>CM060609.1:4926220-5111220 GCA_030578255.1 Tiaroga cobitis | reverse complement strand
GACAGTACAAGTCATTAAACACCATTTTACACTCTCTTTTGAACAGGTACAGACTCTGAATACATTTCACTGGAGCCCACGCATCATGGGAAAATGGGCGACTCTATGCTCCTCAGAGTTGAGACTCATTTTGATGTTCAGAATGTAAAGTTCCAGGGGGCTTGGTATAAAACTAAGCCCAATTACACTCATTTGGTCACTTTCACAGAGACCAATGCCATCCCAAATCTGCGCCTGAAAAACAATACGGTCCTCAATTTGCCTGATGTCTCACTATATTTTGAGCATCTGGACGAGGACACACAGGGGGAATACGAGCTGCAGATCAACATCATCTTCCCGGAAATCTCCAATCCAGTGGCTGTCACTAAAAGAGTAACGGTCACAGTCAGCGGTAAGAGCCTTTGAGTGTTTTTTGGGTTCTCATACAAATGCAAGTCTGATTCCTATGGAAGCCCATTTCAGTGGCAGATAATAAAGAAATCATGCTCTGGTAAGTCATAATTATGGCATAAAATGTTGAAATTATGACAGTCAATTTAAATTGTTGAAATTATGACCTAAAAGTCTAAATTATTGCATACTAAATTGAAATTGACTATTGAAAAGTAGGAATTATGACTTAAAAAGTTGGAATTATTACTTAAAAAGTCATAATTCCGAGATAAAAAGCCCAAATTAAAACTTACAATTACCGTTTTTTTTCTCTGAGATGGAAACGGACTGCCATATACATACATATTTTAGAGAATCTCTTTTCTTGTAAGTACTCAGTTGTATGTCTTGTCTGCTTCCAGTGCCTGTGTCCGTCCCCGTCATTAGCAAGACCCCAGAATCAGAAATCGTGGAAGACAGGGACAATGTGACGCTGACTTGCTCAGTTGAACACGGGACAAATGTTCAGTTCGAATGGCTAAAGAACAACTTTTTTGTTGGTCCAAGTGACCGGCATACATTCTCACAAGATCATCGGACGCTTGTAATAAACCCTGTCAAGAAAGAAGACATCGGTCGATACGTTTGTGTGGCGATAAACCACATTAGCAGTAAGCCAAGCCAGCAGGCTGAGCTCAGTGTGTTCTGTGAGTATCTGTCATTCTGTTCTGACTCATTTATCATCTGTTATCATCCCATGTGTAAATCATTGGATCGTTATTGCACACTGTCCAGCAGGTTCCTCCTGCAGCCTGAGAATTAACTGCTGTTTGCATTGTAACGCAAACGTTAGACATGATCTGTCCTGACACGCCTTTTATATTAAAGCAAAGGTAGATGAAAGTGGGTCAAGCTATTAAAGGTGCAAAGCCTCCTCACTAAAAAGTTTTACCACTAAAGAAATCATTAGTATTTAAAAAAAAAAAAAAAAGTTTAAAATTACGTACACTTACATGAGATGAAGACTAATTTCAGTAGCCTAATAAAAGCTGATTTATTTTACATGAAGGGGGTCCCCTCGTGGGGGACGCCATTTTGAAATCACATGACCAGCTGAAAAATTACAAAATTTTGCTCCTTAACCTTCCTGTTGTACAATATAACTTACAGAATAAAGAAATAGAAGTATTATAGTAATTAGCTCTTTCCCTGGCATTGGCAGAATTTTCATTCATTTATGAGACGATGCTTCCCCGCCATTGACGGAATTTTCCGGCTTTTTCGTGTTTTCACTTTTATACAGTAGGGGGCGCTATTATGCATTTTATGAAAGAGTACTGAATCTCTGGATCAAAACGAGGAGCACAACAAGTGATAAAAAAATTGCTTTTGCACGTTGTAGTCTTTGAGAAAAAAATATGCAACTTACCTACATTCAAGTGTTGATTGAAAAAAAATAATGCATGAATAAAGCTAGAATAAAATGTTATTTTTTCGTTTAAAAGCAGAGGCTCTGTTCTTTCTTTTGATATATTACATGTTCAGATATTCATACAACAAAATATTCTGGGAACAATGATAATTTTGTGAAAATGATCAAAAACGCAGGTGGTGGCTGGCAACTTCTAAAAAAAAAAGCACTGGCGGGGAAAGAGTTAATAGTAGGACTAGAACTTTAGTCTAGTAGAACTAAAACAAAGTAATATAAAATTGAAAATTTTAAAAATGAATGTTGAAAAACAAACCACTAATAATGTTTTTTTGCTACTTTTCCTAATTTTTCAGATGGGCCTTATAACCTGGCAGTAAATTCTGACCAATGTCTGAAAACTGAAGGCGTGTTCACAGTGAACCCTGGGGAAATGGTCTTTTTTGAGTGTTATGCGGACTCGAACCCTCCCAACACCTGCGCCTGGATCTCTAAAACAAAGAACGGCACAGAGGTTATCCTGATTGGACCGCGGTTTGAAGTGAAGCCGTATGAGTTACCTCAGGGTAAAGAGTTCTTGTGTAGAGCATTCAACAATGTGACGAAGAAGCAGGACGAGACCAAGTTCACACTGGTGGTGGCCAGATTTACAGGTATGCTTGCTGCCACCTACAGTTGTGGATCTGTACATTAGTTCATGTTCTGTTGATCTGTCTTTACTGTTTGTGTTGGAGTCCCAAAAACTCCTATTGATGCACATCTAAAAATAATGATGGTAATTTCAAAATTAAAGGTAGGGTAGGCAATTTTTTTCATAAATATTTTTTGTTATTCTGGTTGAAACTTTCTTCACATCCTGATGGCATTCAATAATAGAAGTGGTCTAAATATTTAAAAAAAATTCCATATATCCTCTGTGGAAGTCTCAGAACCAAAAAATGTTCGTCCAATCACTGCATTCGGTCAGACAACAACAAATGCTAACCCCTAAAGCTACCCTACACCCTAACCTTAACCAATGAAGGGCAGGATTTATGCTGAATAGAGTGTTAAAGCAAATGTCAGTTCAGGAGATAAGCAGTTAATAAGATCATACGAAATGAGATCGCCGAGCCGGGCCGTTTGTATATCCCCAACCAGACCTCACCAGACAATGCGACCTTTTTAGTTGCACCCAGCATCACTGCCCCCTTATACCCTGTGAGTCTCAAACTCCGGGTTGCCCCCGTCGCTTACAACAAAGCAATAGAGTACAAGTTACCCACGTGTAAAAATTAACTTTTTATTTTACAGTAAATCAACAAAAAAACTGTGTGTTATTTACAATTTATTATTTAGAAATGCAAGTCAATGACAATTGGTTAAAGCCATAACCAAAGGTGCAAGTCTTTGCGAGTGCAGACCCTGTCCCCTTGTGGAGGTTCTGCCCACTTATTGGAGACCCTGTCCCTTTGTGGAAACCCTGCCCACTTGTGGAGGTCCTGCCCCCTTGTGGAGGTTCTGCCCACTTATTGGAGACCCTGTCCCCTTGTGGAGGTTCTGCCCACTTGTGGAGGTCCTGCCCCCTTGTGGATACCCTGCCCCCTTGTGGAGGTTCTGTCCCCTTGTGGAGACCCTGTCCCCTTGTGGAGGTTCTGCCCCCTTGTGGAAACCCTGCCCACTTGTGGAGGTTTTGCCCCCTTGTGGAGGTTCTGCTCCCTTGTGGAGACCCTGCCCACTTGTGGAGGTTCTGCCCCCTTGTGGAGGCTCTGCTTCCTTGTGGAAACCCTGCCCACTTGTGGAGGTTCTGCCCCCTTGTGGAGGTTCTGCTCCTTTGTGGAGACCCTGCCCACTTGTGGAGGTTCTGCCCCCTTGTGGAAACCCTGCCCACTTGTGGAGGTTCTGCCCCCTTGTGGAAACCCTGCCCACTTGTGGAGGTTCTGCCCCTTGTGGAAACCCTGCCCACTTGTGGAGGTTCTGCCCCTTGTGGAAACCCTGCCCACTTGTGGAGGTTCTGCCCCTTGTGGAAACCCTGCCCACTTGTGGAGGTTCTGCCCCTTGTGGAAACCCTGCCCACTTGTGGAGGTTCTGCCCCTTGTGGAAACCCTGCCCACTTATGGAGGTTCTGCCCCCTTGTGGAAACCCTGCCCACTTGTGGAGGTTCTGCCCCTTGTGGAAACCCTGCCTACGTGTGGAGGTTCTGCCCCTTTGTGGAGGTTCTGCCCACTTGTGGAGGTTCTGCCCCCTTGTGGAGGTTCTGCCCACTTGTGGAGGTTCTGCCCCCTTGTGGAAACCCTGCCCACTTGTGGAGGTTCTTCCCCCTTGTGGAAACCCTGCCCACTTGTGGAGGTTCTGCCCCTTTGTGGAGGTTCTGCCCACTTATTGTAGACCCTGCCCCCTTGTGGAAACCCTGCCCACTTGTGGAGGTTCACGCCCCCTTGTGGAGGTTCTGCCCACTTGTGGAGGTTCTGCCCCCTTGTGGAGGTTCACGCCCCATTTTGGAGATCTCTGGTCTGCAGCTATAACTTCTCAAAGCTAGCTTCCTATTGCTAGCCGTTCCAAAATTGCCTACCATACCTTTAATTAACCTTTAAATTATTTTATTAAATTCTTCTGCCCTGATCAAACCGAAGTAGACCGACATTAAAAAATTGTCATTGGCTTTGGTGTTATCAGTTAATCTCTCCTGTTTGTTATTCCTTTGTTCCATCCATTGTCACACTGCATGGTCGTGGCAAGGTGTTTTTTTTGTTGTCCAGTTGCTAAGTAAATCTGTCCCACTTGTGATTAAGTCTTGCTGTTCCACTGGAAAGTAAATAGGGGCCAGCACCTGTTCTTATTGTTTACATCGTTACAGGCCGTGAATTTTCTTTTAGTGTATACTGTGAATCCAAACATGCAATGCAAGTTCTTGGTTGTTTAAAGATGAAGATCACACACCAGATTATGATGTATTACAAAATATAAAATGTAATGGTGATATATCGATCTGTTTCCAGGAAAAGCTAAATATATCCAAGAAGGGAATGCGCTGTCTTCATTGACTTTTATCACAGTCTTCTCAGTCGTCATCATTGTGTGTATGATGTTTGTGCTCCTAAGGAAGAGCTGCCATCCCAAAAGAAGTATGAAAACATTCTTCTTTTTAACAATATTCAGGCATCGACTTAATAATGTGTAATTTGAACAAAGTCAGTTATTCAAAAAACATGTTTTTCACTTTAAAATAATAGTCTAGATCACTAATAGTTCAGAGTGACTGCGTAATTAGTGATGCTGCATTTTATGACTATATTCAGAGTAAAAAAGATAACTGATTACATCTCAGACTCATGATAATGTTCTCTATAATTTGTCAGTTAGTTAATAGTTATTAATGAGGCTTATCTCATTAAGTAATTATTGATTACCTAATAAGGAACTATCTCCTAAATGTGACATCACTCACTGATTATTTAAGCTTGTTTCTATACTAGTTAATAGTAGTAGCTGAAATATTAATGTAGTTCTACTCATTAGTCCTGCATTACTTCCTGCATAGTTACTTATTGATGATGGTCCATTATTCTAATGTTACCAGAATTTGTGAACACAGGACAGGAAAACGAATATCTACTGATTTCAAGGGGTCTTTAATGATTAATTTAGTGTTTGTCATGCCTTATTTAAATTGTCCACAGTTACTGAGTCGAAAATCATTTTTAACTGATTTTTATTTTTCTACAGTGATAAAGACTATCTACAAGCGGTAAGAAAATAATTCTAATTTATACAAGCATGTGATAAATATGACGCATTTATTGATATCTGTGACGTCATTGGTGGATTGATCCTGTCCTCCAGGCCTATGACAGAGCAGAGAGGACTGCACCGCTCCGGTACGTTTACTGCACGCCTCGGACTATAATATACCTGTGTTGTTAAGCACTGATGTGTACACTGGCTCTCTGTACAAACAAACTCCCCAATCCCATTAACATTACAACTATAATCATATCTGCTTGGTTTCTGTCAGCATACGCTTTAAACACTTTTTCCACCTGGCTGGTTTGGCTTTACTTGGCCACGTACACGGTCACTCCCTTTTGAAAATAAATAGGATTTTATTAACTACTTACTGTCTAAAGTAAACTAGTGTGCTAGTGAACTAAAAATGTGGATAAAATGATTTAAACATGTCTAATGGAAACAAATAGCTTTTAAAACATTAGATCTCAATAGAAGTTAATGGCAAATAAAGTAAACATATTTATATTAATTGCCTAAATGTAGCTTTTTATTATATATACACTTATCTGAATAATATTTGCAGGTCATGAAGATGCAACTGAAGACTTTGGCATCTATGAATTTGTCTCTGTACCTGAGAAAATCGATTCAACACAGGTAGAAAATAATCACTTTGCTATTTTGCATGAGCAGTTTTGCCCCAGAACAGTTTATTATTTCTTCCCTCTGTTTTCCAGGCATCCTGCAGGTCTTTGGCACGGCTCGATTCAGTCAGAGATTTGCATACCACCATCTATGATGTCATCAGACATGTGCCTGAAACTCCTACACTTCTGAAGTGAGAGAGGTGGATATTCACGTGTGCTCAGATGTAAAGATGAAATGCATTTTACTCATTTTTTTTTTTGCCATTTTTTCTCAGTCACACATTTAAGCACATCTTTTGCTTTACAGTTATTCATTTTTATACTTACTTTTTATACTTCCTAAAATCTGAAAAACATAACTTGTGCTGAGCACTTTTTTTGTTTTTATTGTCTTTAAAAAATATATAAGAAAGAGAACTATGAGATTTTATTCTGTAGCAACAACATGCTTAATGAAAAACTAAGAGTATTTATATATAAATACAGTTGTCGTCTTACATCGATTTTCTTGCATAATAAATGTAAATATGTATGCATTTTGTACTTTGAAACTGTATTTTTTGCACACTGCAGTGTATTCTGTGATATTGCTCATTACATTTTAGAGACGCCACATTTCATGTTTTCGGATGTTAAACAGACATCTTCTGTCTATTTTGTTTTCTGTGTTGCACCTGTTCACATTTTAAACAGATGCATCCATTCGTTATTTGAAAATAAAGGTTTTTAAAAATATATATTTGCATTCTTTTCTTTTTTATTAAATATAAGATATAATAAGATATAGTGGGTAACTCATTAAGTAACGCGAGTTATGTAATCAGATTCCCTTTTCAAGTGTCTAGTAAATTAACACAGTACATTTAAATGTACAAGAAATATCAAAGTTACTTTCTTCTTGCAAGTTACTTTGTTCTCCCGTTTATTGACTGACACCTCTCATGTTTCCATGTTGAGAGAAATCAGGAGTAAGTGCAGAGGGGTTGTGTGCGCTGTGTAAACATAATGGTTATTGCCCAAATGAGAAAAAGTAACGCAAAAGTAATGAAATGGATTACTTATACCATAAAGTAACTGAGTAATGCGATAAGTTACTTTTTAGGGAGTAACACAATATTGTAATGCATTACTTTTAAGTAACTCTCCGCAACACTATAGAGATAATGTCAAAAATGTCAATTTTAGCTCAAGATTGTTTAGTCTCTTTTTGCTTATTTGTGCATCAATAAATGTGTAAATGTTTAAAATTGGAAAAAGATCACTTAGATTTTTTGTAAGTATGGCAGTGAGTCTTCCTGTGCACATATTTAGCTGATTACTAATAATTTTGCTAATCACATTAAAGGGTTTGTTCACACAAAAAGAAAATGTATCCCATAATTTACTCTCCCGATCAAGCCATCCTATGTGTATATGAGTTTCTTCTTTCAGCCAAACACAAGCAGAGTTATATTAAAAAATGTCCTGGCTCTTCCATGCTTTATAATGGGAGTGAATGGTGCCTTAGATTTTGAAGCCCTAAAAAGCGCATCCATCCATCATAAAAAATAATACATACGGCTCCAGGGGGTTAATAAAGGCCTTCTGAAGCAAAGCGTTGCATTTTTGTGAGAAAATATTCATATTTATAATTTATAGTTAAGTCATGCGTCGGGTCAGAGGTCACTCTTCTGCCGGAACTAGACTCACTTACGCCTGTTACCGGAAGCCAGTGATTATATTTTATAAACTTCACTCCCGTTATAAAGCTTTTAAGAGCCAGGATAGTTTTTAATATATCTCAGATTGCGTTTGGCTGAAAGCAGTAAGTCATGTACACCTGGGATAGCTTGAAGGAATATGGGATAATTTTCATTTTTGTGTGAACTAACCCTTTCAACACTGATGGGTATTCTTCTACCCCCAGAGAGATTGTCTGATAAGCATCGGCTATTACCTGAACAAACAGGCAGTGGATTTATAATATGACTACGTATTTCTTCCCTCTGTTTCTCGGGAAGAGCAGCAGTATTATATCAACAGCTCTCCGCCTGGGGGAGGAGGAGGTGCCACTCCCTCATTTGACTGGGAAATCATCAGCACTTTATTGATGGAAAACACTGCTCTCTTATGTGTGTTCATATCAGCGTAAACAGCCAGTTATAGAGACTCGTCTCAAACACCCACGCTATAGAATATTTATGGCAGGTAGCTCATATATTTGCTGTAAACTAATCTCTGAGCCGTGAGAGCTAAACGAATGAGGCCTTTTCCAAGAATCCGCTTTTTCCAAGAATTCATTTTTTGTGTCTGTTGGTACTGAAGTGCAACACAATGCAGCCAGTCTTTATGCTAAAAGACAAAAATAAGCATTTTAGTGTAGCCGGCGAAATGGTTAGAAAAGTCAGGAGATAGGCTAACTTCGTCTTTCCTATTCATCTCTCAAAAAGTGGTGATGCAAAATATGGAAATTTCTAATGATGGCTTCTATAAAGCTGTATACAAATACAGGCCTATAATTGCTCTCAGAGGCATTCCAGCTTTTTAATTAGCTTTAAATGTAAAAATTATTAAACAAATAAGCATGAGAAGAACCGTTTTGTCTGCAGAAAGTGCTGACAATATATAACATCACAACAATAGGCGAGTAAGTCCATTTCCAATAAGGAAAAGAAAGAAACATGCCATAAAAAGTCACAATTGGGACATAAGACGTTGGAATTATGATATAAAAAGTAATAATTATGAGACATAAGTCTAAATTATGACCAAAAAATTAACAGTAATTTACAGTAATTATTACTTTTTATGTCATAATGTTGACTTTTAAGCAAGCTCAACATTATGCTGAGCTTTTACGTGACAGTACTTGAGCAAGCTCTTAACATATAGTCCTTCACGTAGAAACAAACTTATATTATTTTCATGTTATCGCTGTATAGTTGCTTTGATACAATTCTGTATTGTAAAAAACGCTATATAAATAAAGGTGACTTGACTTGACTTTTGACTTAATGTCGTAATTATAAGTTTTTATGCAAAAATTGTGAAAATTTCGTAAATGGTCTCCCATACTCGCAGCTATTTCTGCCTTATTTTAAATTAGTATACCGGTATTATATTCCGAGGAACTACATATCCCATGCTGCCTGCACTGGCCACATGTCACGTGATCCCAACAGTGAAACATGGCACCTGTGTAGCACAGCACTGTAGGAACTGAATCGCCGTTTTGTCAGAAAAACACCAAAGGATACATTGGGTTTTACTGCTGTTCAACTATACGATGCAGAAAATCAAGTCTCTGATGTCCCGTCAGGTGAGTTATTTCTCCTCTCACATCAGTCTGCTTCTTACTTTCATTGACGAATCCGGAAGGATTTTAATAAGCTAGCCTGCTTGCTAAATACAAATTAACAGTAAAACAGCTTATGTACAGTTTATAGACCTGCACATTTCCTCATAGTATCATAACGCATTCAATCATTAACAAAAATAACTGAAAGATTACTATAAAAAGGTAATGTGAGCTCTTGGCCAGTTGCTTAAGATGCTGCAAATCAATGAAGAATCTTCCTTTTTTGACCTGTCATATATTAACGTTACACGTTTAGACTACAAACGTAGGGTACAAAGGGGTTAAAGGCTTGACCTAAGAAAAATGTGCTTTTCATTAAAAAAAAGTAAGAAAAGATGATATGTTTTCATTGAAAATTGATGGAGCAACAGATTTTGTGCGAAAATAAATTCTTTTTTATTTTAAACCTTATAAATGTATGAGGTGGCATGGTGAGCCTTTTATTCCACACATTGGGTAAAAGACAAATACTTCTTTGATTGATACAAATACTTTTGATAAAATAATATGCTTTTACTAATGTCTAAGTTAATACTTGTTCTAAACAATCACTTTAGCAAAATGTGTACCTTTTTTTGGGGTTATTTTGATAAATAAAGTTATACATTTTTGTTCAACAAATATACTGTCATTAAAAAAATACAGAAACAAAATGATTAAAAAAACTAAAGATTCTGAAAGCATTTAAGGAGATCCCATATTAATTTAATAAAGATTTACAGTCATAACAAATAAATCTGACATTTTATTATATGATATGATTAATATCATATATATATATATATATATATATATATATATATATATATATATATATATATATATTTTTTTTTTTTTTTAATATGGTTTCATTATAAATATGGTGACTATCTCTAAGGTAGACACCCAATTTGATGTATGATATTTACCATCTGAATCTAACCATGTCATTTCAACAAATGGAAAAGTCAACCAGCTAATTATTGTGTCGTTTACCCCTAATACATATTCTTCCGTAATTGAAAAACTATTGCTTTATTTACCTTGAACAAAACTGAAAATCATTAACAAGAACTTTGTATCAAAATATAGTCAGTATTTTTATCGATTTTCATTTGCTACATAAATCTACAACATTTTAACATTATTAAATATTAGATCAAATTAGTGGTTTAAAAGAGAATAAAGTCAAATGCGCCTTTTACCCTGGTGCGCCTTTAGCCCCGTTGTACCCGTATGTGTCGTTAAACATTTTTGCTCCCATTGGTGGATTATTGCTAATTTTTTTTATTGTTATTGCTAAAAAGGATATTAGGGGTCTGCAGCATCTAAACCCACCCATAAGTCGATAGTATAGTATAACCCTGATATTTATGGTTTATTGTTGATTTTCTTTGCCAGGGTCTGAAAAGTCCCCAGGAGAGTGTGGTTGACATGAGCCCGGTGCAGAGCTTCAGGAGCCCCAGCAAGGTCAGTTCATGTTCTCAAACCAAACCTGCACTGTTTCTCCATTAAGCCTAACATTTGTGAACAGAGTTTGTTGTAAAAAAAAAACCCAAAACCCACTTCAGCCCGTCTCAGCATTCACTGAAGAAACTTGTCAAATGAGTGCTGAAAAATGTCTTTGCCGATTAGATGAACCAATCCTCTTTGTATATTATAGTCTATGTATGGATTAAAATGCTCTTCTCAGGACTACATCTGATAACTTCAGTGAATTCTGTCCTGCGCAGTGCAGGCCGCTTCATAGTCTAGTGTTTTTCCTGTACTCACACGGCTGTGAGTGGAAAATAGTGTTATCCTCCTGGGTATTATTAATCATACTGTGATAAATAAATGTACCTTTGTAAAATGACATTTCATCTAAAACCGACAACTAGACATGCCTTTTTATTCACATGTGACTTCTTTCACGTTTCTGAAATATTCTAGGGTAGAGCTGCACGATTCTGGATAAATTGAGAATCACGATTTATTTATTTAAAATGGAAATCACAATTTTATGAATAGACAAATAAGAAAAATAACTGAATTTACTAGAGGCTCTGACTTTGTTCATTTCTGCAGTCTATACAAAATATGAATCACTCATAAAGACTTCACTTGTTTCATGACTGGATGAATCAGCATTTTTGAATGAAACTCTTAGTCTTAAATGAATGATTCAATGACAAAAACGTATACTTAGCAGTCACTTGTCGCTACTGGTGTAACGATGTATTTGATACAATCTTTATTTGAAGCGTCAAATTACTTTCAAAATGTGATTTGCTCTATTTTGATCGCTACTATAGAAATCAGTGTTTATATCCGAAATATCTTTTTTTCCCTGTACTTCTGTGATAATTTGACTTTTAGTAAGACAGAAATAATGATACCGTGTGGTTTAAAAACTGTCTGTTTGTAAAGCTGTTTCATACCTATAGGCTATATGACAACTGCTCTCTCGGGGTCAGTGCCAACACAGATTTGAATGTTCGCTGTGATCGTACTTGTCAAAGGCGAATCGTTGTCATTTAGGTATAAGATGGGTGTTTGAATCGAGATTGCGATCTTTTCACATGCAGCAGAGAGTATGAAAAGGTTTCATTTCATTTCATCTCATTTTCATTTTATTGTCCACAATGTGGAAATTTGCCTTCGGTCTCATACAACCAACAATCAAACCGACAACAACAAAAACAACAAGAACAACAATACTAACACACAGACATCTTCAGGGCAAGATGCAGCACAGCAGTGGCAATTACGTTACAAAACATCAACGGGACGTGTTGTTCAGCGTCCGAATTGCATTAGGAATAAAAGAATTTTTAAAAATATTACGATTTGCCCTAGGTACTCCGTAACGTCTGGCAGAGGGAAGAAGTTCAAACTCCCTATTGAGTGGATGAGAGGGATCGTTTGCTATTTTAAAAGCTTTTCTCCTGAGAACTTCCTCGTACGTGGAACTTAATTGTTTCTGACTTGTGCCTATGATTTTTGAAGCGAGGTTTACTATTCTCTGAAGCTTACTTCTCCCCTTTACGTTTAAATTACCATACCACATCGCCATGTTAAAGGTTAGAATCAGGTTAATCAGACCGAGCTTTAGTGTAGCAGTGCCTCTGAGTCGTATTATGACCTTCATTCGGTGAGATAAATGTAAGTTGGTCGTGGTCCAGTGCACTAGTTCTAGCACTACCTCACAGGTCCATTAAATCAGTTGGACCGCTCTGTGATCGATCGGCCCCTTTCAGATGTTCTGGCTGTGGGTTTCTAAGCTCTCTTCACCACAGCTGTGATATCTTTTGCTGACACTTTTTACTTTTATTACAATCCCTAGTTATTGGCTACATAAATTTCCCAAATCAAACAGACTCACCATCTCTCTCACCATCAGAGAGTTTTTGCTGTTATTCTGTATCAATTGTTTTATATTACACATACTTTTCAGAACCATCTGGCCTGGATCCCTCCCTGGTGGGCTTTGTTTCAACAATTTTCTCCTGAAACAACTGAGGCAGTGAGAAAGTGTTTGATCATTGAATCAAACGGTCTATCCATAGCATGTTGAGGAAAATGATGGATTAGGCCTCTCAAGTAGCCACCAAACGCTTCTGAGCCATTAATGAGCACTGTGTGTGGGAAAAATAGACTTTGCTGGAATGAGGAAACAAGATATTTCCATCTTATTATTTTTATACAGTTCAGGACACAACAAGATAGAGTTTCGTCTTCTTAAAGTCCGCCTCTAGTCAATAATTGTGTCCCTTAACTCATATTTGATCACCAAAATTACATTTAACATTTTTTTCCTGTAAAATAGCTTGAATGCAACTCTACACCCCTGATTCATTTAGTATACGCAGATCCTTAAATATGTTGTTTAGCCCCGCCTCCACTCATGCCAGTACACAGATTCACTCAGCTAACTTACTGAGGTAAATGCTACACAATGGTGTCTCTGTTTACAACGTCACACACGTACCGGTAATTAATATGATTAGCTTTTTGCTTGACTGTTATCAAACAGCTAATAATGTGTTGCTAATGTTACACAAACCATGTTCCCATTCGCCATCTCAGGCTGTCTTCTAACAATCATCGGAAACGCTTTGAACAACTCAGAACGTCAATGGAGAACTGCATATAATTCATCGTAATATACATCAAACACCCACTATATTGCCTAATATACATCGTAGTATACATCATACACCCGCTTAACCTACCCGATTTTTCATGTCAACAGAAAAATATACCGGCATAACCTGGCATGTCTTGAGACTCCCCTGCTAGTTCGCTGTTAATGATATGCTAAAGCCCGCCGGCACATTCATGTGATTGGTTACAAGGTAGTTTGTGACGTCAGAAACACCAGCGATTTCAAACCGCGTTTTTGAGACTGTCTTTAAATCACTGTAGTTATAGGGAGAAAGTACTCTGCAATGGTGTTGACTTATGAATTTGCACATGGTTTGTCTTAAAGCACATTAAAAACACCACAGATATATAAACATTAAAAACTTGATTTTCACCACAGGGGGACTTTAAGTTAGGGTGTGGCTGAGAACGATGACGTTGATGTCGTTGTGATCAGTTTCTTACATTTACGTTTTGCTAATGAACCCTGGAGCGAGGCAAGACTCTGTACAAATGAAATGTACATGAAAAATATGATTCAAATATGGTATTTATTTCATTATTTAGTGGACCATATATCTGTTTGATTTTTTTGATCTCGACTTCCTTCCACTATAAAAAAAAAATGAAGCCAACATATCCCAAAAATAACCGTTGACATCTTGCGCCAATGATGTCATTTGGAGCCAGTCTGCAAACTTATTGGACAACATATGACAAACATTCAAACATATGGCAGCGTGATAAGAAGTACCTAAAATTACTGAAATATATATATATTGTTTTTTTTCCCTCTCTCGTCGATTACACAGAGAGGGCTGGGTTTATGACCTATCCTGCAGCCAGGCACTACGGAGCGAACGAAACACTTTGGCTTCACTTTCCAGAACGTGTGCTAATGTTAACAAATGAGACTGTAAAGTCTAACCACCACTTATATATTGTGATTTGAAACCATGTGTTGTTTTGTGATTCCTAAAAATGTATCTGGCTATATTTTATTTTCTTGCCTAAAGGCCAACTTGTATTCTCATTTAACTTTTGGTAAATGTTCATTTTAGGCCTTGTGGTCTGTGTCATGTAAAAACATTAAATATGGTAAAAATGTGCTTTGGGGATGTTTTGCTTGGCCAGAATCATTGAAAGGACCCATTTCTCTTGCACAATCTCTCGTGTCCTCTAGATGGCGCTATAAGCACATAATTAACACATCAGGCAGTCCTGAAAGCCTCTTGATGAATCACTGTGAAAATTAATGGACATTTATGCAGTTTATTCACGTCATTAGTCTAATGTCGTCATCATCTTCTTCATATAATGAAGAATATATTGTAATATGTGAAATATTATTCATAAGATGATTCATTCTCAAGCGTGGGTGTGCTTTTACAGGTGAAAACCACATATAAATTCATAATCGGCAACTTTCTTTCCCTCCCATATCCTGAATTTGTCATTATTTTTAATGGAGTCTGATATTTGTAAAGATGTCACTCATAAAAGCTGGAGCAGTTTGTGTTCTGCAAAGTCGGATTCGCTCGCATCTCACAGCGGCTGTCCGTCTCTTCCCTCTCATCTCGGGCCGTGTGAACGAGTGCTTATTGTTATTTTTAATACGCCTTTTATTCACACTCTCACCTGCGTTTGATCAGCATCATTCAATAACACTTCAGTTCACTCATCCTAAGCTTTGATTGCATGCATAGCACGTCAAATCACACTTTTATGTGCAAATAGACTCGCGTTTGTCTTCGTCTGCGCGCAGGGAATAAAAGGACGAGAGGTGTTCATTTTGGTAAACATTGTCAGTCTACATGGGATGGAAAGATAATTGAACAAAGGCTTGGTGACCATTTTAATTAGTGTTTTATTTTCCAAGTGACCGTTTGGGTGGAAACTGATTGATGTTTTCAGTCTCATCCGATCAGATCGTGGACTTCATTCCCACCTAATTCCCACTTTTTTTCATTGTGCCTGTGATAGGAAGTAAAGTGTTTTTTTGCACTAAAACTGGACTGGAGTAGAGAGTTACTATTACACATCTTTGTTTTTCAGTAAAGTATAGTTTTTAGTGAAAATCACTGTGATTATTGTAAAGAACAAACATAATTCTGTTTTATAGGAAGGACCTACATCTGTGAAACCATATTTTTAGAACCAATTATGGTCTTTCACCTTTAGCCTTTCAGGATGTTATGCGGCTTTTAATAGTTTTTAGTAAATAAATGAATCAAATGTGTCCCAGAAACGTGACATTTTCTAAGATTTAGCCTCTCAAATGCACTGTTCTTCAACTCCCCTGGGATTTCTCTTTCCCACAGATTGGATGTTTTGACAGGATAGGCATTCACATCCCCCCCACACACAATAAGAATATATAAATATATATGTATTTCCCTGGGGGGGATGTTATTTTCTACTAAAACACTTCAAAACCACTACAGCACTTTCTTAAACACCTGAAACAAATGGTTTGCTAAAGTACTGTATGTGCAAAATATTCTATACTTGAGTGTACAGGAGCTTAAAGTGATAGTTCACCCAAAAAAATACACATTCTTACATGAATTACTCGCCCTCATGTTGTTACAAACCCTGTAATACATTCGCTCATCTTCGAAACACAAATAATGATCTTTTTGATGAAATCTGAGAGCTCCCTCCATTGACAGCTACGCAACTACCACACTTTGACGCTTCAAAAAGTTCATAAAGTATAAATCTAATCCAAATGAATTGAGCGGTTTAGTCCGAATTTTCTGAAGAGACTCGATCCCTTTATATGATTACCAGATTGAATTTAGGCTTGTATTTGTATTTATTCATGTTTTTAAATGTAATGGCTGTGGGGTCAAATTGTACCCACTGTAAATGTAGGTTGCATTTTCTTAGGTCAGTGGAAGTTTGTTAAAATGTACTATTCAGGGCAGGGTAAGCCGTCTGAGTGGAGGACAAGTCCAAAATAATAGAAATTATAAGCCAATTTACATTTTAACACTCTTAAAAAGTGAATTAAAGCGATACAATGCAAGTGTTTAAAGCTGTTGTAACATGTACTTTTAAATTCGATCAATATCTTTAAATATAAATACAAATTGGTTCTTTAAAATTACTGAGGGACAGAAAACTCCCCCTAATTAAATGATCCTCTTCTAAAAGTTAATTTTGTCATTGTTTACGAATGCACTTGAAAGTGTATAGATGACCTTAAAGATAACGGGACTTTTGCAACTTTTAGTCCAAGTCTTATTTTGATTTCAAAGCTTAATGGTAACCAGTGAGCCCAAGGATTTTGTCTTTTGTTCTTGCTATGCGTGTACCAGTGGAGTGACTCATACCACCCCACCCTCTGCGGATGCTGATGCTGATGCCGTCCCTCAGTGAGTTCACCCACGCTCCCTCACAGCCTGCATCACACACACACACACACCGCATCATGTGTCTTTGAGGAGGATTCAGGCCAAATCATTCCTCAGCTTCTGTCTCAATGACATCAAATTGCAGTCTTTATATGAAGATCCTTCATATATTAGCAAGTGTCCAACTCTGGGTTCTTTCAGCAATGTCAAACATGAATAAGTGGTTTATTGATGTGGATCGCTTTAATTTGTCTGACTGCTGTAATTAAAGGGTGTTGAAACGTTCTCTCAGCATCTGCGTGGCTCAATAAGTTTATCTCAGTCCTGGTCGCAGAGCTGTTTTAACCACATTGCATCACGTCATGCGTAATGAGTCTCTCAGCATCTCTCTTCAAAGAAAAGAGGATGACTTTGTTTCTTCAAGTTGTTTTGAGTGAAATTGATGTTCCTGTGCTGATCCTCATTAAGGTTCATGAAGGGTGTTCCTCAGGGATAGGTGCTAAGACCACTTAATCTTTGCACTCAGCTCGGCTATGCGTCAGGCGTGAGAAATAATCAATGTTCAGACCCCGTTTTTCGGTGCGAGGCAAGCCTCCCCACGATGGTGTCCCAGAAGCAGTGAGATTTCTCTGCCAATACTCATTCTCATTGTTCTTTCTCTCCCCACAGGAAGAGCTGAGGGAACTGAGGGAGCAGCCCACCGATCCACTGGCAGAACAGGAACTCATTGACAACATAGAGGAAGTGTACTTCTCCAGCGACTCCTTTGACATGGTGCAATTCGAGCTTGAGGTGTGTTTCCATGTCTATATACCAGAATCTGTTTGATGTTTAGCATTTGAAAAATAGAGATAGTATGAAATGAAAATAATAAATGACACACAGACACTGTGTACTATATATATATATACCAGTAAGATTTTTTAAAATAAGTTCACCAAGGCTGCATTTATTTGGTTAAAAAAAGTCATATTGTGATATATTATTACAATTTAAAATAACTGTTTTCTATTTAAATATATTATAAAATGTGATTTATTCCTGTCATGCAAAGCTGAATTTTCAGCATCATTACCTCAGTCTTTAGTGTCACATGATCCTTCAGAAATCATGCTAATATGAAGATTTTCTGCTCAAGAAACGTTTATTATTTTTATCAATGTTGAAAACAGTTGTGTACATTTTTTTTTCTTCAGGATTCTTTGAGTAAAAAGTTCAAAGGAACAGCATTTATCTGAAATAGAATCTTTTGTTACATTATAAATGTTTTGACTGTCACTTTTGGTCAATTTAATTCATCCTTGCGGAATATAATAATAATTCATTATTATATGAATTATTAATAAGAAGAGATAATAAGGATAATAAGAATCCTCCCCCCCCACGTAAGTTAAAGTGTAGACTTTCATAATTAGTTGTGTCCTAATTTCTATACATGTAAGATTCTATACATTTCAAAAGCTGCACTGAATGAGAATTCTTGTGGAAAGTAACTATTCTCAATTGAGTCCAAACTTTTGGGGTTTTGTTGTTTCTCTGTTTGGGGATGGGGCATTATGTGCTATTTGTTTATACCTGTATGATAAAGTTGGGCTGCATCAGCTTTTTAATCAAAGTAAATGTTTGTTGGGGCGGTTCAGCTGCTGTTGTTTATTGGCCTCTTAAGAACTGGAGATGATTTGCCCGCGTCTGTGTGAGTGATATCTGCCACCATGTTCAAACTCAAGAATTTACATATAGTACCATCAGAATAAAAGACATTCTCAAATCTCAGATCTTTCTCTGTTTGTGTATGCTTGCCCCACAGAAACTCCCTCCGGATCTGAATCTTCTGGAGCTTGAGGAGTACAGAGATAAGCTGAAGAGACAACAAGCAGCTGTAAGCATCGCATTCAGATAAATCTTAAAGAACCTGTTGGCTCTCTCAGAGGCACGTGTGTGACACATACTGTATGATATCAGGGCTACTTTTGCATCATAACTGATACCGTTTTATCTATGGGTCATAGATCAATAAAAATGTTTGACTTTGAACTTAATTCAAAACTTGACATTGTTAAGAAGCAAGTTGGACAATCTTTATCTCATTTTACTACCTTTATTTTTTTATAACTTATTCTATTATTTTAATTTATCTGGTAAATTCTTTTGAAATATTTGTATTATCTCAAACAGATCAGACTAAAATCAATACATTAAATCCATTTTTAATCACACTTTTTAAATATTACCGGTTTTTAAAGATGATTAATAACTTTTTCAATGTGGTGGGGAAATCACCTGCATGTCTGAACAGCCTCTTTTTTTCTCTGAGCTTTGACCTTGTAAATACTTTTCAAACACTTTTTATACTGTCAAACTTTGTCAAAGTGTTTCATATTGAAAACACCAATGACACACAGGAATATAGTTTCTTTTTAAATGATAAATTGTATATTTTTAATTACTTTTCTTGTTTTTTTGTGGATATGTTAGACCTTGCACTTATACTTAATTTTGGGAAAATAAATAAATGACTGTAAATGTCTTAGAAATGAAATGCTAGATGAAAGGGGTGAGGGAATTTTCAGGCACTTGACAAATTGAAGTAATAATAATATCAACAACAATACAAAAATATATAAATATAATAATATTGAGTCAAACCATTAAATTTTTTTTAAACGTTAAGTTATAAAATCATGATTTCTTGTATATTTAATGTTTTCCATGACCAAAGGAATTATTAATCCCATATTGCTTATACTGGAGTAATGACTGCTGAAAATTGAACTTTGAATACATATTTTTATATATATATACATAATGAAAATTGTAATATATTAAAATAGAAAACAGTTATTTTAAATTGTAATAATAATTCACAACATTACTCTTTTTACTGTATTTTTGATCAAATAAATGCAGCTTTGGTAACAACCCCAAACCTTTGAAGTTTTTTTTATTTATTCACATTTAGATATTTAATGAAAATATTGTTGGGGAAAAAATGAAAGTTTTAAGAATTGTTTAGTGAATTATTATTTATTATTCCCCTATTTTGACCTATTTCAGAGCTCATATATCATCCTTCTGCAGACGTCAGTTTTATTAGCGTTTATTAGTGTGTGCATGGTGTAGTGTTCTTGTGAACGCGTGACTACATTCTGTCTTGATCCGGGGTGATCCTCAGTTCACTGCAGCCTTGGAAACAAATGTATAAAGAGGAATGTCACCCTCTGTCTTTGTTGTTCCTAGCTTAAGATGCTTGCTTACTCACAGCTGTCCTATCGGCCCAGTGCAGGGTGAAAGATGCGGCCCCCGGGATCCTTAGGGGTACCCGATGACTCAGTCTGACGCGGTCTGTTGTGGTCTGCCACGAGTACGTCCCCACAGGGGCCCTGTCCCCGAACGCTGATCCCGGGTCATGACGGACAGCTGCAGGCATCAGAGGATGAGCTCTGCATGAGGCTAGCTTCCCGCTGAATGCCATTACTCTGCACGCTCGCATCCCGTGGTATTTTATTCATGATTTACACGAGCTCCTCCAGTGTCATTTACATTAGAGTATGTGGCCTTAACACATCATTACTGTCAGTTACTCCCTCAGCTTAAGACAAATGATTTTGGAGATGGTTTTCTCTAGAGGGCCCATATGCGCAGTCTCTGAATGTGTCGTTTGCAGATGTGGGTTATTGTGTATTTGATGGGTCAGTGGGAGAGGAACGCATCTGGTCTATTGGAGGTGGCTCTATTCTTCTGCTAACATGCAGCTCTGACACTTCTTTGGCAGGAACTCATCTCTGAGCTAATTGCTTGTCTGCACTGCAAGTGTGTTTCAGAATAAGCCTGTCTTTTCCCTTTGCCTTTTTAGTATTTTTTGGGGGGCAGGAGGAATTTTTCAGTGCTGATAACATTCTCAGCAGGGTGATTTTAGTAGGACACATCTACTCATTCTTCATTAATACAAGTCCTTAAAATGATGAAATTGCACAAATGGAGGCAACAAAAGAGGAAAAAAAAACTTTTTTTGCGAGTTATAAAGTCAGAATTGTGAGATATAAACTCACTAAATTTTCTCCCCTCAGAATTGGACTTTATAACTCGCAATAGTGATTTTGTCTCACAATTCTGAGAAAAAAAAGTCAGAATTGCAAGATTCTGCTTTTTTATATCCTGCAATTCTGACTTTATAACTTGCTATTGTGAGAGAAAGTCGCAATTATCTTTTAAGTCGTTTTTTTTCCACGTTGGAAACAAAATTCCATAGTTTTCAACATTGATACTGCTAATACATGCTTTTTGAGCAGGAAATCATCAGATTAGAATGATTTCTGAAGGATCATGTGACACTGAAGACTGGAGTAATGATGCTGAAAATTCAGCTTTATCACAGGAATAAATTACATTTTAAAATATATTCACACAGAAAACAGCTATTTTACTTTTTACTGTGTTTTTGATCAAATAAACGCAGCCTTGGTGACCATAAAAGACTTTTTCAAAAACATTTAAAAAACCTTACAGACACCAAACTTTTGAAATGCAATTTTTGTCCCCAAATATATAGAAACAAATTCAATTTATAGTGATTGTTTCTGAAGTGCCACCCCAAAATCACACTATTGGTTGTGGCAAGGATGAAGTTGTGTGAGAAATACTTTAAAATCGACAGTTTTTACGCTCTTCTTGAATTTTATATATGAACGACACGATTTGTTTTTTAACACTGTACAAGTTACCCCTTAAATAACAGAATTTTAAATGAAAAAACATGCTTTTAAATGATCCTTTCGTTGTCTGTTACATCTGGCAATCGATTCACTTGTAATATAAATAAAGCTGTATTGACCAGGCTGAACAGATATGTTGTTCACTCTTCTGTCTAATGAAGTTTTTCTTTCCAGTCCTAATTTAATGTCATGCTGTTTTAGCTGATTAGACTGGAGGAAGTCTTTGCTTGTAGTCATTAGATAAAATGAACAATATTAATAATGAATTTTATTAATTGGGTAAAATTCATTTGTGTCCTTGCGAGAAAGATTGTCATAATTGGAAAATAAGGTGGAATTGTAAGTTGGTCTTTGGATTTGTAGAACGAGCGGGAGAGAAATGGCAGGCTGTTTACTGCTCTGGTGCAAGCACTGGTTAATAGATTTCTAATTAGAGTTATTACCCATGCAGGAATCACTCACAGTTGGCTGCCGGAAGGCATACAGAGAGAGGCTTGTGCCTCGCTGACAGACAGCTTTGCCGGTTGTCATCGTGTTCAACCTGTCGAAGTCAGACAGAGTGTGTTGGCCACGTGTTTTCAGAGTCTCTGTCTTTTTTAGTTTTTGGAAATAGCACACCGGATGGCTCCTCACAGGTTGTTTTCTCATTCTGGCTTCGATCCGTCCTGTGAGGTCTTTAACAGAAATGAATGACCAATAGGTGGAGCAATGAGCTTTGTGAAAATCCTGTTCCCTCCTCCTGAGTCGAGGTCTCTTTTGGCCATACTTGCACAATGTGAAAAATGCCTTCACTCATTCAACAATTAAATTTCAGGTTCACTTGGTGAAAATAACACTCTTCTAATTCCTAATTCTTGTGATTTTAATAATCAATCAGAAAAAGGGATCACCCAAAAATAACAATTCTGTCATCAATTACTCAATCATATTGTTTAAAAAGAGGAGCTATTATGCTTTTTTACATTTTCAACTTTCTTTAGTGTGCAGTGCTGCTGTTTGAGCATGAAAAAGGTCTTCAAAGTTACAAAGCACAAAGTCACTCTAAAGTGAGCTATTCTCTATATCAGTGTCACTGTTTCTGAACTCCCTGAAACGCCTCCATTGTAGTCTTGAGTTTTCTTCTGGGAACGAACACGTCACAATATTCCTCATTTAAATAATTCCTGCCCAAGGCATACGCAAAAAAAGGGTCCGGCGCCTGCTTGAGTTGCATTAGTAGTGTGTTAAACTCGCGGTTACGGTAAGGGAACATTTCCAAAACATGCTTGAAATGGTTGACCAATCACAACACACTGGTCCAGCCGACCAATCAGAGCACATTGTGCTTTTCAGAAGGAGGGGCTTCATAGAGACAGGAACTAAACAGAGCGTTACTGACAGACTGGGAAGAGAGCAACAATGTAAAAATATGTGAAAAATAATGTTGTTTTTTTTTAACATTCAAGCATGAAAATCTTTTCTGGTAGACACCAAAAACTAAATCAAGACTTTGAAAGGGCATAATAGGTCCTTTTTAAACCTGTATGAGTGTTAAGTATCATTGAGTAATTTAGTTATGTATTTATTTATGATTAAATATGTCAATATAACTTTTATACATTTTTATTTCACTTTTTGTTTTAGTTATTCTAGTACATCAAGTTGGAAAAATGTTTCTTTGGCAACGAGGTGAAATGAAATTAAGTTTAAGTAACAAAAAACTGTCTTATTTTAGTTCGCTACAATCACCCGGACTTGTATGACTTGCATGAAAAACACAAAACAAGGTATTAAAAAAAAAAAAAAAAATTCCATACAATGAAATTTATCGTATGAACGTTTTCTTTTAAGAAAATTATGCAGGTTTAGAACGACATGTGGGTAAATAATGATAGAAATCTAATTTTTTTGGGAGAACTATCTCTTTAAGAGCCTAGCATATGCATATGTAAGAGCAAGTTGAGGTGCTCTTGAAAATGTCTATTTCAGTTGTTTATCACACACACACACACATTCCAGCACTCTCCTGCCAGTCGGTCTCAGCTTTTCGCACAGTGTGATCTGCTAACATACGCCACTGCTCAGCTGAGTCTGCCATCTGTTCAGCTCTCACAGACACACCGACACCCTCTCGTCTCTGACAGCCCCACCGTGTGACGCACATATCGATCGGAGCGTGCCACAGGATGCCTTATATTTACGGCCTGACCTTCCACAGAGCCATTATTACCCACTGACTGTTTGAGTGTGCCAAGAAAACTTTATTTATTATATTGTTACAGACCAATTGTGGCAGATGTGGAAGACATGAAAAGCCTAAAAGAATTCAATTCAATTAAAAGTCTCATGTTTTATGTTGTTTTTCCTTTTCCTCCTTTTAAAGTCTCAGCTAATGCCTCAAATGATTAAAAGAGGCGTTAAATGCACAAACAGATTATGTAGTCTTGTGAAGCTTGGACATGTCGAACAGATGTTAACCTTTAGGTTGTGTTCTCATCTTACAGGTTTCTAAAAGAGTGGCAGACCTCATTTTGGAGAAACAGCCTTCCTATGTTAAGGTAAGCAGTCTGTCGCATCTGGGGAAATCGGATCTGCAGGATGGGTTCAATTAACATATGACTGTTGGCTTGTTCCTTTTTCGTCAAGGTTAGGAGAACAATTTGAGAGTTACAGAATTTATGATATAAGTGAATTGAGCCAGTCTGTAAATGTTAAAATACTATTACTCACTGTTTGAATAGTATATCCACAAGACGTAAAAGCAATATGCATGTTAACATGATGTTAGTGCAATTATTTAGTGGGGAAAATAGGTTAAGTCTTTGTTGCCATGGCCATACACAAGTTTTAAAGAAGAGTGCATTCATACAATTATAAAATTCCTATTACTGCTTTTAAATCATCCAAAAAATGGTCACATTCACTCCCACTGTAATTGCCTCACTGTTACCCTGACTTTTGTTTCATGATGACTGTAAATGCATCCTAGTTACCTTGCTGGTAAAACAATTAAACTCTCTCTAAATGTATACTTGTTAAACTAATATTTGTGCAGTGTGCTTTGCAGATGATGCTGAAGATAGTGATTTTTATCACTATAACAATTTGGGATCAAAGTGGAAGTAGAAGGAATAGTTAAGGCACTGTGTCCTCTTGCCTGTGGTCATATTTTTCTTACATCCTTAATCAATATGAACCTCTTTGAAAATGGATCACTTTGGATCACTTTGAAATTTCTCTTGAAGATATTCTCATCCTGAAATGCTCTGCTTTGATCCCGTGCCGGGCTTTTCACCTCATGGTCGGTGTGTGGAATTTTTTGGATTCTTACTTGACTAAGCTTGAACGACTGAACGATGTATCGTGTTCATTGATGGAGGCAATAGCCAATTTTGTTTCTTGATTTAATAGTTTAATTTTAACACCAGAATGTCAATTTGAGTTCCCTTCCCATGTCTTTTGTTGTACAAAAAAATGGATTGGACTAACTCCTTAAGAATATGCGATCCTTTTTATGTTTTAAATCATACAAATTTACAAAGAAGGATGTTTCACGTCCTGTAAGATGGCGAAGAAATGACTATATTGTTGATCAAATCACAACGTGTTCTGCAGCTCATCTCAGCATCAATCTGTTTAAGTTTCATATCTCAACTGCAGAAACTACAGATACATTTTGTATTCTGTCCACTTGCAGTTCAACTGTATATGTCATCCTGGATAATAGCTCAAGTTGTTCTGATGTGCGGTTTACCGAGAGTTGGCTGGTTTGTCCAAACCATGGGAGATATGCAGTTATACTTTAGTGGCTCAGAAATTGCATGCTTCACCTTGTGTCGCCCATCGCGTCTTCATCCCAAATGGAGTGAAGGTATTCATCTTCTGACCCCAGAAACATTTTAAAGATTTCTGCTAGAGTCATGTCACACCAAATTGCCTTTGCGTCGTTGTAAGCCAACACAAAAAGCGTTAGATATTCTTGGTGGACAAATAACATATTTCATGCCTTCTCAGATGCTTTTATACAACATTGAGAATGCACGTTGAATAAAAAACATTCACATCACTGGAATAAATCCTTTTATCTATTTATAGCCGAAGTTGATGTTTTGAAGTATAGACCAGTTTTGTAACCTTAAAAAGAAAATGCTTCAGGAAAACCCACTGATACATAGTCAAAGACTAGGAGTCAATGCATCACTAAGCCGTTTTGTGTCTTAAACAGCGGACATTAGGAGTGTTCACCAGATGGATGTAGAGAGAAGTATGGTTATTTGTTCCTCCATTTGAAGAGCTTTTAAGTCTGCTGGTGCTTTGCCACAAGCCATTTTACACCTCAGCAGCCTGCATTTGTCCCAGGCCTTTTAGAGATAAGATGGGATTTCAGCCATGCTTTTGAGCTGTATTATAGGGAGCCCATGCTTTTAGATATCTTGTGATACGGTTTGGTGTGCTTATCACACAGAGAAAAAAGAGTGGTCCATCACATCACTTGGGCTGTTTTCTAAAACCTTGATGTGTATGTCAACTTCTAAGACGGCATCCTGACTGAAATGAAACCTCTAGGCCGTAACTATTCACAGTTGATTTCAATAAAGTTTGATGTTACCGTGTTTGTAAGCTATCAGTACTTAGGCCAAATTTATACTGAAAAGGTGGGTCAGACAGGCATAATTTAGTCCTGCTTTTATGCAGCATAGCATTATTACATGACTCTGTGGAATACTTGATTCTGATTGGTCAATAGCGTCATCCAGCGGTATGTTCTTCCCAGATAACAACTGAAAACAGATTACGCAGGCTCATCCGGGTTACACTGAAGTCAGCAGCGCTATATGCTTGCCTTGCTAGAAACGGTTTTTCTTTTTGGAAGTTTTGCTTTTGGTGAGCTAATAAAATATTAAAACTCGAATCAATATTTTTTTGTACAGTTATTTAATTATGCCATCCGTATCATGGACTCGCCCTCTCTTGTTTCATACAAAAGCAGCTGCTGCCATTTTGTGACTATTGTTTTGTACACTGTTGGATTATAGGATAACAAACAGGTACGTTAAAACCGTTTAATCTGAAATCAATATATCTTATCCACATAATTATTTGTGGCGAAATTGTGTAATAAGTGGTAGGACTGTAAACCGTATCCCTTAAATGTCTGTGTAGTTTGAACTTGCCGTGTTGCAACTGCTCTCTCCGTGGAAGCTTTGCGTTTAAAGACCTAATAAAATATTTCAACTCAGATCAATATTTCGTGTCTAATTATTTACTTTTGTGGCAAGTAACCATGTAATAAGCGGGATAATGTACATCCAGCCAGTTGTTCTCTCAGATAAACCCCCGACAGGGTGATGAGGACCCCGACCCAAAGCGGAGGTGTCTTGCATGTGGTGAGCGCACTGGTGGTTTGAAGGGAGACCCCTGATGTGCTTTGAGTGTACAGCAGTGCATAGTAAAGCGCTATATAAATGCCCCCATTTTATGACCCAACAGTGTCATGTCATTAGAGTAGTGGTGTGCATTTATCTATTAGAATGATTGCTAAAACTTTATAGTTTTAAACTAAAACTAAATTCATTTAGAAAGATGTTTCGTCAGCTGAACAATTGACGTTGTTAACAACAGTACTTCTATCCCTCACAGCCTGATTTTTATTCCTGTTACAAATTAAATATGGCGCTACCCTGAAAGTTAGCAAAAGTTTCATAGGCAAAAGGCCTGTTATCTATTGTAAATAGTGTAGCGATGTATGGAACAGAACTCGCACTGAAGTCTTTCAAACCAAACAGCGTTCAGCGTACCCTACGCCCTAACCAATGAAATTGACTGCTTGATGGGATTTACACTGAACTGGTTTGAAAAATAAAATAAAATCACACATTGAACACAATAGCTGGCCGAACAACCATCAGGCCGAATGTTTATAATAATAATGCTAAGGAACAGTTATATTTTCAGCACGGCACGATTACAAACCGTTCTCGGCATGAATGCTCACCAGTTGGCTAACTGTGCTGGTAGAATGCATGTAGTGACATTACCATTCAGGATTGGTCACTTGTTTGTTGCCTGGGTACCAGTTTCTCTGTAGCTGGCCAAGCGTGCTATTTGTGCAAAGTAAACACAAGTTAATAATATTATCCAATCATCCTTCATTACGCTGTCGCTATTTACATTTACCGTCTGTACATTCCAACGTGCCAGTGGAAAATTAAAACATATTTGTGCTGGATCGGCACGGAATGGATCAGTTAAGCAACGAGAACGGTTTGGCTCGACGGTGGAAAAGCAGCTAATGTAGGAGCCTTGATGCTTTCAGAATTGTAACTATTTTCAACTTGACATGTCACTCAATGCCACGAAACCTGAAATCTGTAAACAAGGTAAATTCAGTTGAAATTGCTTGTGTAATTCTGGGAAAACAAAATGATTAACAAGATGATCTTTTTTCCAGTGGATGATTCACTTCTGACATTACGGTGATTGAGATTGTTTTGGCAACATTTTGGTCTTGCAGCTGCCAATAAGCAAGGTTTATGCCAAAAGTTTAAAGGGATAGTTCATCCAAAAATGAAAATTCTGTCATTAATTACTCACCCTCATTTCGTTCCAAACCTTTAAGACTTTCGTTCATCTACAGAACACAAATGAAGATCTTTTTGATGAAATCTGCAAACTTTTTGTCCCTCCATTGACAGCTACACAACTATTACTTTGACGCTTCAAAAAGTTAATAAAAAGATTGTGAAATTAATCCATATGAATTAGGCGGTTTAGTCAAAATTCTCTGAGGAGACTCGATCGCTTTATATGATGAACAGACTGAGTTTAGCCTTTTATTCACATATAAACTTTTTGAGGCGTCAGTGGTAGTTGCGTAACTGTCAATGGAGGGACAAAGTTCTCAGATTTAATAAAACATATCTTCATTTGTGTTCTGAAGATGAACGAAAGTCTTACAGGTTTGGAACGACATGAGGGTGAGTGATTAACAACATAATTTCTATTTTTGGGTGAATCATCCCTTTAAAGGGATACTCCACCTTTTTTGGAAATAGGCTCATTTTACAAGCAGGCGTAATGATATGACGCAGCGCTTGAAAATAGTTCCGTTGTGTTGACGGAAGGTAGCCTATTTTCAGGCGCTGCGTCATATCATTACGCCTGCTGCTCTCATGGTACGGCAGTAAAATTTCTTGATTATTACGCAGGAATGAGAGTATAGTTCCTAGCCATATCAGCCTAGAAAATTTACATTTTCCGTCGGTCTTAGTGCACGATGTAACTACAGAAGAGTCCAGTTTTAAATAGGAAAAATATCTAAACTCTTCGGTCATTTTTTTTTTTTTAGAAATGCTAATGGTCTTGTCCACTTCAATGATGTATGCTAAGCTATGCTAAAAGTGGTACCGCCAGAACCGGAGATCAGCTGAATGGATTCAAAAACGGTAAAACTCAACAGTTTAACTCTGGGGGAGTTGTAAAATGAGCCTATTTCCTAAAAAAGTGGAGCATCCCTTTAAGCTGTTTGATGTCATTTGTATTTGACAGTTGTATGTATTGGTTATATTTAATTACATTAGGGATTGAATTTAATTGTAGAATGTGATTTTTAAGAACCCAAATCTTAGGGATTTATCAAACTCAGCAGGATTTATCACTCAGAAGAGGAGTGACAAGCGTGTTTTTCTGCGGTGTGTATGTGGAGACAGTGAGTCACTCTTGTTTGAGCTCTGAAGCCTACTGGATCCCTTAAGGACCCTATGACTCAGCGAGGATATGGCTGTGTTCAGCTCCCTGTTCTAGCGAGGGCAACTCCAAGGGCACTTCAAAAGCTCTCCGTCTCACAGAGAGAGATTCCGCTGAATAAATCTTTTGCGATTTATTCTGCAGATGCCTGGCTAAACCACCAGCCTGTGTTTCCTCAGCACAGACACTCTGTTAACCTCACGCCTTCCATGTGCTTGTCAGTAGATCGAACGGCAGAACAAATTAAACACTGCACTTTTGTTTTATTCCTTTTTGTACTGTCATTTTTTCGACGGTACTTTGGAGCCCGCCCGGCCCGCAGGATGTTCTCAAGGCACAAGCTCAATACGGCCTGTTCATCTCTCAGAAACCTTCCAGCATTCTTCAGGGTATTTGCTACTGATAGCCTTCTGAAGAATGAACGGTTCTCCTTGTGACGCTTTGCATAAGGAGCCTCTGTTTCGGCAGCCCTCTCTGTGGAATCGATTTTGTCCACCTCGTATTCTTTGGTTAAATAATTATCTTTAACGTGACACTGGGATGATGTTTCGGTGCTGAAGGCTGGCTCTGTTGGCCAGATCTAATGTGCGTCGAAAGACTGGGTCACTCAGCGTGAGCTCACCTCAGGCTGTGACAGCTGTGCTCTTCAAAACTGAGATTGCATGAGGGGGGAATAAAAAACCTTGCAAAAAAGCCATGAACTTCAACTGTCTGTTAGTTCGTGGACATGTCGGTGTGGGTTAAAGGAGCACATTCTTTCTCATTGTGCTGCTTTTCTCATTCCCATAATGAAAGCTTGTCGCCATTATCATCTCTCTCACTTTATTGTTCATAACGGGCTTGAAAAACAGGACTAATAGAAGAGTGTCTCTGGCCTGAACCCATTAAGCACAGAGGTTACAATCACAGTTATCTGTGAGAGGTAATATCCGGCTATATGAAAGCAAGGTCATAGCCATTGTCTCAATTGTCTTGCCTACTTCAAAGGATACCAAAGTAATGGTTGCCTAATGTTCTGCATAAACTCTGTCAAAAAACTTGAAAATCATTGTTGTTTTAGGAGCTGGAGAGAGTGACGTCTCTGCAGACCAACCTGCAGCTGGCCGCAGTCATCTGCACTAATGCACGAAGGTCAGAGAGCTATAAAATGCTATAAAATGTTGAAAGTCAGGTTTAAAGGAATAGTACACAACAAATTAAAGCTATGTTATCATTTCTTACTCATATGTCGTTCCAAATTGACTTTCTTTCTATAGTGGAACTAAAAAAAAAAAGGGAACAATTGACTTGAGCTTACAATTTTTAAAAAGTTCTATAAAAGTATCAACAAATTTCTTCCATACGACCCATTCTGAAGTCGCGCGATGGCTTTGTGTGAGAAGCAGAGATGCGAGAGATTATTCATCATTATTATTCACTCCAGTGAGCTGTTCTATCAGGGAAGTTGATCTTGAGAACTGGTTCACCCAGAACAAATCTTTTAGACTGGTTTGGTGAAATAATTTCCTCATGAATTTAACATCTTTACTTCCCTCATGAACTCTCAAAAATGTGCCAATGGACCCGATGTACGATTTTCACCATCTGGCCTTAGTGATTATTGCAATCAATCATTAATTCTGGTGAAGTTCAGTGTATGACAAATTCTACCCGTGGTCATGGCTCCTGAACGGTGGTCCTATGGCGTTCAATGAGAGAGGGTTTCATTGTCCTGGTCTCTTGCGACCAAAGATAGCCTGCGATAATTTTCTGAAATTAGTTAGAAATTTAGCATGATCATTTTACAGTTTATTTGCTGCTACGACCTACGTTTACTGACTAACCAATAAAAATGCAACATGAAATGGTATGTTGATCAACGCAACATGCCGCTAAATTTCTAATTTTCAGCACATATAAAAAGCACAATTGCCAAAGTGTGATTCATCTTGCTTTATTTGTTTACCACTAGCGCACGCTGATGGTGTTTTATTCTTCTATAAATATAGACGTGCGTAGACATCATTAGAGCTAGAGATGATGCCAAGTTTTTTGGTGAATAACAACTTGCATTTCTCTCTTTCCGCTCAAAAAGCTATGATATGACTTCAGAAGACACAAGTCTTATGGACTACTTTAAATGTAGTTTTATTTTGTCCTTTTGACACTTCAGTCCCTACACATTGTAGTTGTTTAAAAAAGAACATGAAGAACTTTTCTTATTTTTGTATTCCTTGAAAGGAAAAGTCAATATGGGTTTAAAACAACACAAGGGTAAGTAAATGGTAAAAATGAATTAATACATTTTTAGGCAAACTATTGCTTTAAGTTTTGATGAGCTGTAGAATCGGCGCAAATGCTGTAATTCTGCTTCCAGGCAGCTTCGTTCTGCTAAAGAAGGCTTTACCGAAGCCAGCCTTGGGCTGTTGGCCAATCAGAGACGCCGACAGCTGTTGACAGGATTGCTGAAGTCTTTGAGGACCATAAAGACTCTGGTAATCACTTCATCAACATTGTTAATGTCTAAACAGAGACTTTCTATTCTCTGCATGTTCATTTCCAGCTGCCCAGTTTCACAGACACTCTGTCCTTCTTCTTTTTGCTTTTCTTACAGCAAAGAACTGATGTTCGACTGAGTGAAATGCTAGAGGTAAGTTGGCATGGAAATCTGTCCAAATGTGCAATGCACAAATACACCTCATTTTTGAAAGAGAACTCACAAACAACTAAGAAGGTATTAGATGCTTTAGTATAAGATTGTCTCTTACACCCTCTAATTGAAGTGTTTAGTCTATGTCCTCTAAATGTAAATTTCAGATGAAATATGAGCTTTACTCTGTCGTTATGAGGGTAGTGATAGAAATCTAACATCATTCATTAAACTCTTAGCTCAGTTTTTCTATTTTGGCCCTGTAAAATTGTCTAGATAAAGATATTCAGGTAAAATAGAGCATTTAATTTTACAGGAGGAGGACTATCCAGGCGCCATCCAGCTGTGTTTGGAATGCCAAAAGGCCGCCAGCACATTCAAGCACTACAACTGTATAAGGTGGGTGGAGAACCGCTGACAGGATTGGTGAGAGATCCAGATGCTGAGTTCCCTTAATGAATGACGTGCTTGAACTGATTACATTTGTAGCCATTTATTCAAAGTCAGCTTGATTGATTTATTGAATATTGCATTGTTTTAATTATCTGTGCACATCATTAGTATTTTTTTGATAATTCACACTGTGCCCTCTAATCTTTAATCAAAAAACGTCCCCTCCCTCTTGCAACAATATCTCTTCTCTTCTCTAATGATGTGTTGACTGGCGTGGGAGCGGGGCAACCTGTCACTCTCATGAGATCACATCAATAGCAAATCCAATGATCCAATCAAATCCCGATGGACAAAATTAAGTCCATCCCTAAAAAAAATTCTGGTTCAAGAAGCCGTTTTACTTGAATGTATGCTGGAATAGAGAAGTTTTTTTTTTTTAAAGGATATACTGGATATTATTCGGCGTCGTGATGAACACCGCATTGCCGGGTTTGCCTACGCTGCCGTCACGTTCTTCGCGCCGTCTGGAGATACGAGGCAAAGACTGGGCAGCGAGTTGTGTTGACAGAGTTTAGCGATTTGGAGAAGAGAAAACTTCAGAATAATGTAATTCATGAAGTTGTGTGAACAACACACACCATCTGGGTACGTCCAAACACATGCGCACTTTGGTTAGAGCGGTAATAATAAGATTACAGTATTTACATGCCTGTTTACTGCGATTAAATTTGCTGTACACCACATAGTTTAATGCGAATATGGTTGCTACCATTATGAGCTTAAGCGCATTAGTTTGATCGAAGTATTGCGTTTATATGAGGTCAAGTTAAATCTCAGTTTTGCCAAAATCCCATTATAATCGCATTATGACGGTGCATGCTAAAATGCACGCTATTGCTACAATCATCAAATACTCTTATATTACCCAACCAAATTGAAATAAAATCCATAATCCGTGTAATTATGCACCATGTTATCAAACTGATCAATGAACCTGCCATGAGATTTTGTGCCAATTCTGACAATATAACTTATTCAGCTCTATAAATAATAACGTTAAGAATTGTGATGCAAGTACGTACTGTAGTAATGTATACAGTCATTTTGTAGGAAGACTGGAGAAAGAGAGATAGCTTAGATATTACCAAAGAGGAAAAGTTCAGATGAATATAACTGGAAAGGGTTGTTTCTGTTCGATACTCAAATACCATTGTTTTTTTGCGCTTTCACAGAACCAAGATATGCTGTTGTTGTTGCATTTCAGCTGGTTCATCCGTATTTGCACAAGCTGTCTGATGCTCCAGCTGTTAGTGGTTGCCTGTGTTGCATAGTGTGTTTGTTATTTTGTTATTTCCCAATGTTTTTTTCTTTTTTTGAGATTTTCTGTATCAATTTGTAGACATACTGTATCCTAATGGCATTACATCGCTTTTAATACTCAAGATACTCTCGTTCTTGCGTAAAACAGTCTATGTTAAAGGAACTGGTGCTTAAGATGTGAAGATTAATCGGTGAGTATGATGGTGAGGAATAAATGCACTTGTTTGCTTTCCACTGATCGATATGTCACGACCCGCACTAATGGAATGTCTTTATCTCATAAGATTGTGGCCTGTGGTAATTTGAAAAAGGAACCAGTCCCATTTTCCCTGTTGGATTTTACACTCTCGCCTGTTACAATTAAATATGGGTGGTATAGTATAGATGCTCTCCATAAGGCACTGTCATTGCTGCAGCAGAAATAATAAGACCTTCAGTGGGAACATTTAACAGTCCAGGCTGTCTTAATAAAGGCATAGCTGTGATATGAGAGAGCAGGAGACAAAGTGGAGCTGATTGGCCACTTACTCTCCTTCCTCATTTAACCTTTTTATGAAATTATGCATAATGTGCTCTCATATGTTTGTGCGTTACACTGATACCCAGTGAAAAGGCATTTTAGGCTTGGTGTACTGGGGTTTTAACACTCTGGCAATTATGTAGTCTTTAAGAGGTAGTAGCCATCTGTGTTGTCATGTTGTTTTTCCACCTAGTCTTATGTTTTTCATGCAATTAGGCTCCAGCTAACAGTGAGGTAGGTGAAAATGGCTGTCTGTGGGAAGGTTGACGTCAGCCTCTGCATTACTCACAATTCAGGATGAATGGTTCTTGAAATTTGAACCAAATTGTGGCAGACCGAATTGAACATTTTATAGATGAAGCACTAGTTTCAGATCATTAAAGAGGTCAGTTTGAGACCATTGCCTTACCTGTAAGTTCTAAAAGGTCAGAGTTGGGTTTGGACAGTCCTGCTGGTAGATGATGTTTTGTTTTTGTTTGGTTTTGTACTATTCAGTATCCAAATGGTGATACCATTGTGGTTGTCCCCGTTTCTATCCCTGCAGTGAAAAGTGATACAATGTTTAATTAGATGCATTGAGATTCTGAGCCATGAGGCATTTGTGTGGGCAGATATTGATGTCTCTGTAATGCTGCCTGAATCAGAACACAGGAGTTATGCACCCAATGTCTGAGTTTAGGGAGTCTACGAACACCTGCGGTCAATATAACGGAGTGAAATGTTACTTGGTTATTTTCTTACTTTAAAGTAAAACTTGATTCTTCAGCCGTTGAGATTGAAATTCCAAGATATACTTGGATTTTAGATCTGGGGGTCCCTGTTCCTTTTTAAATGCAAACGTTTTAAAGGGATACTCCACCCAAAAATGAAAATTCTGTCATTTACTCACCCTCAAGTTGTTGCAAACCTGTATGAGTTTCTTTCTTCTGCCGAACACAAAGGAAGATATTTTGAAGAACGACTGGAACCAAACAGTTGTTTGGCACCATTGACTTCCATAGTAGAAAAAAAAAATACTATGGAAGTCAATGGTGCCAAAGTTCCAATCGTTCTTCAAAATATCTTCCTTTGTGTTTAGCAGAAGAAAGAAACTCATACAGGTTTGCAACAACTTGAGGGTGAGTAAATGATGACAGAATTTTCATTTTTTGGTGGAGTATCCCTTTAACACACCTACAGAGAATGAGAATTGACAGGGTATACCGTAAAGATTACCCACAGATTTGTGAACGCAAGCAAATGGAATATGACTCATATTGTCTGTGGGGAGACTGTCAAAAGCTGGTTTTCAAAGTGCCTGCTAACTGACCTTCAAACATTCAAAGCAGGTTTTTGTGGAAACAATCCACATGTAGCACTCTCAACTGAATTTTGAGAGTTGAAAGAAGTCGTCTCATTTAAAAAAAAAAAAATTTTTTTAAGTACACTTACAGTACACCAAGTTTGGGGTAAGACTCTTTTAAAGGAAATTAATACTTTTGTTCTGCAAGTGTGCATTAAATTAATAAAGTGACAGTAAAGACTTACAAATAATCTCTATTTCAAACAAATGCTAAATTTTTATAAAAAAAAATCCAGAACAAAATCACCGTTTAGACAACAAAAAAAGCAGCGCAACTGTTTTCATCATTGAAAACAATAAGAAATGTTTTTTTTGAGCACCAAATCAGCATATTAGAATGATTTTTGAAGGATCATGTGACACTGAAGACTGGAGTAATGATGCTGAAATTTCACAGGAATAAATAAAAATTAAAAATATTACATTTACACTTACAACGGACCCCAACAATTTGACCTGTTGTGTGTTATTTTTTTGTTTGCCACCCAAGCATAACTATTGTTAATAATAATTGTAATAGTTTAATTAATAATAGTTTTATCTTATTGTTTAACAACAACCTTCACATTGTGTCAGTGTAGATCGGAGTGAAATGATTTGGGACTTTATTTTTAAATAAGTTGGCATGTCCTTCACATAACCAGAAACAACCATTTTTCATAGATCTTCTGTTGTTTATCTTATTTACTCACCGTAAAAATGTGTGCCAATTTCTGATGGTCCAATTGATGTTTAAAGTGGACAGTCATATATTGCATTCATCTGTCTAATGCTAGACAGTTGCTGAAGTTCAGAAAGAGTCCCTATTTTTGGATGGAAAGTTTTCCGTTCTGATAGTAGGATTTCCTACTATGTCAAACTATCAAAGGAAATTTGGTTTCTCGTGATTTGACACCTTTAAAATCAAAGATGATGTCCGTCAGTTGCTTTCTTGGCATGAACTATGTGCTGTTGCAACATGAAGAAATGTTGCTTCATCTTGAAAACGTCTCCGTTGTGCAGACTGCTAAACCTGGTTTGGATTTTGAGGATATCTTTGAAACTTTTTCGAATAATTGCTTTCTTTTCCTCCAGCTAGTTATGGACTATATCTCAGCACTTATTCTGCCAGTAATGGACACTTCAGTTGTCTGCTCACTCAGGTGCAAGAAAGCCGATTTAATTGCAAAGAGACGTAAGCTGCAAAAGTGCCCAGTGGTGTGGTTTCACAGCCCAGCACGCTCATCTTTTACAAACACCGCCCACAAATCCAGCAACATCCTTTAATTTAATCACATCTAACACCACTGCCCCAATGCTATTAGCACAGGATTTATGTTCAGAAACCGAGATAGAAAAAAAAAGTTTCTCTGTCTTTTCTCTCTGCTCTTTCTTGCCTAATGGCACGATATTGATATGAGACTGTTTGAATGGAAATGTTTTTATTGTGCGACGGATCCTGTCGTGAAAGCTCATTAAAATGTGATTTCGTGTGGGTTCCCTGAAGGAAACGGCGTGGCTCAGAGAAGTGCTGACGAACTGCGAGTCGGAAGTAATTGATCCGCTCGACGTGATGCTGGGTTTTCTCTGAGGGCCCGCGGAGGAAAAGGGGGACCCACGTTGAGTCCGAGCCCACTCTGATGGATGGAGGCACACTAAAGATAAAGAACTTCTGCCTTCTCCCATCATCACAATACCCCATCCAGAACACTAGCACTCAAAAGTATTTGTCAGAAGGAATAAGCGTCTTCATGAAAAGGGCACGTCCTCTCCTGCTGGTTTTTTTGGCATGACACAAAAACAACGTTGCATATTAAGTAACCTGCTTTTGCACGATTTTCTTCATGCCAAGAATCGTGCATTATGGCAAAATGAGTTTATTGGAACTGTTTGCTGGAACACCTCTTTTTGCATTCAGTGCCTTCAAAGAGAAGGAAAAAGAGGAAAAGGAAGAGGTAGATTAATTAAAGTTTTATGCATTCTGTCTAATCTTTCAACAGCACTGGTCCACAGGGGCCGGGCAATCCCTCATGTAAAGCCGAGTGAGCTTTTGAAATGAAATGCAGTTGTTCTTAATTGTCAGATCATGATTATGCGTGGCCACCGGCAGAGTTGCTGCCAGTATCATGTTGCTATAAGTCTCAGCTGGCATTGCAGCCAAAGGTTTGCTTTTCAGCACTGGCTCTTTTAAACTCTAATAGGATCAGATGGGTCTGATTTTTTTATTTTATTTTTTCTCTAATTTTAGTTTTAGCTTTAGTATTTTTCTGGCGGGGCTTTAAATAGGATAAATTTAGAAATGCACTGCTATTACAGCCATCAATGCAGCACTTGTGTAACAAATCCACTGTATTTAACAGTTACTGTCAGATTTCAAGTCGCCTTCTCTTAGCAATATGCACAAAGCTGAAATACTAGCTTGAATGGTAAAAGCAGAAAAAACTAAACAACATATACGAAGTCATGTATTTCCAGTGGAGAGTAGTACTGGTTTAAACTGAACATTTTAATTGGTAACACTTTAATTTGATGGTCCACATTAGACATTGTACATGCCAACTAACTCTCATTAGAGTATCAGAAGGCTGCTGTCTGCTTAACATCTGCTTACACTTTATTTTGATGGTTCCCCAACTATGGAGCCCCTAAAGGAACATGGTGATGGAAACAAATAGAGATGGGAGGGAAAAAAATATTTCGATGCGTTTGCGTTTTTCCTGCAAAAACAGTGTTCCGGCTGTTCCCCTAAGAAACTTTGCATTCGCTCGCAAAGAACTCGAAACATTTGCAAGTGAGCGCAAAGGTTATAGGGGGAAGGCAAACATTTTGCGGGCGAACACACAGTTTATCGAGGGAACGCAAACATTTTCAAGAGAACGCAGAAGCATTGACAAATCAAAATCAAGTGTAACATTTAAACTTTTTTGGCTAGCCCTTATGTGGCCTTATCAAACCTGAGCACGAGGTGAGAATTACTAATATTTCTGCGCTAAAATGTTAATCCTTAAAGTATTTCTATAAAATAAGCGCTTGGGAATAATAATGTCCGAAACAATTATTTTATTATGTAATTATTTATATTGATTAGTCCTAGAAAACCTATTATGATTTTTTTTTTCAAACATATTGGTATACATTTGTTTAGTCTGGATATATTCATACATTCATTCATTTTACATGATTGGTGTCTGGTTGACTCTAACCACAAAATCTGCCTTATTATTCATGGCTTTCGTAAGACCGACTAGTCTTTTTTATTTCTTTTTTTCCTCATTCAGACAACCCACTGACTAGTTTAGCACATCCGTCTCGACACTAACAACACACATCTGTCTTGTTCCATCTGCACATAATAAACAAGAAGCCATGTTCGGTAAAAATACATCCTTGCTTTTCAAATGTCAGTGGCTGCTTTTTCCACAGAAATGTCATGGTGCATGATGCTGGTTTTGTGTTGTTTAGTGCTCTCTCGCTCTGACGGCCCATTTCTTTGAGAAAGCAAGCCGCCTTTTCCTCCAACATGTTGCTATAATGGTTTTGGTGGTTTGTTGTGTTGCTCTGCAAACACAATACAATGGTTGTCTGTGCTGCCCAATAAACCTACATTGTTTTTTGTTCGACTGTTTCTATTGTCATCCATGTCTTTTTTTCTCTCCCCTCAGTGAGTTGAATTCCAAACTGCAAGACACTCTGGAGCAAATTGAGGTATGTGACTTGATTTTTAATTTTTTTGTCCTTAGGCTCAGGACAAACTGAGAATCTATAGTGACCTTCTTCTTCATTAAATCATTTACATTACATTTACATTTATTCATTTAGCAGATGCTTTCATCCAAAGCGACTTACAAATGAGAACAATAGAAGCAGTTAAACTAACAATAGGACAACAATATGCAAGTGCTATGACCCTTCCCAGTTTAATCTAACTTTTTTTTTTTTTTTTAAAGATAATAGATATACAATAGAAGATAAAGTGTTAGTATTAAAGGAGAACTCCGGCGCAAAATAAACATTTGGTCTAATAAAACATTTGTACCTAGTCAACCGTTCTCTGAGATTTGTTTTCATGATAATCGAATGTAAAGAGTCTTATCTCTAAAAACTGTTTAGCGTATAACGCTAGTAATGGGGGCATTTAATAAGTAAAAAGAAATAGCTAGTTAATACCACTAACAAGGCTCAAAATAGCCCCACACGAAGACAGTAACATAATGAGGGTCCCTACATGCAAAACGGAGCATTGAGAACTTTGTAAGTGTACAGACCGTTTAATAAGAAGATATTTTATAAAGACAGTCCACTTCGTGTTTACGGACAGGAGCCATCTTTGGAAAACAGTCTCGACTAGTCAAACCACGAACGACGTGCTAAGTGAGCTGAACTGTATGAAGTTCAGTGAACTTCTGAACTGTATGAATGGCGTTCGTGGTTTGACTAGTCGAGACTGTTTTCCAAAGATGGCTCCTGTCTGTATACACGAAGTGGACTGTCTTTATAAAATATCTTCTAAGTTCTCAATGCTTCGTTTTGCATGTAGGGACCCTCATTATGTTACTGTCTTCGTGTGGGGCTATTTTGAGCCTTGTTAGTGGTATTAACTAGCGATTTCTTTTTACTTATTAAATGCCCCCATTACTAGCGTTATACGCTAAACAGTTTTTAGAGATAAAACTCTTTACATTCGATTATCATGAAAACAAATCTCAGAGAACGGTTGACTAGGTACCAATGTTTTATTAGACCAAAGGTTCATTTTGCGCCGGAGTTCTCCTTTAATGGATCAAGTGTTGCCAAAAAACATGCGTCTTCAGCCGTTTCTTGAAAATGGACACGGACTCAGCAGCTCATACTGCCAAGTTTCTGTATGGCACTTAAGTCTGAAGTAATGAGTTTAGGTAAAAGGGAGCAGAGCCAGTGGTTGTTCTGTAGGCAAAAGTCAGTGACTTGAATTTGATGCGAGCAGCATCTCGCAATCTGTGCAATTTTGTGAAGAGGGGGGGTGACGTGTGCTCTCTTCGGCTCGTTAAAGACCACTCTAGCTGCAGAATTTTGGATCAGTTGCTGAGGTTTGATAGTGCAAGCTGGAAGACCTGCCAGGAGAGCATTACAATAGTCCAGTCTGGATAGAACAAGTGCTTGGACAAGGAGTCGTGTAGCATGCTCTGATAGGAAGGGCCTGATCCTCCTGATGTTGTATAAGGCAAATCTGCAGGACCGGGCAGTTCTAGCAATGTGGTCTGTAAAGTTCAATTGATCATCAATCACAACTCCAAGGTTCCTGGCTGACCTTGATGGAGTTATGGATGACGAACCTAGCTGAATGGTGTAGTGTTGGGTTGGCCGGGACCACAAGCAACTCTGTCTTCGCAAGGTTTAGTTGAAGGTGGTGGTCCTACATCCAGCCAGAAAAGTCTTTCAGGCAGGCCGAGATGCGAGCAGCTACCGCCAGATCATCTGGGTGGAATGTGAGGTAGAGTTGTGAGTCATCAGCGACAGCATAGCAGTGATAGGAAAAGCCATGTTTCTGAATCACAGATCCTAGTTATGTCATGTAGATGGAGAAGAGAAGTGGTCCAAGCATTGAGCCCTGAGGCACCCCAGTAGCTAGATGTTGGGTCTTAGACCCCTCACCCCTCCACGACACCCTGAACGACCTACCTGAGAGGTAAGACTTGATCCATTGGAGTGCGGTCCCCGAGATGCCCTTCGTCTTTAGGATTGACCGGAGGATCTGGTAGTTAACTGTGTCAAAGGCAGGAGACAGATCCAGCAGGATGAGAACTGAGGATTTGGAAGCTGCTCTTGCCAGTCTCAGAGCTTCAATTACAGAGAGCAGGGTAGTCTCAGTTGAGTGTCCGCTTTTGAAACCAGACTGGTTGTTTTCCAGGAGGTTGTTCTGTGTAAGAAAGGAAGAGATCTGGTTGAAAACAACTCGTTCAAGTTTCTTCGTGACGAATGGAAGAAGGGATAGCGGTCTGTCATTTTCTTAAACAGTGGGGTTTCCCAAGCCTGCTTAAATGCTGTGGGAAAAGTACCCCGTGTGAAGAGAGGTGTTTATGATGTGTGTGAGTGCGGGCACAACTGAGGAAGAAATGGCTTGAAATAGATTAGTGGGAATAGGATCAAGCAGACAGGTAGTAGGGCGATTGGAAAGGAGGAGTTTGGAGACTTCTGCCTCTGAAAGCAGAGAGAAGGAGGGTAGAATGTGTGTTAGCTGGTAAGATGTGTGTGTCAGTTTGTGGTTTGGTAAATTGGCAGCTAATGGTGGTTTTTATTTATGAAGAATGTGGCAAAATCGTCCGCTGTTAGGGTTGATGGAAGAGGAGAAGTGTTGAGAGGAGAAGGTTTTGAAAAGCATGCGAGTGTCAGAAGAATTGTTAATTTTGTTGAGATCGTAAGTCATTTTAGCAGTAGAGATATTAGCAGAGAAGGAAGAGAGGAGGGATTGATAAAGATCATACAATCAATGTCAGATCACCCTATTCCCTTCAGAAACACTCACACACCCTTGACAGATTTAACAGTAGTGCCTCAACATTATATGAATTAAACAGATCCGAAGGAACACTTGACCATGCGTTTGTACATCTAACAGTGGCACCCAGGGTGTCAGTCTGCCAGCATTCAGTCTCTCAGGCCCCAAGGCAGATGGACTGTGTTTTATAAAATAAATTGCTGGCTTTCAGGACTTGGAAGCTGCATTGAAGCCCATACCGACACAATCACGCATAGCCACAAACACACACACAATTTCCCCAGCAGAGCTGTTTATGGCATCTTCTGTATTATTCAGAGATTTCTGTGTGGCAAATGTAATTGGATGGCACCCAGCCTCGCATACAACTCCTTTACTCATTGACTTGCTCTCTTTTTCCCCTCTTCTTTCATGTTTCTCTCTTAATATCTGTATCTCAGTCTTTCTTTTCCCTTCCTCCCCGTCTTTTTATCTCATTTGCTGTCTCATCACGCGCATTAGCGAATAGCACGGTGCCTGTGCCAACGGAGACCGCTGCCACCAAAATTACAATGATTCATGTCACTTTTCTATTTCTGTAGCAGAGCAAGTTTCCAACTCATTAAGGATGTGAAAGCTTATCTTTTGAGCTCAAAATTAAGTTGTGCATTCAGTATCATCAGTGATTTAAACCACAGATTGTTACGGCCCTTATTCATTTGTGGTAATTGTTCATTTTAGCACATTAAAATGAGGATTTCAAGTACTTTTGCCTATTTCTGCTTTTCATATGCACTGTAATTAAGCCACTGAACTTTCTATGCTGATCTTGCTGATTTAATGCTTATCCGTGCAGGAACAACTAGATGTGGCGCTGTCCAAAACCTGCAAGCACTTTGAGGTTTCTCACTACACCAAAGTTCAACTGGCATATAAGCTTCTGGGCAAGACGCAGGTGAGTCATTGTCGCTAGGGCTCTCACGACCATGACATTTTGGCTGGTGCTGAATTGTCGTTCAAATAGCTGTCATTAGTTATTTATTTGTTTTGTTCATGTCACTTGCACATAGTGTAGGCTTAATACACATACACCTTATGAAGTTATTTAATAACGTTGATCACGGAGTCATACAACAAAATATATGATTTTTGTTGTGAATAAATATTAGAAAGTGTTGAGCAACATAATAATAATAATGATAACAATAAACTAATGTTATACTTTAGTCCACTTTCTATTCCCACCAATCCTTTTGAAGTTTGGTTTGTTTGGTTTGTTTTGTTTTTTGTTTTGTTTTGTTTTGTTTTGTTTTTTGTTTGGTTTGGTTTGGTTTGATTTGTTTGGTTTTAGTTTTGGTTTGGTTTTTCGTTTTGGTTTGTTTGGTTTGTTTTTGGTTTAGATTTAATTTAGTTTTGTCTTTGCTTTGCTAATAATAATTTATTTTTATGCAATATTTTTAAAATAAATTTTATTTTTATTTCATTATTACAAAATAGTAATATTTCTGACCTCTTGACTTTCATTTTTCATTTTACTGGGATTCAACCTGAACTAGCCGAAACAATTTGCCATATGAATATTAAAATAAGATGAAAGTGAAACTTTGCATTTAATGTGACATTTAACAGATTGTACTTTTCTGAAAATGGCGTGAACAACCGTAGATCTTACACATGCACCCCAGAGACGTTTGTACTTTGTTCATTTATTTGAAGTGCTTTTAATGACATTTCCATATTCATGTAAAAAAAATTAAGTGCACAATAATCACAATTATTACAAATATTTGCATTTAGATAAAATAATAGGTACAGTCTATAAAGGTATTATCCAGTGTTCCTTGATTCAATCTCCCCCTGCACTTTTCAAATTTTTCCTCTCAAAATGGGAAGATGATTCATACCTGGCGTAGGATTTGCCAGAAGGAAAGTGCACTCTATTGTATCCCACTTTTCTTTTCCAGAAAAAAGCAAAGCTGTGATTTAAAAGCAGAATCCAGGAAAAAATATCTCATTGTTGGTTTTATTATAAGTCGACTCCTGCATCTGCTTTGGTTCCTTCCCCGTCCCCTTATAAAACAACATGCAGGTTGAAATCTCCTGCTATTGTTGATCTGCCATTGATCCACCGGATTGAAGATCCACTTTTTTTTTTAAGAATTAGACATGCACGGTTGCACTTGTTTGTGAGACTCCTGGATAAAGGGAAAAATAAGAGCAGGCCGAACAGTCCGAAAATAAATAAAACAATGTTGTTTAGATGGAGATCTCCAAGCATCAGCTCTTGCTGTCAAGGTTATTGCTTTGTCAAAAACCTAAAATTTTAGCTTTGAGTTTGAACAATTGTTGATTGTTTTTAATTAATGGTATATGTGTGGTTAGGTTTATACTGATAGGAATAGTTTTCTCTGAGGAGAATGTACTTTGTGATTTAATTCCCATCTGCATTCTCACACAACCTCAGAAAAAAATGTATGGAGTAAATGACCTACTGTTTTTCAGGGGTCCTCAGAGAAATCTTGTCCGGATATAATTATCTGGGATTGCGGTATATTATTATTTTTTCACAACGTTTCTCCTCATTTATTTTGACCTTGAAAACTGTTGTGCTTCCTGCCTGGAGTGGTGCACCTTTATATGGATTTAGACCTTTTTGCCAACTCTCGGGGTAAAATAACAATTGGTGGTTCGAATACTGCTGGCGTCCCATCCGTAATCATAAAAGAATATGAAATCATTAAGGTGAGTCCGTTCATGGACTGCTCAGAGTGGCCACTTTAGCACAACTTTGTTTTTAACATTTAATAATAATAATAAGAAGAAATGTTTCTTGAGCAGCAAATCAGCATATTAGAATGATTTCTGAAGGATCATGTGACACTGAAGACTGGAGTAATGATGCTGAAATTTCAGCTGTGGCATTATAGGAATACATTATTTTCAAATACTTTTTCAAATGTACATTCATTAATATAAATGTTTTTTATATTAAAATCTTGTTTGCAATCAATTGCCCAACTCAAATGTCATTTGGAAAATGAATCCTATCCAAATAGTGAGTCTGTGGGCATCTCTTTGTGTGTTGTATAAGTATGCAAGTATGTGTCCTGAGACGTCCCCTGTCTCATCTGAAACAGCCTTCCTCGTGTCACTTTGATCACCATAGCCTCTCGGGAAGATGGCAGCTGCCCTGTTTATTCATTCCTACGTTCATTTGCACACACACACACACACACACACACGCCTCTAAGAACTTATTTGCGGTCTTCAGTCCAGGCTGTGGCCGTTTCATCAGAGGTTACCGTTTAAGCCGATCAACCCGCAATTACTGAAGAACTGACTTCAAGATGTGTGATTCATGCGTATCCCTTGAAATGGAGTCTGATTTCAAGAGTCGCCCCTCTGGAGACCCCCTGAGAGTCATGCTCTGGTTGAAGAGATTATTAGGAGATTCATGACACTTGAATGGGATGCATGATGAAATCCATGCAGAGAGTATTTATGAATAACAAGCTTAACCGCCACAACAATTAATTGATAAAATCAATATAAAATCATTATCAACAAATAAGTATAGTATAGAGTTTCAGATGCATGTGCTTGACAGATTGTTTTCTTAAGACCTTTATGTATAATGCATTATAAAAGTATATTTTTAGACTTACCAAAACTTTTTTTTATCTTTTTTTTTTATTTATCAAATTTGATTATCAAACCACTTTCAGCCCTAGGCTGAATCTTTCTGATAATCTTTTTCCCCGCTTCGTGTAACTTGGTCTATTGACTTTTTCCTCAGTAGCTCTTTCTAGGACCAATTATTTCAAATGCGTTTTCTCATTGAAATGCGTTTTTCTCGACTCAATACGTCACTGATGGATATTTCTGACCTAGATGTTCCAGCAGGCTTTCAGCTAGATGTTTGCTGACTATCTAGTTTCAAAGTTTTAAACAAATCAAACGCACACCTTGTTTCAGTATACGTCATCCGTTAAAACAGTTGTTTGTCCCTCTTAAGAGGTGCTGTTTTTTTCTGGCTTTTTCCATGAACTCAGCAATTAGCCTAATGACTGCACATCTAGTTCCCCCTCTTTTCATCTTTTCTGTTTTTGATTTTCTTGTTTTTAAATCTATGTAATGGATGTAATTGCTCGTTTTTCTCAGCACAATTAATATTTCGATCACGTTTGTCTTTTAGATGTGTTTGTTCAAGTTTATTTATTTTTTAAATTCTTATCCCTCACAGAACAAATTCACAAGATATTGACGACCCCATCAGCTTCATCATTTTCATTTAAATACGTTTTGAATATATTATTGCAATATTTCCACCTGTCTGCATTTGAACGCAGTGACCTGCAGGAGAATGCAAATATCCTGATATTCATTTTGATTGAATTGAGCCGAAGCTGATGGAGGGATACGCTCATGGCTGAAGGAAGAAGGAAAGCAGTGAAAGCGACAGGGGAGAAGTGTAATTAAGTTGTAGCAAAGCTGTTTCTTTCCCATTGGGACCATATTGAGCTTCCGAATGTAGTTCGGTAATGATTCATCTCCTGTGAGGTGAGAGCCGGACCCACGGCTACCCAGAAGTTTTACCTTCAAACAGAGCTACTTTGGCAGGGAAAATACTTTTTCTTATCATTTTCTTCTAGTTTTCCTGTAAAAATATCTGAAAATCCATAGAACAAAGTACATTTACAAGAATTAACAAAACATGTTAGATGATGTCTTATTATTTTTCATACCCCGTTGTTTTTTTTTCTTGTTTTAAGCATAAATCGAACAATATATATACATGTATACATCATACAACTTTTCTATTTAAATAGATTTATTCCTGTGATGCAAAGCTGAAATTTCAGCATCATTACTCCAGTCTTCAGTGTCACATGATCCTTCAGAAATCATTCTAATATGCTGATTTGCTGCTCAAGAAACAATTCTTATTATCATCAATGTTGAAAACAGTTGTGCGGTTTAATATGTATGTGGAAAGGGAGAAGGAAAGGGTATGTGGATCTTTTTTATGGATTCTTTGAGAAAAAGAAAGTTCAAAATAGTAGTATAGAAATAGTAAAGACAATTATTACAGTATGTTGCAAAAGGTTTCAGTCACTTTTGTTAATTTTTTATGATGTTGGTATGAAAATATATTCAAATAAATTCTGTGCAAAAAAAAAAAAATGTTTTGACAGTTTTTGTGTGTGCTTTTAATTAAAAAAAGGTGCACAGGCATTTTTCAATGTAGCAGATTTTTAAATTGTGCCTTTCTTTCTGAGTCAAGTGTACTAGGAGCTTTGATTGTTTGTGAATGCTGTCACATGATATGAAAAGCTGTTTTTAATGTAAGCTTCAAAGCAGTTCTTTGGAGAACAGTTGACGTTAAAGAGAACAATACCGAAGGTTTTAAATATACTGTTTTGGGCAATGCAAAACAACATTGATAGGTTTCAATATTGATTTTACGCTATATAAAAATTATCCCACAGATGACCCCGCATTCCCCTCTCATTTCTATTTTTCTTCTTTCTCCTCAGACGGCCATGGATCAGTTGCACATGCACTTCACCCAGGCCATCCACAACACTGTCTTCCAGGTGGTGCTGGGATATGTAGAGCTGTGCGCCGGCAACGCCGATACCAAGTTCCAGAAAATGCAGTACAAGGACCTTTGCACGGTATGCCCCCCCCATACCGCATGTTGATGGGTGTCCAGTAAAATTAGAGAATAAACACACTTCCAAAAGTCACTGTGAGCCACATTCGTCGCTCGAGCATGAAATCATTTGTCGTTTTCGTTCTTATTGTGCTCTAGACAGGCGTAAAATAGGTTCGATTCTTGCCTTTGGAAATGACTTGTATTTGTCTGGCTGTAGCGAGAGGGAAAGATATTGCGCAGTGAACGGGGCAGGAGATCTCATTCATGAGCAAGTCATGAAGCAATTAATTTGAGTTAACAGGAAAAATTGGAGTCTCTGCCAAAGTAGCGACTCGCCACAAAATGCAGTCTCAGCCTGGATGCTAAAATTCTCATTTGCATTTGTGTAGAAGCACTGAACCCTTGGATCAGAAAACAAAATTGCAGCCATCTTTTCTGGGTCATATTTTATTACTGTATGATATTGCAAGTGGGAGATTATATTATTGATAAATAATATTAAGCTCCTCCAGTAGATGGAGCACTACAGATAATAATTTCATACATATTTCTTTAACTACCACTAACTATTCTTATGTTAAACTGAAATATTATAGCTATTAATTTATGTACAAAAATAGTTTTTTTCACCCTATGTTTTTAATAACATAAAAATCATTTTATAAGTAGTGGGTTAATGGCTTGACACACTTGAATGCACCTCTACATTCAACTGTCATGATATCTTAATGAAGAAAAAAATCTTTAATATTTGAAAAAAAAAGGTTATCTTAAATGGTACTTTATTCCTGTGATCAAAGCTGAATTTTCAGCATCATTACTCCAGTCTTCAGTGTCACATGATCCTTCAGAAATCATTCTAATATGCTGATCTGCTGCTCAAGAAACATTTCATTTTATAATCGATGTTGAAAGCAGTTGTGCTGCTTAATATTTTTGTGGTTCAGGATTCTTTGATGAATAGAAAGTTTAAAAGGAAAGCACTTATTTGAAATAGAAAAGTGTCTTTACTGTCACTTTTAATCGATTTTAATCAATTCTGAATAGAACTATGAATGTTTTACTGACTCCAATTACATTTCTAAGAACTTTGTTCTCAACTATCTCAAACCATTTAAGAGTGGTAGCACTGGTTCCACTTCTATAATTCTGTAATTACTATGTACATTGATTCACATCTAGAGTTGAAGTGCTTGGATTCTTTCTATGACCTGCTATTGGCACAGAGCTCAAATAGTTTGCGTAGGCTTAGCTGTACTATATTTGAGTGTCAGAAGGGAATATTGTTATCATCTGCTGAGCTGAGGTAAAACAGCCCTTATGTTCAAGTTCATCTGGTACAATCAAAGGATGTTTGAACTGAATGCACTGAGCATTAATGCGACATAAGTAAATGATTTTGAAAGGAAGCTTTGTTTTGCCCCTCTGTGTCTTGTTTTATACACTACTTTTCAAAAATTTGGGGTCAGTAAGATTTTACTGTTAATAAGTTTATTTTAAGGTGACGTTGTTACACGTTACTTACTACATGTACTTGCTATAGAAATAACATTAAATTATGAGTTATTACAAGTAACTAATCCTAAACCAAACCCAACTCTATGGTAAGTACATGTAGTTAATTAATATTACTCAGTACTTATTTGAGTAGGTATCTACGTCACCTTGAAATAAAGTGTAACCTAAGAAATTGTTATTTTTATTTAGCAAGGACGCATTAAAGGCAGGGTAGGTAGAAATTTCCCAAAAAACTTTTTTTCAAATTTGTTTATACCGTCTTTATATATCAATGCATAATTAAAATCTAAGTACTATGGAAAAGAAATTATATAAATCGAGTGTCTGTAGTGCTCTGAGTGCTGTAATAAACACAGATCATTATTCCATCCGGGACGAATGAAGTGATTGGCTGGGGCGACTGTCAATCTCCCTCGCTACCATGGCTCCACCCCCTGCTGCAACAGAGCTGCCCATATGCGCGAACCCGTTTGAAGAGGCACGGAAGCTCATACTAGTAATAACAATTATGGCAGAGAAAGAACAGTCACAATTCTCAGTACCTGCAGTCAGCGAAGGCAAACAAGTAAAAAAAAGGAAGACAGTATTTGAAAAGGACCAAAAAGTCTCCGGAGTGTAGTCCTCATCAGAGCCAACGGTGCTTTCATCGTGGAACCTCTTACATGCAAAACACTGTATGTTATGAATCTTACACGAAATTCACCTACATCAGTGTAAGTGATGATAACGGAAAACGTGTATCAATGAAGCTATTTATAGCTTTGCCTTATTTTACTAGCTCGTTACCGAATCAAACTCAATATATTTTAAACTTTACCAGTATCGATATGCAAGCTTGATAGTGAGTACTAACAGCCATGTTTATATTCATAATGATAAAGTTAGTTATTTTATTACTTGTGATTCTGACATGATGTCACTTCATGCCCGGCGCTGGTAAACGCGTCCTCCAGCTGAGCGAGTGGTCGGCAGCGCGTTCATGTGTTTTGGGGGCGTGGCTTTGGAAGGAGCCGAGAAGGGAGGGGAAGGGAGTGAATGGATTAATGATCTGTGTTTATTACAGCACTCGGAGCACTACAAACACTCGATTTTTATAATTTCTTTTCCAGAGTACTTAGATTTTAATTATGCATTGATATATAAAGACGGTATAAACAAATTTGGAAAAAAGTTTTTGGGGAAATTTCTACCTACCCTACCTTTAAAGGGGTGGTATAATGCCCTTTGCACAAGATGTAAAATAAGTCTTTGATGTCCCCAGAGTACGTATGTGAAGTTTTATCTCAAAATACCCCACAGATATTTTTATATAGCATGTTAAAATTGTCACTTTTTGAGGGTGAGCAAAAAACAGCAAAAAACCCCAAAAAAACCCCGACCCCCCTAGAGATACCGAGATCCACCTACAAAAATACTGTGCCACAGCAGACTATGTGATGGTCTATGAAAAATACACATTTTATTATCTTATTAAAATACAGGATCATGATTTTACCACCTCCGCCTCATTTTAAGCCAGGAAAAACCCTGCATGTGCAATATAAAGAACTGGACAACTTTCTTTCTGTTTTATTGCTTTAAATATAAATAGCATTAAGCTAATTAAGCAAAAACCTCAACAAAAGTCTGAAGAAAAAAAAATGGTATTACACTTGACCGTCTGTCCCCCTCACTTTTGAAATGGTGGCTACGCCCCTGGCTTATATGTAGTTATCTTCTAGTCATTGATTAGCATATTCTGCCATCATAATATATAAATCGTGTTCCGGGGTTGGGGTTTATGTAAATTTTGCTTGTGTAGTCCCTACCAGCTGTTTGTTGTAGTCCTTAAAAAGCCATTTCTTTAAAAGAAAATATCTCCCTTTGCTTTGAACTTTGAGCGTCGTAACTTTGCAGATGTTGTTTATGCTCAAACAGCAACATTACACGCTAACTAAAGTTAGAAAAGTGAAACCCCTTTAAATTGATCAAAGGTGACAATGAAGACTTTTACAATATACAATATTTCACAATATTACTGGTTTACTGTGTTTTTTATTAAATAAATGTAGTCATGGTGAACATTAGAGACTTTTCTTTTTTTCTTTGGTGGGGCCAAATATGTGATGATGTCGAAGTAGGCATTGGTCTGATTCTGCATAGGCGGTCTTTCGTCGCACTATTACATCATAATGTGACTAAATCCAAAACGAGTCATTTTCGGAGCTTGGTTTCAATAAAAGCTGTTTTTGGACTAACAAGGAAGTTTTGATTTCTGAAACGTAGAGGATGTTTTTATAGCGCAATGACCTCTTACATGGCAAAAGATCAAGGAAAGTTTGATTTCCCAATTCATGATTTATGTGGTCTCATGTCACCAACATGATTTGATGACTTCCTTTGACACCAAAACTGTTCCCCCCCAAACTTTGTTTTTAAACTTTTAAGTGACGACATGACAGATCATTCTTGTAGGGTCCATATCTGTCTTTATCACCAAGAAATTTAGCAACATGCGACTATGCCTTTAACACTCAGACACGGGTTGTCGCTGCCTGAGGTGTCAACTCAGCTGATAAAATCTTTTGATTTTCCTTCTCTGAGACATTGCTTTGAAACGCACACTAAAAATGACAACAGCATTTTCTCAATGAAATGCTGTGTTGCTCATTTCAGTTTTCGCTCTGGACACTTTGAACCTCTGAGGGGGAAAGAAAATGAATCCTGTATCTGGGTTTTGCCCCCAAGTCTTATCTCCCAGCAAAACGAATATTGCAGATGAATTCGTCTTGAGCACCGTGGACAGTGTGTCATCCTTTCCGACTCTCAAACTCTCCTGAGCGTCATAAAGTAAACAAAGTAAACATGACGAGAGGTATGCTAATGACAATCACTTCAATCTTGAACTTTGAACCACAGCGTGGGAATTAAAATCCAGCGTAACTGGAACGCTCCAAAGGTCACATCATAATGCAAAGCGCTACATGAATTTTACATGAAACTATCATTATCCCGTCCCTTCAGAGATCTTCAGAGAGTGCGGTAGATGAACAGTAGTGAGGAACGTCCGCTTAGTGCACATCAGCAATGGTAAAACAAATGTAAAAAATCGCACTCTCTGGAAGTTACCTCATAGACGAGTATCAGTGTTATTTACCATCAGTGTCCCTCACACTCGTATTTTAGAGGGCTCTCGACGGGCCCGAGTGGATATTGACCTTGCAGCCGAACACAAGCACTTCATGAAAGTGTTCCTCATCAGCATCTCTTTAGCTCCCTCTCTACCTCGAACTCTGCTGTCCATCTCTGCAAAAGTTTATTTTCATGAACTGCTTGTACTGTCTATACTCTCTAATAGCATCATTTAACAAGACGTGCAATTGGAAAGTAAGGGCATCTTAAAGTCACCATGAAATCAAAATGGACAATGTTTTTTTAATGGAATAGTGCAGTGCTTATTATAAATGATTTATACGTGCACATCATCATTACCGGCGCGAGGGCGGGACAACCTGTCACTCAAATGAGATCAACCATTTTTTTTCTTGTTTCAAGAAGCTGTTTCTCTTGGATATACGTCACAATAGTGAAGAGTATTGCAACTTCTGTTTCATGCTGACTTTAATAGTTCAAGGCCGTTTTTGAAGTTCTGATTATTAAGAGTTTTAACTATTCTGATTCAGAATCTGACTACTCTTAACTGTTCTGATTCCATTTAGAGTCAGACATGACTGATAACTTGGGGTTTAGTAAGTTAGTTTTTGATTCACTAAAAAGAACCAGTTTGTCTCGGAATCTGACTATACTGTTCAGTCTGTATATCATGTTTTTGATTCGATTAAAAATCTTAAATGTTCCAGTTCCTTAATGGTAAAGTACATAACACTTTTTCTCTGTTCTAAATGTATTTTATTAACCTGAAAATAACCAGCTCATAAGTGTCAACTGCTTGGGAATCAGACATCACTTCTTGCACTATATGCCTTTTATTTACTAAAATCATCCGACTTAGTATAGTCCGATTCCCAAACAAACGACTCTTATGATTGGTCATGCACTGTATTTGTTTCATTAAAAAGAACCAGCTCATAGGAGTCCCTCTTTTTTTTGAGTATCGGACTACGCTGTTATTTTTTTGATTCACTAAAAAGAACCATCAGGCTATACTGACTTAGCATCCATTGTTTTTGATTCACTGAAAAAACCTGGTTCATAAGAGTTGTTTGTTTGGGAATCAGAATATACTGACTGAAGGTGCAGTCACATTTAATGCAATTCAATTTAATTCACATTTACTGTTGTTCAACAAATTGGACGAAATCCAGTCATTTCAATAGGAGTTCACGTGAATGGGTGAAAGATTTCCCCACACAGATTTCACAACAAGTCATGCAAATTCTCCACGTTGACCAATGGAATTAATTCATTTAGCAAGCGGTTTAAACAGTTTTTTTTTTTTATGTATGTTTTACACTGTAGATTCAGTATTATAGGATGGTGTTCCATTCACACCAGTGGAAAAATGCATGTTTGAGAACTGTTGATGGAACCGAATTTCATGAAAATGTTTTTTAAATTTTGAATGAGGATTTTGAATTGGTTCTCGCTTCCCACCCTTATAGTAATAGCTTTCACAATTATCATCTGATCATTCTTATTGTCTGTCTTCTTGTGCTGTCAGAATCTGAACTGTCAGCCTCCTGAATGTAAATATGTGAAAGCCGTTATCTGTGGCATCTCTGATGATGCCTCATTTTGAGAGCTGACTCACGCAAGGACCGCATGTGGAGTTTTGACAGTAGAAGTTCCAAACGTGGGAACGTATGATTGATTCTGTTCATTAAGACAGCAGGGGGGCTACATTGATGTTTCCAATAAGGAAAGCCACACTCACAGCGGTAGGCCTTTTTGAGCCCAATCTGATGTAAAGGATGAATGAAGGTTACAAACTTCAGGATGCAGCTGCACATTGACGATTAAAACGATTATTAGTTGTCCTGCTGAACTAAGGAATGTGTTTTGTTGTTCTCTGTGTACACTGTACTGTATGTGAATTGACCACACAGGTTGAATGTTGCCCCATAAGGTAAGAGTGTTTATAGAAATTGACTCGCATTTCATCAAACCCTCGTAAAGAATCGGTTCAGCAAATCTTTTTTTTTTTTTTTCTCTCTGGAGGGTGTCGGAGATCGACGTTTGAGTGGAAAGTGCCTCATTGACGTCTGACTCTTAGTGAAGAGGTTGCAGTTGGAGCAGCGCTCGAGAGGTTTCCAGAGCTGATTTTCGGTCCTTCCTGAGCTCTTTTCAAAGCTTCAATCCTGCACCAGGCTAATTACTCGACCATTGTTTAATAATCTTGTGGGAAGATGATGAAACCTCATTACTTTATTAATAGGACAAATATGTCCATTTTGGGATTTATCCAACCCAGGCTTGGGAATACATGACTCTTTAACCTTTTAGCGCCACTCACCGGACACACATTTCTGAACTACTAGTGTAATATGTTGCCACAGTCCCATTGAGCTGTTTCTGAGAAAATTGAACGCCACATTTAGTGCCAGTCACTGAACATTTGAAAGTGCCCTTAAACTTCCAAGTTTAAGTGTATATATTTATACACACAAACTTGGAAGCAGCCTAATGTCTCAAAGCCTTATAATCCTCACATCCTGTTCCTGAGGAACTCGAAAACCCTTGATCCCGACGGAGCCTCTCCAGCTATTGCCATCTGTGCTGTGACTTCTTCAGCTTGGTTATGAAGAGAAGGCGCCACAGAGATTTGCTGACTTTACATGTTTTAGACTGCTGACGGCAGCAGCGCTTCCCCCCCACTTTGTTTTCCCTCTCTCTTTCGCTTTCGAAATTTACATCAATCATATTTGAAAATGTCCATGATTCGACTGCATTTAGAAAGGTGGCCACCTCTGATGCCCAGCAGTGTTCTTCCCTCACGCCAAATAGAGATTACCCCTGAAAAACCCAAGTGATGTTTTGAGACTGTAGGGAGAAAAAAACAAGAATACTTGAAAGATCTTTTTCATGTTTTTTTTGGATGTAATTCCCAGCACACCATTCAATGAAGTCACCGCTGACCTGAGTCCATTTCTGTCCACCTGCCTGAATCCCATGCATCATCTCAAAGCGTCAAAGGATCTTATCAAAATTTCAGCTGTAATGTCCATCTGTCTGTCTAATATGTTTCCTTTGAGATTAGAAAGACGTTTATCATCCTTTCCCTCCACCAACTCTCAGTTGCCAGGCAACGATGCCTCGATTCTCATAGCAGGAAGTCATCTGAAGAGGATGGGGGATTGATTGTTTGAATGGGATGAGTGACTTCTCCTTCTGCTCACCTGCAGGAGTCATTCGACATCAATGAGAATACTATACTTCCTGTGTGGCAACTACTGGATCAGTGTTAATCCAGCTGAGCATCCAAGTATCTTCTTACACTCAATGATGGCAACTATACAACTTTATTCAAAGAAGGGTTGTAGCTGTCCCAAACAATCAACTTCAAATGAGACAAATGGCTCATATAACCATTGCTTTCGACCCTGAGTATAACATTTTGGTGGCTTTGGCAATATTACAGATATCCTTCGGTATAATACTTGAGCCACCGTTCATTGCATTAGTTGGAGACGCTCTAGTGTAATGAGTTGTGTGGGATGGTTTCATATGAGCTTGTTTATCTGTTTCTGCAGAATTACCGTAAGTGATGAATCACCTCTGAATGCCCAGAGCTTTTTCTGTATGCAGCACAGACCTAATTAGATTTATCGCAGCCACTCGGATCAGGTCGCATTGTGTCTCAGCATGGCGAATACAAAAGTGAATGAGTGTTTTATTCATTTGATTGTTTGTTTTAAAGTCTTAATTGGTTGAACGAGTGTGATTTGTAAGTGTTATCCTTGACTAACTGTCTCTTAAAATGCAGGGAAACACATTATGTTTTTTTTTTTTTTTGTGGACGCGCTGGTTCTTCAGTACTTGGTCAAAACAGGGCTGAAACAAGTTTATGCATCAAGGAAATTGATTTGAATTAATGTGTTATGTTCAGAGGTGTTCATTTATGTTTGGAAGCTTCCATTTTCTCAAGGATTTGTGATTTTCCCCTTGCTTATTACCAAAGTCCTTTTAGGCAAGTCATGCCACTCGGCCGCCATCTTGGCAACGCCTCCAGGCAGCTATTTCGGACTAACAAGACCAGGCTCCTATCTAAATGAATGGGCAGAGACTCAGAACTGCACTTTCACTGGTCACCGGGACAAAAAAACTGCATGTATACAAACAGTAATAAAATATGATAAAAATCGCTGAAAAAGTTTGATGACTTTGCCCCAAAATATGGTTTAAAACGCTTTTTTTCCCCACAGGTTATACTTTTACTGCGCATGCGCAAGGGTTCTCTCGCTCTGTCGTGCGCGCGCTACTGCTCGCTCGCTCTAGATTCCGGGAGATTTGAACTAATTTGCGGTCATCAGCAGTGGTGGAAAGAGTACTGAAAAAGCATACTCAAGTAAAAGTACTGTTACTTGTCAAAAAATGTAGTGAGAGTAGAGTAAAAGTACCGGTCCTAAAAACTACTCAAAGTAGGAGTAAAAAGTAGCCCTTTTAAAAGTACTCAGGAGTAGTGAGTATTATGCTATGAATGTTAGTCCACCTTATACCCTGCAAATTGAAAATGTAGCTTACTCTTATCACCGATTCATAGAAAAAGGAAACAGTATTTCAATATTTCTCCAACAGTTTTATTTTTGACTGCTAGCACTAAAAATACAGCGTTTCCCCTACCATTGTTTTGGACGACCCCCGCCCCCCCTAAAATGCTGACAAAATCCAGTCATAAAAAAGGAATTTATAACTCGGAATTTCACGGAATTTGTAAATTTTTTGAGGAAAAATAGAAAGCAGTTCAGTACACTTGAAATCAAATCGCGATATAGTGTGAATATTAAACCACAAAGACAATTTAAATACGAATCCTGCATGTTCTGTGTGAATGAATGGTGCAGCCGACGCGCAGTTTCATTTACCACACACACACACACTGAAGCACGTGTGAGGTGTGACGCTTGCGCTGTTTTTTTGCCTATATGTAGACACAAATGCATGAACTTCCTCCAGGCTCAAGATCCACTCCGAAAGTCACTTCGTGAACAAAATAAATTGGCGCCAGGTGTCTCGAAGTCTGTTGATGCTGGTTTGATGCAAAGTTTTCCGCGCGCGATTTGATTTGACGGGAATCACGCATGGAGTCACATGATGACTTATTATAAAAATAAATATTAATATAAATGTAGCGACGGCAGGTTCAGGGAAAATAGCGCAGTAAAAGTACCGATACAGCACTTAAAATGTACTCAAGTAAAAGTAAAAGTACACTGTTTTTAAACTACTTAAAAAAGTACAATTCCTAAAGTATTTGTAATTCGTTACTTTACACCACTGGTCATCAGGGATCCGCTATTAATCTGCGGGAGACTCCCGGAACTTCCGGGAGACTTGGGATGTCTGATATTTACACAACTATCAAATCTGCCGCCTTTTCAAACGGTAACATATTTTCCGCTGTCGCAAACCTCAACTGTGCGCATGCGTCGGTGGAACCAGACGATAGGCTTAAATGTTTTCCGGCTTGACTGTTAAAAGCAGACGATTGGCTTTCCAGCGGGAGGGGCGGGGCATGTGCATACAACCGCCATCTTTGGTGTTACGGGTTTTCCCTATATAGTTGTATTAAGGATTGAGGAAGTTGCATGTCTCATGTATACAAATACAAAATATTTAGTTTAAGATGCAAGAACCCACCACTCACTTCAAGCAATTAATTACTTTTTGTTTAGTTTGAACTTGAAGACTGAAAATCCAGCCTTGCCATCACAGAAATGCATTAAATTTTATAAATATTTTTCCAATATATTAAAATATAAAAGTTGATTCAACTCATCGAATAGCATGTACCGTCATGTTAATCTACAAGTCTTCCAGGAAAAACTTTTGTGCAAATGCAGCATTGACCTGACCCTCGTTTGTGAAGCAGCGCGGCGTAAAATGATTTGCACAAATGTAAGAGTAGGGGGAAATCTGGAACCATTCATTTGGAGAGACTGTTTATGATTTATGGAGATTATATAAAAAAGTAATGGGTGGATTTTTACCATTTTAAGGCTGGTTGTTTACACATCTGTGTTCAAACACCTTATTAAAGTGATTTTTGCATAATAGCCCCCTTTAAAATTATGAAAACCTTTTGAATCCATTAGAGCTTGTGTGACCTTGGTCTGTGAGTTAAACGGTTTAACTCAGTTAAATGAATACATGAATACATTAAGGAATGATAACGGTAAAAGGTATGTTTTTAAATTAACCCCATTCTTTTGTCAGTGCGTATTTGTATTTTTCTCTAGTTGAATATTCATTTTAATCTTGTATGAGGGCAGATATGTTTGGGCTTGTGAGTAATAATGGTATGTTCTACTTTTTTATAAAACAGAATAAATCAAAACTATTGTAGACACGGTTTAATTTCCTATTATTTACCAATGACAGGTAAAATTGTGGGGTATTTTGTTGTCCTATGTTCCAAGATTTATTTTGCTAGAACACTTTTAAATGGAAAAGTTTTCTGGACTGAAATAGTTCAAAGTGTCATTTTATGCTCTTTCTCATAGACATTAAACATGACCTGGCAAAATGCCTCTGCCATCTGCTTTACAAATGTTGTTCACATATTTGAAGTTCCTACACTGTGACCTCAATCGTAACCTAAATAAACTTCAGTAAAGTTAGGTAACTTGGGTAAGATTAGGTAAATGTTTGACAATAGACTACTGTGCTGAGTCCAAATTTACAAAGTCCATTGGTAAACTTACAAATAAGCCTTGCAGTAACCGTGGTTCTGTAGCGAAAAGTTATGATTGTGATACATAAATTGTAACTTAAGCTCAAAAACGGTTTGCTTTTCCACAGCTGGAGGCCGTGTTGCTATGTTCCGTTCCCTTGCCTTCAAAAACAGCCTCGACGAGCCTCGGGCCGATCGTAATTTACCAGGCTCCAGCAGTTTGCCGAGTTTCCAAGCATGGTTAAGAAGAAAAGGCAGGGACAGAGCTCCAGCATCTCACTACTTGACAGCATTGATGAATATGTGTATGGATGAGTCGGCAATGCTGCGGTTCTAGACATGGCAACGTTCACGTCAGCTTTCCCCGGCCACAAATCGCACTGACCAAAGGGAGTATGTCAGCTCCTCTGAGAACGCCAGTGTCACCGAAGTCAGAGTTGATTCAAACTGTATTTTACTTCAGTACACAGCCCAACTCCCAATTTGATATACAGTCTCTCATCCCAGACAGGAGCTTGTTTTGTTGTCTCTATGGTATTATTTCTAATTATAGCGTTCCAAGGAATGTAAGAGATTCTCTGAGGTTTTGAAGGATTGATCGCATGGTAAATATTCATTAAGGTCCACAGCAGGTCAATCATTATTTCTGGTGAATTCATGCTCGCTCACTGTCAGATTTACTGGTTTCCAAATGTCTTCAGCTTGATTTAAGGATGCATATACTTCTGAGAAGAGATAATGTCATGCTCAACTGGGTTCCTTTAGTGTCTTTTTTTCAGATTTGAGTTTTTGCAGGATGTCTCTGGATCCTTAGAAAGTATTAAAATGTCTTACACTTTTTCCAAATTTAGGGTTGTAAAAAAGTAAAGTCCAAGTCCAGTTCATTTCTGGAAGTCAGTTTTATTCATGCAATCAATTTCAGTGCATACTGATTCAGGGATTTGTTTTTGTCACCCGAGTGGGCATTTTAAAAAACAGTTTTAAAATGTAACACTGAATACTTGAAATACAGCTTTTCCATGACAGGAATAAATTATATTATTCTCAAGAAATGTGTATTATTATTATTATCAATGTGAATGACAGTTGCTTCATATTTTTGTGGAAACAGTCTTTTTTTTTTTTTTAAGATTCGTTGATGAATAGAAAGCTCAGAAGAACTTTTATTTGACTTTTTATTTAAAGCATTTTTTCGAAATGTGAATCTTTTGTAATTTTATAAATGTCTTTAAGAAACATTAATTTCTTTAAAAATAAATCTTGCTGACCCCAAACTTTTGAACGGGAGTGTCTATAGTTAAATAATTCTGTTTATTAATTCAATGTAATATTTTTTATGTGAATACATATGATTACATTTTATTAACTTTTCAGTGAAAACATTTATAAATAAATAAGAATATTTATTATCATTAAAAGGCCAAAAAAAACTGCTTTTTAAAATAAATTGTTAGATCACCTCGTCCTAATCACCATTTAACTTAAACGTATTGACATTAATGACTAAATATATAGATATAAAATAATTGTATTGTTGCAATATAAATAAATAAATATATATATATATATATATATATATATATATATATATTCCTTTAAATATGCTGGTGCCCTGCTCGCAACATTATTAATCCAATTTCATGACAACTCTCGGAATAGTTTTAACATGTTAATGAATTTGTTAATATATTTGGTCTTGTCGGACTAGATCTGCTGCTGATTATTGCTGCTGTAGAGCAAGTATGAACTTGCTACTGCTAATAATACACAGACTGTGAGCATGTAAGAAATGCTGCTGCTGTTTCATAAATAAACATACATAAATGCCGTAGCTGATCTAGGCAGGTGGAGCTGGGGGAGGTGGAGGGTTTCAGAGGAACTACCCTACAGCAAACACTGAATTAGACAATATAAATGTTGAGCGAGCAATCTCATTGGCTGTAGGATCAGCAGAGACCAATCAGCTTGTGCCATTCGGTAATGATGCGATTGCTTACAAATTCCATGTTAAAGGCTTATCAGCATGCGCCCTCATATTTTCCTCAAACATTTTCAAAAGCTCACAGCTTTTTTGAAATCACATGTAGTTCTCATGGTGAAACTGTAGGAGCTTGTTGAAATTGAAATGGTGAGACTGAAGCTCTTGCTTTTATCTTTCTCACCCCAGCACATTACCACAGACAGCTACATCCCCTGCTTAACCGACCTCTGCAAGGCCTTGTGGGAGGTGATGCTCAGTTACCATCTAACCATGCAGTGGCACGATGAGCACTACAAAGAAGAGACCACTCCTGGTAAGACAAATTAGTCACTCTTGTCTGCTGCATAAAGAGTCATGGGTTCCTACTTACTACTTAGGCAAATTGTATTTCGAATATGATAAAAGTGTCCCCCCTTCACACACACAATTTTGTTGACATAAGCGCAAAATAACGCATAAGCACGTTGGTCACTCCTCTTGATAAGACAGCTCTTTATTTTAGTCTAACCAAAGGCACTATTCAAAAGATTCAAAATGACATGTTGTGCCAGTAATATAGTTTATAGCTGCCAATCAAGGCAAAATCCCACATGAGATACTGGGCCGAACTGTCATTCATAGTTGGCAAAATAACAATAACAACAATGGCACCAAACAGAGCACCAAAATGACTTTCCATGATACAATCAGTTCCTCTGATCAGATGATCGGGTTCAAGCGCATCATAATGCCTTTTGTATATTAGGCAATGGGGGAAAACCCTCCTGCAGTATCTTGGTCTTGTTTTCCATTAAACGCATCCTTAAAACAAAATAAAGTACCTTAGCCAAACTGAATTGGTATGAACTTGACTTCTATCTTAGATAAAAAAAAATGTTTTACTTGTTTCTTCACAAAATTTGGTAAGATATGATAAAAACCTACCAGTGGAATAAGACAAAATACAGTTATATATGGTATAGTTTCTTTCAGTGTTAAGGCCCGTTCACACCAAGGATGATAATTATAAAGATAATGATAAATATATAGTTTTAAAAATCGTTCTAAACGTAAACGAATAGCAGAGTCCACACCACCATAATGACAGACGAACAATAACGTTGGAATCACTTTCACCATTTTTTTCCAGCTGATGAACAATAAAAACATTGACAGCCAATCAGAATCCATCCTGCTTTAACGAGCTGGAGCATTTCAAGCGACAGGCGACAAAACTGCCGTGTGTGCTAATAGTTAAGCTTATATTGTCTCTTCTTTTTCATAAAAATTTTAGTTAGTTTTATTAATTTTACTGTGGTCATTAGTTTTTTTTTTTAATGACTATACAAGTTTTTATTCATTGTTATTGAAGTTTTATTTATTTTAGTTAACTATTATACCCCTAGTGTTCTCTTAATAGCTTATGCAATTTGATAGTAATTTTATTGTTTTTTTATATAGACAAATACACTGGTTAAGAATGATATTTGTAAAATGTATTGTATTTATTTATTTATTTAGTCTTTTAATGGGATAGGTAGAAGTGGGGAAGAGATAAGACAATATGTAAATGTCCCAAGCCAGATTCCACTTGCTAGATTTGATCTCTGACAGTATGAAATAGTATTTTTTTCCCAGCATTCTTTGCCACCTGAGGTTCATCTTTCTGCTGACGCAACTCTCTAAAGTCCCCTTGTGTTCCTCTAAACCATCCGGAGGTCGACTCCTTTATTTTGTCTCTTTTGTATGTAACTTTAAATCAGTTTTAGTAGAACGAGCTTGGGATTCATTAGGGTGCTCGCTACCCTGTGATGGTTAGATGTATAAGCATTGCATTTGTTCTTTTCTAGTGGAAGGTCTTGCCTTGTATATTCAGAGGAAATGGCTTGGGTGTGCGCAGCTGTGGCCAAGGAGACTGAGCGGGTAATTGAAAGGGCCGCTGCGGTGTTAGCCAACTGCAATGTAGTTTGTAACGTTTGCCTTTCTGTCTTGCCTCCGCTTCGATTTCTGAGGTCACTGAGCACTGCTGAAATAGATTGGTGCTTGTTCTTGGTAAGGTCTGTCATTGGAAATTAATTGAACCTTTCTTAAGTACCCTAATAACCCCTGCAGAGGCAGGCATACCAAATGTTACTGACTGAACAGCCATTGTTGCTGTAGGTAATGATGGTTTTCTATAAATATTAAATCAGGGCAAATAATATCATTTGTTTTAATGGAATATTTATTTTTTATGAAACTGTTAGTGGTATTTTCCCGCACTAATTTCCATCTCAACTCTGTACTACTTTATATTTAATCAATTGGCTGTTGTATGCCTTTTTGTAATCTCTCTTTTCTTTGTTACTTATATTTCACGTTTGTTACAGCGCCCCGAATTAAATAATTTAAACTTTGAAATGCACACATTTCTGTGCTTTCCCCCCCCCAAATCAGTCCTCAAAATGGCAATAACTCGCATCGCAGGCGTAATTTATCATCGACTCTGCCGAAATGGCTTTTAGAAAATGACATAAAATCTTATTTAACAATATAAAACAAATTTAGTGTGCTTAATGTGTAAAACAAATGAAAGAGCTGACAATGGAACAAAATGAAATGCACTCAAGATCCATCAATATCAGTTTTTAACTGGAAAATAACTATAAAGAATACTTGTTTTAGAGTAAAGTGCTTTATTAATCTCAATCCATTGCAATAGATGCAAAAATAATTTAATTTCATAATCAGTATTTTTGTCTCATTTCCCAGTTACAACATGTAAACGTGGAAAAGAATATAAATGTACTTGAAGTAGAAATTAAAATTCAATATCTTGAATTATTTAGATATCTTGAATTATTTTGAAAAAAAAAAACTACTAAGTCATACGGTTTTGCTTAAAGTAAATATATCTTCACTCTAAAAAATGATGTGTTGGATTTACTTTATATATGCACCATTTTTGCATCATACTTTTTAAGTAATCCCAACTTGGAATAATTTTACTTAAAATTAACAAGAAAACCTTTGTTATATGTACTTAAATATTTGAGTTCACGCAACATTCCTTACTTAAAAATATATGCATCACGTTACATATATTTTTAAGTAAAGAATGTTACGTGAACTCAAATATTTAAGTACATATAACAAAGGTTTTCTTGTTTATTTTATGTAAAATAATTCCAAGTTGGGATTACTGAAAAAGTATGATGCAAAAATGGTGCATATACATTTTAAGTAAATCCAACACATTTCTCATTTCATACATTAACATGTAGACTGCATACGTGTTCGTAACACGTTTCTAATTGTTGATGCAAAATTCGTAGCAATTCTGAAATACAGTTTAAAAGTTAGTTTCTTGACCAAAAATGCAATAAACGATCGAGTGTACCTTAAGTTAAAAAAAAGTTAAGCTTACCTCTTTTCAGCGTCTTCACATAGCCTATGTGCTTCACAAAATGGCTCCAATTTTTGGCTGGAAAGGCATCACGGGAAATTGCATATCAGTGGCTCGTATAGTTACTTAAAATGTTATGCTCGATTTACTTAGTTGAAGCAATTATTATAGTAGTTGACATGACTATGTGTTTTCATTTTATTTATGCATACATTTAAGTTCACCTAGTAACTTATATTTTTGTGTTACACACACTAAATATGTTAAGTAGAGGTTGAAAAGTTATGAATACTTAATTTTTTTTGTGTTTAATCTAATTACTTTTATAAGTAATGGTTGTTCAGCCAAAGAATCGTTTTTTAGAGTGTATTTTAATATTTTTCTGGGGAATAAAACTAAAATGCATAATATTTTTTGCAGTGTAGAAGGACTGCATCCCAATTTTCAGAATTTCTCTCATAAGCATTTAAAGTGACGGATGAAAAAATGGCACAATAATAAAACAGAATATCGTCGCTCACTTATATGGACTCTAATATAGTTATCGTTATAGTTATCTTTAGAGTTATTGTTCTTGGTGTGAACAGGCCTTGATTCTTATAGAATCATATTAATGAAATTAAACATTTATCACTGTTTAAACATTTCAAGATGTTCTTATAACTCCGTTTTGATGCTCTTCTGTGTGTATTTATTCTGAGATATTTGACAGATCAAGAATCATGTGTGATTGAGATATTATGGGGACACAAGGTCATCAGCTGTTGTTCTCAGTTTAAAAAGGTTCTCAAGCACATTTTGCAGCCCTGATGGATAAGATGTTCTCTCATCTCCTGCCCATTTCTTTTAGTTATTTCCCCTCTCTCTCCCACATTCGATTGCTGCTTCTTCCAGTAAACGGCTGCACTAATCTTCAGGGCTGCAGGCTACGGAGAGGCAGAAGACACCGTGGCAGTGCAGCAGTGTCTGGCCTTTTTCAGGATACACACAGAATTTTTTGCTTGTGTCAACAGTTACTATATATATCTTGGGTATATTTTGACTTGGGAAGACTATGGGGTGATTTAAAGGAACATAGTTCCCAGTATGTATACAGTTAGAAGATGGCTGTGTCTCATGTGACCTTGTTATTTGTACACACTGACTATACAGATCACAACATGTAAATAGGAAAATGTTGGCGTTATTTTGTCACTTATTGGGAGCAGCAGGCTAGATGGAGCCGTTGTGTGTTTGTGCTGAGCTAGGCTAGCGGTGGGTTCGTCAGACAGAGTTACGGCACGCACGGAGATGAGAAGGGTACGCTCTAAAAAAAAAAAAACGTTACATTTACAGGAAAACCCTGGCAGCTGTGGTTACCAGAGTTTTCCTGTTAAAAATACGGTAGCAACGTTTTAGGTTTTACATACTTTTAACCGTATATAATTTTACAGCAATAAACCGTATTTCATTATCTGATATAATGATAATTTATTGACCTTTTGAAGTATTGATATCTGTTTTTTTCCCCATTGTAATACACTGACAGCCAACAATCACAGCAGTGATGAGTCAAATGGTCAATCACAGCTCATCATAAGCAGCTCTTCCACAAGAAAGTTAATACTAATATATAGAAGCTGCACAGTGTCATTCACACAAACATTAAACACCATCATGGTAACATGTTGAAATTTAAAAAATGCAATAAGCATTAATTTAACAACATTAAATGTAACATAAAACCCTAATGTATATAACTGATTAGAAAAAAAAACTAAGAAAATTATGAAGAAACAGTTATTTAAAAACAAAATACATCAAATGTGAAGTGTCACGCAGGGAATTGTGGGAATGTCAATTTACATTTTTTCACTGTAAATTATACAATGATTTGTTCTTTTTCACTTCCAAAAACTAGAAATTTAATGGTATTTTACTGTAAAATTACATTAAATGTACCATTATATATATCACAGTTATTTACCGTATATAGTAAGGAAACTTTCTGTTAACCAATTAACAGTTTTTCACAGTAGCATTTTTACCGTTAAAATCATGATCATTTTTTACAGTGGTATGGACTTATCTAACTCTGGGGAATACGGTGAATAAGCTTAAGTCCCAAAAAATCGGCGTGTTCCTTTAAGCTATTCCTTTTTCATCCAGTAAGCATAACGTGTAAATTATTAAATTCTTTGAAAGAAGTCTCTTCTGCTCACCAAGACATTTATTTGATCAAAATACAGTAAAACAGTAATACTGTGAAATATGTTTTCATTTAAAATAACTTATCTTATATTAAATTTGTTTACATAAATGTAATTATTTATTAATCTGATGGCAAAGTGGTGATATGGTGAATTTTGCAGCAGTCTTCGGTGTCACATGATCCTTCAGAAATCATTTTAATTTGTTGATTTCATGCTCAAGAAACAATCCTTCTTATCAATGTTGAAAGCAGTTCTGCTTAATGTTTTTGTGCAAACTGATAAAAACCAAATTGTGATTCTTTGATGAATAGAAAGAACATTTATTTGAAATAAAAATCTTTTGCATAGTTATAAATATTTTTATATAGATCTTTATTTATTAAATACATCCTTGCTGAAAGTATCATTTTCTTTAAAAAACAAAAATAACGTTCTGAACCCATACTTGGTTGCGTACATTAATAGAAAGTTCAAAAGAACAGCATTTATTTGAAATACTAAATATATTGTCACATTTTAAATGTCTTTATTGTCACTGAATAGAAGTAATCATTTCTTAAAAAAATAAAAAAATAGAAAAATTCTTGATATATAATAAATATTAAATATACTGTAGTCAAATGCACCTAGAATATTTTTGGTTTGCTAGACAGCTTTTAATGCCAGGGCATTTTTCTCAGTTGTTTGTGGTTAACCTGTCCATTGTCTTGTGAAGTTTCATCATATTACATATCGTTTATACAGTATCCTCTCAGACTGGCAGTATCCTTGATTATACTTTCCATCTTCCCTACCGTCAGTGGCAGAATAAATGAATGCTTTTGCTATTTGACGGCTGACACACTAAACTTGTCAAAGTTTTGTATCAGTAATTAATGCCACTTAATCTCAAGACGTCTGGAATATGCTAAATTAGTTAACCGCCAAATCTCAAGGGTCGTCACGCCCAATGAATAGAACCAGCTCTCCGAATGAGGATAAATAATCATTCAAGAGCGACAGGAAAAGTGACGCACTCCAGCGTGGCTTTCGGTCACCCTTCTGTTACTGATGTGTAGAAAGTGGCGAAAGGTGAAGGCCATGTATCTGACACACTCATTTGTAACTGCTCAATCAAATCAGTATGTAAACTACAATTCTAAAGGAATGATCTGAATTTTCAATTAGATGTTGACATCTATTAAAGTGATAGTTCACCCAAGAATGAAAGTTTGCTGTTAATTTACTCACCCTCAGGCTATCCTAGATAGTAGATATCCTAGTGACACACTCCTTTTTTTCTACTTTTCTCCAGTAGAACATTAAATACGATTTTTAGCTGAAACCGTGGTCCTCTGTGATTCATATAATGGAAGTCAATGGGTGCTGTCACTTTGAGATCCACAAAAACGCATGCAGACAAAACACAATTAATACCCGCGGCTCCTGATGACAAGATAAGCAAAACGATGGGTCTATGTAAGAAACTGATTGATTTCTTTTTTTTACAACATTTTGTAAATTAACTGCAAAATGTGCTTGAGAACAACACACGATAAGCTCGATAATTTAATTATGTTCCCATAATATTTCGATCACTAATGATTCTTGAGTTTGATCTGTCAACTGAACAAAAATTCAGCATTTATTAATCTTGGGTAATGCTAATTTCTGCATAAAATACATTTTAACAATAGTTTCTTGTATTGTGAATGAACATGAGTTACTATAACATTGATCAACATGTATACATTTTTATATTAACATTAAATAGAATTTGTAAATGCTGTAAACTGATGATCATTTTAATTTTTAACTAATTGAACCTTAAGTGTTACCTTAAGCTTAATGGTATTAAATATGAGGTTGCATTTCCCAGGCATCATTTAAAAGGTTTCTATGAATGATCTTGGGTAAAATTCAAACATTTAATTTATTTACATGCATCTAGTTGATAATCTGTTCTGCAGTATATCACGAGGAGGCCGATACGCTTAACTTCTTACGTGTGTCCGTAACATTGATCAATGCACCAATCCCTGTGTGAAATTGACAATTACAGCTGTTGTTGCGTGCCGTTGCGTACGGTATTCGTCTTGGTCCGTGTCGAGATGACTTTACTTTACTCTTCTTATTTGTCAGAGCTATCAACAGGTAAATTGTCTCCGCTGGCCTGTGACTTGCTTTGCTATCTAATTTCACAAGGTGTGTAATCACTGACAACCATGTGTGGAAAAACCGGTCAAAAGTAATTAATTAGAAGTTAGACTTTGAATTGGCAGGATGTTTCTAAGGATCGGTTCTGGTGTTCGGTTCACAGTTTTGATTGATGATGGTGTCTGTCTTTGGGAAAGCACAGCTGCTCGCCGTTGGTCTTATGTGTATGTGCTTGAGTAAGAAGATGTTGTAACTTTAGTTAAAGGTCCTGCTTTAGAGGTTTGGCTCAGTTGAGTGGGAATGGAGCAATTGGGAACTTTGGGAAAGATGCTTTTTCTGAAAGAGGCAGTAAATCATGCTTCGCTTTTATTCCTGAACAATTCAACCATTTGTCTTCATGAGGACAATGTCAAATGTGAAAAGAGAACCACATTCGAAGTGAAAATTTCAACAGTTTTTGTGTATTTAATGCCTCTCTCGTGTCATTGACTAGAAACGGATGACCGTATGATTTTGCTTTTGGATGATCCTCCTGAAGCATAAAATCACCACTTCTAGTCTCAAGAATGCAGGGCCGCTGTTAGAGCTATGCAATATAGAGGGAATGCATTAACGTCACTTTCCCGCCGGAACACGCCCCCCTCAGCCGGACTGAGTGGCAAAAGAGCTGCTGCATGGCTGGAGTTAATAGGGCAAACTGCGTTAACGCGAGTAAAACAAACTATTATCAGTTTAAACTAAAAGTTGGACTCGATATTAGGGATGTCAATTTTCACAAATTCCCATGATCGATCGTCGTTTAAATTGACGATCAATTAATCGATTAATCGTTAGCATTAATGGCAAACAGCATTACAGGGTCTGCAAATGATGCTCAAAAAGCGATGTTACTCACCAAATTAATAATAATGGTTTTTAATCTAAATAAAGGGTTAGTAGGATTGTAAAATGTTTTGATGTGATTGATAAATTAAATTAATATATTTATAACGACAAATACAATGTGTCACCAACGCCGCCGCAGATACGTTCTTGTCAGAATGTGTGACTGTTTACGTGCTGGAACAACGCACTGAAAACGGCAACTATACCCAATGAATTCACAACCATTTAATAAAATGGTGTTCTCATGTTATGTAATATGAAAGTCCCAAATTAACCATCGTTATTATTAGTCGTGCATTCTGCTTTAGCGGCGCGCGCTGAATGAATAACCGTTGAGCACTTTGTTAGCGTTTATTTAACTTAAGAAATGCATCCTATTCGATATTAATCAGATATATACAAAATAAACATATTACAAAATTACATCTGCACAAAATGACGTGAATGCACAAGTGAACTTAAACTAAGTTACTGCCATTCAGAATGACTCATGTTGTGGTGGACGCGCTCAAAGTCTCTGACGAGCTCTTCCTGGAACAACGCGACATGGCATCTTAACCCAAATAATTCACAATGTTTTATTACAATATTGTTCTCTTTATAATCTTGTGTAATATGACAGTCACAATAATCATTTATTAGTCGTGCATTGTCATTTGAGCTGAGCGCGCTAAAGATCACGTCAATTCTTAACCAAATGCATCCAATATGAGATAAATCAGATATAGATAAGCGTACACAAAATAAACTATTACAACTTACATTTGCACAAAACAAAAGGCTGCGAATGCACACGCAAACTTAGTCATGATGAAGGTGTAAAATAGTCCCAAACAACTCCGGTGTGTGTGTCATTCAGTGGGACTCAACACTTCACCACACCAGCGCGCTCGCTTGCATGTTTCGCGGTTGAGCAGCACGCACGCGCATGATCCTGCTTAATCGATGATTGATACGTTTTATCGATTAAATGTATTATCGACAATTAATCGATCGTCGATTAATCGTTGACATCCCTACTCGATATAGTGTTCCTTACAACTTATCAAAGATCCAGTGATCCATGGATATTGACACGCAGCCAGGAATCGTGTTTCCTGACATTTATATGTGGCTGATTTCGACGCCGGGGAAATAAATGAAGAAAATTTGCCTGTAAACGTTTTACATAAATACAATATAGATAGGTCTAAATCCGAGTGATCACTTACATTAATGTTATACTGTATATCATCATATCGTCCAGCCCTAAAACTTGTATAGTTTTTTGTCAGTGTTTATTTAAAAACATCCAATTATGCAGAATATAGTCTGTTCTGTAGCTTTTTGCAGTCTGTAAAAATATACAGTACCTCAGATTTCTGGTCAAATCTAGTTGTACAGTCAATCGCAAAGCTCTTTCCCGTTTTAGACGTGTTTTGTGTGATTTTCACGGCATTCACGCTAAAAACAAATGCTGCCGCTCAGTCTTTTTGCCACTTGTGGGCGTGACCGCATTCACTCCGGCCGACGGTGACGTCATGCGCATAGCCTCTGTTGTTATTAAATGACGACGATTCAAATAGGGGAGAGCGGGGCACAACGTAACGCTTTTTGACTTCCTCAGTTTGTGTAAATCTACTTAGGGTTTAGAGTACTTATTTTTTCCCACATGTCTAGTACAATTATGTGGTTTTGTTTTATTAATACACAATTCCTGCTGAACTGAGTTATCTCTAATTCCTGTTGGAGAATTAGCCCTCTAGTGTCAGGCTGTCCTGTCAGATTGGGTCAAAGACTTTCTCATTGTTTTTTTTGTTGTTTTTTTGCTTTTAATAAGAAACCTGACCATCTTTTAATAGAATCTTATTTCCTGCTGTTCGTAGTGAATTACAGTTGTACACCTGCACCCTTTCATATTTTCCAGGAAGAAAGGTTATAAGTAATCAATTTCACTTCACCCTTGATATCCCTCCTGATTTAACAAGCTGTTGCCCCGCCAGGGTCACCAGAGGAGATGAGCCTCAGTCTTGAGTTGGGCAGGACACATTATTAGGCTTGTCAATCATTTCAGATTTTAATTGGATTAAGCTCATGTTGGATGATTAAAGGGATAGTTCACCCAAAAATGAAAATTGTCATCACATACTTGCCCTCAAGTTTTTCCAAACCTGTATGAGTTTCTTTCTTCTGTTGAACACAAAAGAAGATATTTTGAAGAATGTCTACAATATCATCAAGAATGGCTAAGTTGACGGTAGCCATTGACTTCCATTGTATTCCCCCCCCCCCTAATATCATGGCTAATGGCTACCGTCAAGGTTTTAGTTTTTTCTCTGTTCTTTAACTCTATTCTTTGTCTGTGTGTTAATGGCTAGGGCAATGCTCCAAAAATTTTAATTGAGTTGCAGTGATTTGAAATGTAGTTCTAAATATTTATTAAATAAAGATATTTCTTTATTTATTAAATATTATTTTCTTATTTTTGTTTTGTAAATTATAGGGTGGACATGTGTGTGTGTGTGTGTGTGTGTGTGTGTGTGTAAGTACAGTAAACAAGAGCCTGCAAAAGAGCAATATGAGTCATTTATTACCAACAATTGCCAAGATTTTAGATCAGCTGAGTAAAACAAACATGTTCATCTTCCACAGTCCTTGGTCAGTTAGATGTAAGGGAGTATAAGTTGACGGCAGTGCGTCAAACTAAAGACACTTTCATACACGGTCGGCTTCCAGTCATTATTCTTGCTCTGCCGGTCCTGCGTTTTAGCAATCATTAGTGAGAGTGACTCTGGCTTCATGCTCAGTTTATGATCTGTATCTTCCTCAGCTCATTGCTTTTTCCTCCAACGGTCTGTCCGGTTATTCTGCCCCTCTCCTTTCCCAACAATTCCCTGGGATGCTGAAATGTCTACAATGTGCTATTGCCTGTTTGTGTGCGAATGTGTGCTCATTCCGTTTTGCTTTGTGTGTGTGTGTGTTTGTGTGTGAGGAGTGTCTGCCAGAGAGTTGATATTTTTCTTGTCCTCTCCAACAGTGTGCTTGCAGTGATTTACTCTGTGGCTCTGCATAGCTGCGCTCCTCATGCACTGAAGTGACTGGGGAAAAGTCCAACTCTATTGCCAGGAGCCAAGGAGCTCTTTGATTCGGCTCCAGGAGCTCCGATCCTGCAGGTTTAATGAAAGGAGCTTAGAAAAGAACTTAATTTTTAGCAACTGACAAAAAAGAAACACCTTTAGCAGTTCTTTCATTTACATTTAAATGGAAAGGTTCCAATAGGCTCTTTTAGATTTCAGACATTGGCATCCAAATGTCTGAGACACAATCTGAATTTTATATATATAAAAAAAAATAAAAAAAAATAAATATATATATATATATATATATATATATATATATATATATATATATATATATATATATATATATATATATATATATATATATATATATATATATAGGCTATATATATACTTTTTTTTTTTTTTTTTTTTTTTTGGGACATGTTTTAACTTGATTTGTTTTGCATCACAATTGTTCTTTTCGGACAAATTTCGGAAATGCGTGTACATTATTCTGTAAATTTTTTTGCTTGAATTGTGCTGGTGCTGGCATTTTGTAATTAAATATTTTATATTAATATTAGTGATATGCAGAATTAAAGCATTTTCACTAGGGATCTCAGACTTTTGCAACTACCCACTGTGCAGGTCAAAGTCAAAAGCTCAAAAACGATGTTTCAGTCATGGGACTGAGTGCGTATTATTGATCCTGCTGCTATATTTTCTGAAGAAAGCATAGCCTAGATATAATCATGCGCAGAAAGAAATGCTCTTCTCTTCTTTGCTCCAAGGTCACAATTTCTTTTGAACTACTTAATGCAGCTTCTACAGCTCACAAAGTCAGTGTAATGATGTACGTAGACCATCCTCTATTAAAAACCATCACACGTCTGACAGTGAAAATCCTGTACAGCCGTCACAGAGAGAGCATTATATTCTTATCAGTGAGTCTGTTTACATGCATAATTAATATCACAAATCAGTTCAAGAATATTGTGTTTACTGAGATCACCTTTTTTCCCCGTGTTAAAATGTACACAGATATGCTTATTATGGCGATTGGGTTTTGACCTTTAACCAATAAAGTAACAACATTTAAATCACCTTACACATGGTTTATTTCAAGCGTTATCCGTGTAAGATTTTGCATTTAGTACGCTCTCAATATTCCCTACCTGAATCTCTCTCACTTCACTGAGTAAGCGTTTGAGCTGATACTGTTATTGTAATTGTATGAGCCAGGTCTCACAGGAAGGGTTTTTTCAACTCTGGTTTAATATCTTCCTTCCTCTCCTTTCCCCCCATCTCTCTTCAGTGTGTAGATATTAAACTATGGAGGGTAGAAATAACTGTTTGGGTGCTGGATTGTCATCTGGCGTTCAGAGGTGTTAGTTGCTCACACACACACTGACAGAGCATTTGTTCCACCTCGTTTATTACTATGAGGTTTGGATGCTCTTTCCCTTTGGGGTTCAGGAAAGTTCCCATTAGCGATAGGGACTTTATAAAAGCTTTCATATTATGAGCGAGGAAAAGGGTAAAGGTGGCCTGGAGCTCTGTGGATTTGGCTTGTGTGAAATATCAATGCTTTTCGTGTTCTGGAGCCGGAATCTGTACAACTAGAGCGAAGCGTGAGGCAAATCCAGTTTTTAAAGTATACAGGAGGGAAAATGTTTTTCATGCACTTATGTAAAATGTGAAACTGGTTTGCTTTCACTGTGGGAGTTATTTCTTTCTCTCCAGTGGTCCTAAGATGAGACGTGAAGTCGGCACAGACACGACTCTTGAGTGATGACTCTGGCTCTGGTTTAAGTGAGCACTGTAATATAAAAAATCTTCCCCTGTATCTAATTTCTAAGCGCCAAAAATCAGTCTGCTGGCTTTGCAAAAGAGCCCACTGAACACACCATCATTCACTAGTATTGAGGTCTTCTCTAAAGGTTTTCTTTAACAGTCCCACGATACATGTGCCTTGTTTTATTTACACCTTTTCCACCGACAGGGTGTTGGAACCAAATCTGGTGCCCATTCAGGAGCCGTTCTGGGCTGTTTCTTCCAAACACGTTGGAACCGATGGTCTCTCTCAACATAGGCTCACAATGCTTCTAGTTAACGCAACCCTGCAAATTTCCATCATAGAAAAGTTCGTTTCGAGCTGAAAAATTGTGCCAAACTCTGAAACCAACTGGTCTGGACCGGGAATTGCTGGCATTGGAAGTCAGGGGATGGGATAATACTCGCAATAAATTTATCAGAGCAGAACGATGCAAATCAATTCAATTAATGAATGTCCAACTCCTCCATACGCTGATTTCACGCAGCCGCCATTTTGAAATCGAAAGCGAGGCTCCGGTGGGAAGAACCCCGGAAGTACAGATAAACAACAATGCCTTGGAACCTGAAGCTGCTGCCGCGATTTACACTATTGGATGTTAATATCCAATATAGGACATAGATATAGTTTGTTCCTTGGCTTCTTTTTTTACTTTCTAAATTATATACATAAAAAAAAAAAAATTTATTTATAAATTAATTTCACTGTATATAGTCTAAAGTATGAAAGAAATGTATGTTCATTTTTAGAACAACTAATTTCTACATTAAACACAACAATACACCAACGCATTCGCGACTCTCCTGTGATTAAAGGCGGCACTTCCGGTTTACTTCCCACCGGAGCCTCGCTTTCGATTTCAAAATAACGGCTGCGTGAAATCAGCGTATTGCTTAGTGACTCCAGCAACTCCTTTTTTTCTATTTAGAGATGACTTAGGATTCTCAGTCACACTGTGTTTTTGTTTCTAATTTGTTGTTTTGTTTTGATGCATTTTCGTTTCGTTTTGTCATGAGTGTCTTACGATTCTCAGTCACACTGTGCCTTTGTTTCATCTTGTCTTTGTTTTGTTTTGTCATGAATATCCTAGATTTCTCAGTCACTCTGTGCCTTTGTTTCATTTAGTCTCTGTTTTGTTTCTAATTGTTTTAATTTGTTGTTTTTTTTTCGTTGAATTTTAGTTTTTTGTTGTTGTTTTGTTTCGTTTAGATTCAGTTGTGTTTGCTGAACAGCACAACCTTGCAGATACAGCATTGGTGCTACAGATAAATTGACAGCAAAATGGACTTGTTTGGTTTTGTAAAACCAGTGGCATATAAGTGTATCTGGCAAGAAATGTCAGACAGGTGCAATCTTTGTTTAGAGGCTTTGGCTTTTTGCACAGGAGGATCATGTGTGAATGTTTGTTTGTTTTCTCTAGAGATGACTTACAGCGAGAGTGCTGAGGTGGAACTGTTTGTATAATCTGCACATCAATGACACAATAATTATGTTGTATCACTAAGAGCCTGCTGGAGTATCAGTCCAGAATAAATCCCACCTGAAGGGCTTTTGTATTTAGTCACTCTGTCACGCTGTGCCTTTTTAGACATTAAGATCAGTCGCCCACATTCACGCTCTTAATACACTCATATCTTGCTGCGCTCGTCTCTGCAGGTCATATCATCATTCTCATCGTAAGTATCCTTCTCTTTGCATTAGAGCGGATGCATAATGGCCGAAGCAATGAAAAGCAGCACTTTGAATTCACAATGAACTGACTCAGGAGATTTCCAAGGTTCCTGGTTCAGTTTAGTTTGGTGCATGTCACGTAACGGATATGGCTTCTGGCAGGATAGATGATGCGCATCTAGGTGGTAAATTTTGATGACTCCGATAGGTGTCCTCTATGATTAAACTCAGGATGAACACTTCCCCTGACGAAGAGCGACAGCTGCTTTGTTGCAGGAGGTGCTTGTTATCGGTTTGATTATTGTAGGAAAGGATTGTCAAAAACCCTATAGGTCTTTATTTTAATAATAAAATTTTTTTTTTACTTTTTTCTTTTTACTTCCAGGAGTTATACAATTTAGAATGAATACTGTGTTAGAGTTGTAGTGTACATTTCAGTTTTTTTAAATAATTTAATTAAAATAAGTAATTCTTTTATTACCAATATTTTGTTTGAATATTATTTAAAAAGAAATGATAGAAAAACCACCCTCTTCTTTTGACTGGATGGATTTAGTAGCATTAATACTGAAGGCTGGTTTTATGCATCAGTGTGGTATTGTCATATTGTATCTGACATTCGATGGTCAGGGTTTTTCCTGGGTCAACAATGGTCTTCGGTGGTGGTAGACGAACACGGTCATCCACACACACGTGAACTGTGAGCCCAGGACTGACAATAAATGCAAAGAAACCTTTTGAAATATTAACTTATCCTATTTATTCATGAAATAAAAGATAATCACTTTCAGAAACAATCATAAAACAAAGTGCTTAGAACTGTTACATTTCAAAATCTGTAATTTTGTTTGTAAAAAGTCATTGTAAATTTGAAACGGAAGTAATAAAATGAACAACAAAGTAACACATTACATAGAAAAAAATGGCAGGTCTGTTTTGCAATTACTCTCCAAGACTTGATTCACAAGCATTTGACACAGTATCAGCTGTGTGTGTGTGTGTACGTGCGCTTGGCCATCATCAAGTGGTATTTCAGACTGGACGTGCTGCGATGATGATAGCTCAGTTCACAACGACAAAACACACAGATCACTTTGGTCTTGTCAATGGAACCATTTGGCAACTTTTTAAAAGTAAACTTTCCATTCAGAATCTTATTGGCATCCATTTCGGCGTCTCGCGCTCGCCATCCACTCAAAACGTAATGTTGGCCGGCTTGCAAGCCTAATGGCTCTGGCCTAAACAAGTGTGTGCGTATTACAACTGGTAATAAATAAATAAATAAAAATGAAACCTAAAAAAAAATAAAAAAAAATAATGAAATAACAAAAAGCACACAATGATATTTACAAAAAAAAAAAAATGAAAGCCAATTCAAAATATGAATAAAACTAAAATGGCTGTTTTCTGTTTTCAGTCCGGCTGAAATTGCATGTATTTTTAGTTGAAGAAAATAGGATCTTGGTTGAAGATAATGTGCGAAATGATGAAAATGTGTGTCAGACTGTAACAGACTAACCTGATCTCCTGTCATAATAGCATATAATGAGTATACTGAAGTACTGTATATACTGTAAGTATCTCCTGTTCGTAGATGATTCCAGCGCAGAGGGCTCAGATGAATCCACCGTGGACCGCAGCTATGTGAAAAAGAAGCTGGAACATGGTTTAACGCGAATCTGGCAGGTAGGGAGCGTGCTCATTTACTTGATTTCTTTCTTTCTTTCTTTGTTTTCCATTCCGCCATTAGCTTCATGACTTACCCTCCCACCTCACGTCCTTATCTTTCTGTCCCCAGGACGTCCAATTGAAAGTGAAAGCCTATTTGCTGGGAACAGACATGTCCAACTTCAAGTACGACGACTTCATTGTGGTTCTGGATGTTATCAGCAGGTAGGGACCCACTTCCTCATTAGTGCTAATTGGATTGGCCTGCAGGGACCAACTGCACCACTACCCCCCCCCCCCCCCCCCCCCCCCCTTCCCAACCCCCCCATCACTTCTGCTTCATGAGAAACTCCCCTAAAGAGAAAAGGGGGCCAGGGGGCATCAATGAAACCGCTTGTTCCTCAACAAGAGACCACGGTCATCCCCATTAACAGAGCTCAATTAAAAGGCAATTTTTGTGTGTGAAACCACAGCCCTCTGTATTGATCCGGCCTCGGGGTCGCTGACTTGTGTGAATAGAGGCGGCATTTTCTGCCCTCGCTGGGACACGTGATGCGAAGTAACTCTTTGGGGTTAATTAGAAGAGTAAACCACTTTCTAATTCATTTAATTGTTTTCTCTCGTTTATTTTCTGTTTTTCTCGCCCAATTGACAGGTTGATGCAGGTTGGAGAGGAATTCTGCGGCAGCAAGTCCGAGGTGTTGCAGGAGTCCATTAAGAGACAAAGTGTGAACTACTTTAAGAACTATCACCGGTGAGATACAGTAAATGGCTCATGGCCAAGTTGACCTCAGTCACTATTAGTTCTAGGAGGGGTTTACTAAAAATGGAACGAGTTCTGCAGGGAATGCTGTGATTTGTTTGTTCCCCCAACAAGAAGCCAATAGCAATTTCCCATTGACTTTCTGCAGAAAATAAGCTTTGTGACCAGCAAAAGTTTCTGATTCTTACATGTTTTGTTCATCAACATAATCGTCACAAATGAACATTTTGGAGCCAAGATATAATTGGGATAAGTAAAAAGCTAAAGGTTGGGTAAAAAACAAAACTCGAATGGTCACAACCATTAAAGTCACCGTGAAATCAAAATTGACTTGTTTAAATTGGAGTATTGCAATATTTATTATAAATGATTTATCCATGCATATCCCAGACAATCTCTGTAATCCAATTTAGCCACTTGGAAGCAAAAGTGTTTTTCAAGACATGTAAAAGCTTAAAAAAATCATGAGTTTGGTATTTCTGATGCATCTTTTGCCGTAGAAGAAAACGTGAAAGTTTCTTGAGCTTTTGCTAATCTTATTTCAGGCATTTAAACAAAAACCCATTTAAAAAATCCCAGTTGACTTCTGGGCGATGGAACGGGAATTCCAAAAATGTATTTCCAGGTTTTAGAACTCATTCCTGCAGAACTGTATTGTGGCCACTGATAGTCTTGTTTATTTGTACTTGCTGTATGAATTGTTTTAGTGCTTAATTGACTAAATAAATTACGCAAATAGGTTAACACTACAAACATGCATCAAAAATCTGGATGTTGTCAATGTCACAGTGTTCCTCTAGCTCAAAAGCTGGCATGGCACGTGGTTGCATGTGGATATCATCTGTATCTCAGTATTTTGCCATAATATATCTAGAATGCTGAATTGTTGAAGTACCTGTCACATACTCTAGTCTCTGCGTTGTGGCTTGAAATGATGAGAGGACAGGCAACTGGGGCTTTGTTCACACTCCTGGCAAATTGGATTTGATTTTCAAATCTGATCTACAGGACTGATTGTCCACATTGTCATTGTGCAAGTGTTGAAATCTGATTTTGTGCGCTATATCCGGTGCATCCACATCAGTTGCTATAGTAATGGTGTTTCTCAAATCAATGCCGAGAGACAACTGTGAGTAGCTGTCATTGAGAGGAATGCAAACTGGAAAATTTTCCTCATTTTGCTCATATCCTTCATGACATCTTATCATTGTGCTGAAATCGCAAGATGCGTGAAAAAAACATAAATGACAAAGTGATTTTACTCATTCAAGCACATACTGTCCAAAACTGCTGACTTATTTACGACACATTGAATGTTGTATATTTCACTGTATGAGTAATGTGAGAGAGAGAGCGTATTCAGACCGAGTTCAAATATTGCGCCCTTAAAAAAAATCAGGAAAACATCTGATTTCATGTGCTTTTTGGTGATCACACTAAAAAAATACTGACGTGATTTGAGCCAGTTAAACCAAAAAACCTGATTGTTACTGTTTGTCTGAACAAAGCTGAAATGTCCATAACCTCTGCTGTAGTCAGCAGTACAAAGACCTTTTCTGCTCGATGAGGTGGAGGACATTGAAAGAGGACATCTTACCATTATTTCTGATTATTCACGCAGTTGGATGGCATCCATAAAGCGATTATCTGTCAGTCCTCTGAATGCTTAATCTCTGCTGTCACTGCGTCGCCATTAACACATTGTGGCATTACAATACATATTGTGCCCTCTGGCTTATAGGACAAAACCGGTCTGTTTTTCCTTCAAGTGGTTTAAATTTGATGCATTTAAAAATATCATGGATTGAAGACGTGACTAGAGCTGGTATTTCGAATGTCAAACACCCTGCCACCGGCTGCCCTTTATTTGGATTTAGATACCAACTTGTGATCGTGTGAACTGCCGGTATGTTCTTTAGAGATTAGTTGATGGACTTTTATAATGTTCCACTTTGATGTAGACATTTTCTACAAGGCTGCTGGTATTGACCTTGTCTGGCAGCGGGCCACTTTGACGCTCATCATTCTCACTACCTATAACCTCCTTCACTGATCGACTTTTCCTTGAACCGTTTTTGCCAGCCCATTTCATTTTTCAATCAGTTGAATGGCAAAGGGTCTTCACTTGACACAAGCCAACCTCTTGTCATTTCTCTTTGTACCCTTGCAGAACTCGCCTGGAGGAGTTGCGGATGTTTCTTGAAAATGAAACCTGGGAGTTGTGCCCTGTGAAGTCCAACTTCAGTATTGCCCAGCTCCACGTAAGTCTTAATGCCACAGATTAGACATGCAGCGATGTGACTTTTATTCATGACTGATCTGGAGCAACTGGCATCAGTCTTTTGAGATTTCACATTTGCATATGAAGATGAGCCGGAGAGTTTTTGTTCCGTGCGTGCTTTGAAACAACTGGCTACAAGCCAAAGGCATATCAACACACGTTCCTGCATAATGAGCATTGTTTAGAGTCCAATTCTCATGGTAAGCGGGTCAAAAAGTGTTCTTTATGTGACCCATTGCAGGAATTGAGACGTGTCTCCAGTGGGTGGTTTTCTAACCAAATAGATGGCGCTTTTTGTAGATCATCTTCCTTCATATTTCCCCGTCTTGCCGTATTAGGGACGCTTTTATATGCATTTTAAATCTCAGGGAAGGCTTGACAACTTGATAAATGAGGGTAAGCATCATCACTGATTGTATTCCAACATAAGCTGTTTTCTCTCCTAGTCAGGGTGTCATCCGTCTCAAAACAAATTACACCCTGGAAGGCAAGTATATTCACCCGAGAGGATCTGACGAATAAGCCAAAATGCATCTCTTTCAATTATTATATGCTAAACAGGGTCTTTCGCTCGCTAAACTGTTCTCTGATGGACCTTTTACACTGTTTTTGTTCAGAATATACAGGTATTTTCTCAAAGAAATGCCACTAGTTTGTGTGTTAGAGAAAGCTGGCGTTGAAAAGCACATCAGTGAATGGCATAATCAGCGGTGCTATTTAATAAGCCACATTTGCATAACGACTTCATGCTGGAGCTCTGATGTGCAAAGCGGTTTAACTGTGAGAAGTTTTAGGTCACTTAGCGCTACCGTTTGAAGCTTTTGCACTTTCACCCTTGCAGCTTATTGTTCATTTTTAAAATATTATTAAAGTATTCTGCAGAAGTACATTTCCAATGAAAACATAAATGCACCTGTAAAATGTAGCAGAACAGATAGAGCTACTTTTCCATCTCCTTCTCGGACATTTACGTAACCAGCACAAACATTTATATAATACATAAATAGTTTGGGATCGGTAAGATTTTTTGGCAACACTTAACAATAACGTTTAATTTGTTAACATTAGTTAATGTATTAACTAACATGAACTTAAAATGAGCAATACATTTGTTACAGTATTTATTAATCGTCGTTCATTAATTGTTCATGTTAGTTCACCGTGGATTAAATAATGTTAATACAACTTTTGATTTTAATAATGTATCAGTAAATGTTGAAATTAAGATTTAATTAAGATTAATAAATACTGTAGAAGTATTGTTCATTCTTTGTTCATGTTAACTAAAGTGATGAATCATAAATAAATGAAACCTTATTGTAAAGTGTTACCGGTTTTTAAAATGTTTCTGACAGACGTCTCTTTTGCTCAACAAAGATGCATTTATTTGATCAAAAATACAGTACAAACAGCATTATTGTAAAATATTTTTTACAATTTCGAATAACTTTTTTATATTTTAATATATTTTAAAATGTAATTTAATCTTGTGAGGGTAAAGTTGAATTTACTCCAGTCTTCAGTGTCGCATGATCCTTCAGAAATCATTCTAATATGCTGATTTGCTGCTCAAGTAGCTTTTCTTATTATTATCAATGTTTAAATCAGTTGTGCTGCTGAATATTTTCGTGGAAACTGTGATAATTTTTTTTTTAATATAAAGTTCAAAAGAACAGCATTTACTATAAATACAAATCTTGTGGAACATTTTAAATAGGGATGTCCCGATCAGGTTTTTTTGCCCTCGAGTCCGAGTCCGAGTCATTTGATTTTCAGTATCTACCGATACCGAGTCCCGATCCGATACTTATATAATACATAAAAAAAGAATAAAGAAGAGAGAAAAAACTGATCCAGGATGTTCCTTATTTTTTATTTAATTAACCTTATTTTAACATTCAACCGCTCTGTTAACAAACAGAGCACTTCTGTGAGGTAGCTTGTACAATCAAGTAATAAATAACATAAAATCTTCACTTTTGGACTTTAGTGCAACAGTAAATATAGAAAAAGTCTAATATAAAAACAAATAGCACCTCAACTTAAAATAGCCGGCAGGCAAAAAATAAAAATGTTTTAAAAGTGTATAAAAAAAATAATGATAATATAATTATATACACATTAGGGGTGTAACTAGGGTTGCCACCTATGTCTGATAAAAAACCGGGACATATCGATGACCCGCCCAACGGGAGGAGGCGATTACATGCGCTTCTTACATGCGCTTTTTGAGGCACACTAGCAAACACACGCAAGGTCTCTCGCAGTCTCGCTCTCTCCCTCTCTGTGTGCGCGCGCTACACAGTTTCAACACATATTCAACACATATTCACGTAGCCTTTCGAAAACCGGGACATTCAGTGTCCCGGGAGAGTGCATAAATTTCCCGGGACAGGTTATTAAAAAGAAGGACAATCCCGGTAAAACCGGGACAGGTGGCAACCCTAGGTGTAAGTTAACAGTTCACAAAATTTGCGGTTCGATACGATACAGCAAAAAGAAAGAAATGCCAGAGAAATGTCCTATTTATTAAAAGAAAAACTATTTTTAAATAAGTTTGAGTTTTTCTACATCTTGAAACTTTCAGGTTTATAAATGGGGGTAATCTTTGAAGGATGAACAAATAATGTTTTGGTAATCACATTAAAACTAACATTTAAATATATACTTATATAATATTTGAGTTTTGAAGTGCAACATTAAATCCATGTTCATTCACGGCACAATGTTTCTACTGGTTTCCACGTCAGCGCTGTTTGATCTAATAGAGATCTACGGTTAATAACGGAGAAATTTGAATGTTTCTCACTAGATCTCGCAGTGATGTTATTACTTCAGTGGCGAATTCAAATGTTTTCTTCACTGGATCTCTCAGCACAGTGTCGCTTGATCTCGCGCTCCACAGATGTTGCTGGTCCGAACTGATAAACGGCCCGTGAAGCACATTATAATGAGTAGCGCAGTTTTGTTCCGCTTTCATTACGTTTGCCATTTGATGTTGCGCAACGTTGTGGTGATCGCACCAGCGCGGATTTTGTCTGCAGGAAAAATGGTCCTAGGAATCGTTCGGCTTGTATGCGTGCCGAACCGGAAGCCTCGTACCGAAACGGTTCAAAAATTACGTGTACCATTACACCCCTAATTTACATATATCCGAGTCCTGATCGGGAGGTAACGTCCGATTCCGATCGAGTCTGAAACCACGTGATCGGGCCCGATTTCCGATCGCGTGATTGGATCGGGACATCCCTAATTTTAAATGTATTTACTGTCACTTCTGATCAAATTAATGGTTCTTTGCTTCTCATTTCTCCACAAAAAACAAAACAAAAAACAATCTCGCTGCCTCCAACTTTTAGACGGTAATGTATATACACTATATGCAAAGGCAAAATATTTAATCAACGAGTGCAGGTACAAAATTCTGTGGGCCTAAGTTTTAGTTATTTGATCTGTATGATATGAAATCTGATCAATCTGTTTTGTTTTCCCCTCTTTTCCAGGAGTTTAAGTTCATGGGTCAGTGTCGTTCTCCCTCAGTATCTCCCAGCAGGCAGCCAGACTCCGCAGAGCTGCTGGAGCTGTCTCTGTTTGAGCAGTTCCTGCAGGGAGGAAATCCTTTTGAGATGCAGATCGACAACAAGGAAGAGGAGACCGAGGATGTCCTGGCTTCTAATGGGGTATGTTGTAGTTTCAGAACTAGTTCAATTCATTTAAAACTTCACTATAACTTATAGGTTCTAAAAATAGGTACTAGTCCAAATCAATATTTTTAGATGCCAAAATTGTCCCCACCAATATTTTAGCGAACTCCTTTCAGGGTTTTTCCTGCATAGAATTACGAATTATTTCGTGCCGCCTCCGGCTCTCGACAAAACTCGGACAGACAGTCACATGCAGATCCACTTTTTCCACCGTGACGGTTCTGTTGCGGGTTCCCGGCCTGTGTCCATTCTCAAACCGTGTAGTTTGCCGATAGTGCTGTGTGGATCATAATCCGCGGGTCGGGCGGGCCAAGTAATAAAACATTACATTCAAATTAATCGAGGGCGGATGACAGATAAATCATTATAATGTGTTGATTTTAATAAAGACACGGATCTCTCATCACGGTAAAACGCAATGAACGAGCGTCACTCTTTTACTTTCGTTTTCAACAACGTAATTCTCGTTAGGGAAAACCATCAAGGAAAACATATCAGGGCATTTAACCCTCTGAGGTCTAAGGATTTTTGGGGTCCTTGAGGTGTTCTGACATGCTCTGACATTTGTGCTTTTTTCAGTTATTTATAAACATGTTAATGGCAAAGGTGTAAATTCACTCAATAAAGCACAAACGGGGCTACCGGAATTTCTCAGCAACAATTATGAAACATGTTTGTATTTTTGAGAGAATATTGCTTATGCATGGTTATTGAAAAAACTAAAACTTAAAGTGTCTGAAATAAGGCCACAAAACACATACTAAATATGTGTCCACAAGACTTTTGACTAATCAGTGTTGTTGCCTAGAATTTTTGCTTCAAAATGATCTGAAAATCATCCTGCCTAATCATTTGGACAAACACATACACTGATTTAAATTTTATTAGAGACCTTTGGTTTGGAAAGGCAATATGCGTGGAGGCGTGTTCACACCTGAGAAGACAAAGGCCGGATAATGTGCCGCATAATGAGCTGCATATTAATTAGCCCTTTCACACAGGTGTGTCACAGGATCCCAAAGAATGCAAGGACAAAAGAAATGATCTATATAGCCTATACATATTTTACAATTAGAAATTGTAACCAATTACAAATAGGTTACAATTACAACAATAATTACAATTTTAACAATATTTCAAGTGTATTTCTTTGTAAAAACTATACATTTTATCATACGTATTAAAAAAGGGTAAGGATTCATTAGTTTGAATATTGGAACAAACACTATAATAACATCTTAGTTGATAATTCAATATACCTACTTTATTTTTGACAAAACATCATACTATAGTATATTTAACTATGAGCAGAAATTGGTGAACAAAAGCGTACCTATTTAATGTGACAGTAGTCTTTTTTTTTACAGTCAAAACTTTATAATCTATCCAAAACTAATCACAAAACCATGTCTAAATATTCATATTTAGTCTGTAATATATTGTGTATGATATATTAGTATATACATGTGAATTTGCAGCTTGTTGCTTATACAGACATTTTATTTCAACATATTTCAGTCTATTTTTACTCATCTTAGTAGGCTATAGCAATATAGTTTGTATGTGTTGTTCATGTAAACATAACGTTTACTAATGTAGGTGCGAGAGTGAATGAACGGCACAGACACGCGCTGTATAACTGTAGTAAACAAAGCGCGCGCGCCTTTGCCGTTCACTCATCATTTAGCCTACACACAGACACGCAATTCATATTTAAACAGTCTTTTTGCGGTTTACAGTCCGACAAATTCAATATCACGATTAGAACAAAGCACTAGAATAAATGACTTACTACATCAGCTGGATCCGTTGCTCCTCGAAATGAAACTACCAGCACTTCTGGTACATTTTCCAGGATTAGATAGTATTATTCCTCACAGCGAAAGGATACGCTGTGTCCACAGCTGTACAAGATACTTACTAAACACGATGTGTTTTATAATCCAGCTGGTGGGCGTTGGCATGTTTGAACGGCTCGTCTTAGATCATTTGCGTTTGAATAGCGCGCGCTCTCCGTGGGCGTGGCACATTAACGCGTAATTAGGTGTAATGAGCTGGAAAGAAAAATACTGACATCTCTCTCTTTTCATACAGATTACATAAGCTGAGAATATTCGTTTTTTTATATAAATTCATTCATTTAAAAGAAGAGAGTTCAAGCTTCATTATGGAAAAACACTCGTGCCTGTATGACAAGTATTCGCGGAATTAAAAATAATCTTAGGACGCGTTTCAGAATGGACTTCACTGACAGAGAGAAGGCAGAACGCGCATCATGTTTGTTTTTCTTTATTTGGCGAAAATCACAACACTTTGTTTTTATTGTGAGTATCCACAAAAAAAATAGACACTTATCAGGATCTAATGATGTACAACACTTAATATGTTAGATCAAAATCAACAGAGTGTTTTGAGTTTCTTTTGCACTGATAAGAAAAAAGCGAGACGGCGCGATAGCCGACCTCAGAGGGTTAATACAGTTGTAATTTTTCAATGTAAATGATTTAATTTGATTGGTAACAGCCTACTGTCTTATTATTCTGATTTAATGTATTGATCAAATTTAAGAATATTTTAAATGAAAGATGGAGAATACATAAAATTAGAGGGAAAATGCCCTATTATAAAGGTAAAAACATTATTCTGATAAGAGTGTTTGCCAACAGTGATGTAATGAAACATTGACAATTTAAGCTTGAAGGGAGTAAAGCCTCTGTTTAGGCTATTAAGGAAATGTAATTTTGCCCAAAAAAGAACTTTTAATTTAAATAAATGTTCATTTTAAATCAGCCTACTTCACTGTGATATTTTACCATATTATCATGCTTAACACTGAGAATTTAAATAATTGTAATGTGATGATCAGATGCAGATGTCTAATTATTTTTAACAGCGGATTCGGGTGACTCAAAGTGCACCAGATTAATGAATTTATCTTTAAAATGTACAAAATGTTCTTCCCCCAGACCCCCCCAAGAGGTACTGAACTCCACCCACAAAAAATACTGTGGGAAACACAATAGGCTATATGATGGTCTACGAAAACTACAAATTAAATGATCGTATTATTAAAATACATTATCAGGATTTTACCGTATGAGATTACTCTAGTCTAGGGGAAGATGTTCTAAAATTTGGTTTGTATGATCCTGCCCTGTTCTTGACATTATGTGTGTGTTAAGTGGAATTATCACATTATTTCACAATGCATGGGTGTGTTTTTGGTCATGTTATAGCCTACCCTAGTTCCCGGGACTGCATACTGAATCCCGAATATGGGAAACCAGTTTTAATATATAGACGAACAGGCAAGCAGTGGATTATATTGGATGACCGGTCGGCGTCAATGGAGAACATTTTCATTTTAAGATTATTAAAAAGTGTGTGTGTGTGTGTCAGAGAGAGATAATTGTGTGTATTTTAGCGCAAACCAGTACAGAAGTAATCAATAGATTATTGGGGAGGGTCATGCATTTTTTCACAATCATTTTGGGGGGTCATAGAAAAATGTTTTGCTGGCGAAGGCAGGGTCAAGTCTATTTTGACTATAGATCTAAAAACTCCTCCGGTAGCCCCTTAAATAGAAAACGAACAGTCCCTAAATGGGAGTGAAAATTTGATGCGTAAATATTTTGTAATGTTAAGTGGCCCATTGTTGTTATAACTATTGACAAAGGCCATTACTTCTATGTGGAGAGAATACTCATTATTAAAGCTCTCATGTGCTTGGCATCTCTGATGATGCTTCTGTAATGAAAACAAATGCTGTATGTTGATGACAAAGAGTGTGTGAACCCTTGGTACAAGTGCTTTTACCCTGAGAGAGAACAAAGTGTTTTGCATATAAGCTCATTGTGGTAAGTATTTCCATGCTGTTTTGTTAGTAACTAGATACAACGTGAGGCGTCTATCAACTTTACATTCAATCTGTATCCTGACGGACCGTAGGAGTTGTTTGAGGTTACATTTATCTATGTTGAATCTGCAGCACGGTTTTGACACTGGTACATTAACAACACTAAAGTCGAGCTCTGAACCTTAGTTTCATTAAGGCTGAATCTTTGTGCTAGTTTTGTGATACGCTTAGTTTATTCTCCTTTTGAACATCAGTTATCTGCTATCCCTAATAAAAAGAAATAACAGCTTAAACCATTTTAAGCATGTTTACAGTTATTAACTGGTTAAGGCTGGTCTATTAGCCTGGTTAAGCTGGTTTTCAGATGGTTTTGGTCGACAGCCAGCTGGTCTTCCAACTGAAAAAAACTCTTAAGATCCAAGATCAGCAAACTAGACCATCATAACCAGGCTGCGAGGCTATCTAAAACCATCTTAAAGTCTTTATAGTTCAACTTTATTCTGAAAAAAGTTGTCTTATGCTCACCAACGCTGGATTTAAGATCTTAATCCTTCAGAAGTAAGGAATAATTGACGACAGGCCATTGAATTATTAGAAAAATAATGCACAGCTGAGGTGTAACGGCCACTCCGCATCGCGTCGTGACCCCATTACCACCTCGGGTGTGCATTATTTTTCTAATAATTCAACGGCCTGAAGTCAATTATTCCGCTTATACTACAGTTACCACACCTCAAAACATTGTTCAGATGATGCATTTCAAGACGTTTGTCAAGTTTTTGTAATTAAAACGCTCTTGTATGTAGGACTAATTTCTTACGCATCTAATCCCATGCCTCCGTTGCTAATTCCAAAACGTCATTTTAGAGTTAGTAATGGAGGTTTGAGCCGCCGATAGCAGACTAATGATGGGGACACACTTACAACTCGCTGAAACATTCGAAGAATGACTGTTTCCATCGACTATAGCAGTTCTTAAACACCAACTGTGAACACAGACTGTGAACACAGACTGAACGCGCTGAACACGCATTTGGGCATGATCAGTCATAAGTATCAAATTACATTCATAACTGGCCTTAGTAAGTGTGTCCCGGCTTTATACAGTTATTAATGCAGCTATTAGAGAGAGAGAGAGAGAGAGAGAGAGAGAGAGAGAGAGAGATGTTGCAATAATGAGACAGAAAAGCATACGTCAATATTATTATTTATTTATTAATTAAATTCGTTTTAATTAATTCGTTCATTCTTGTTTTCTATAATTGACACTAGATAACCTAATAAATGAAACCCACAAAGCCCTTTTAACAAGTAGGCCTATCAATAATTATTTATTTGTTATATTATCTGGAATAATTACGAAAACCCGTGCAGCAGGACTATCAATTTATATAGCCTATTCAGTTTAATTTTCTATTTAGCCTATTATAGATAGGACTAAATACTTTATTTATTCAAATTAAACTGTATGTGTCCATTGATTGTGAAGTTAGTAATCGAAAACTGCAGATCAAGCGCATGCATGGGGCGCATGCTTTTTCTTGTTATGAATTGTATCCTATTTTCCGTTATTACAGTTAACTACGCGCAGTGATATGGAACTGTAATGCGGTCAAACCTGCCTGGAACTACTTTAGCCGTGCGTTTCCCTGAAAATAATTGCACACCTTAGAACCTTCTCAACCAATCAGAATCAAGCATTCAACAGCCCTGTAGTATAAATGGTTATAATCAATATTGAAAACAGTTGTGCTGCTTAATGTTTTTATGGAAACCCTGAAACATTTTTTTACAGAATTCTTTGATGAATAGAAAGTTCAAAAGTGCTGCATTTAGTTGAAATAGAAGTTTTTGTAACATTATAAATGTCTCTCTTTTTTAAATCTTATGACCCCAAAACTTTGAATGGTAATGTATATGAATGTTTGGCTTTTATGATTTATGTTTGTTTGTTTTTTTCGTTCCGTTTCCTTTGTCGGCAGTACGAGTCAGATGAGCTGGAAAAGAGCGTGTATCAGGACTACGACAGTGACAGTGATGTACCTGAGGAGCTGAAACAAGACTATGTAGATGAACAGACAGGAGACGCTCCAGTGAAGAGGTCAGTGCTGAGTCATCATCTAACTGCTCACGTCACACAGATCAGCTAACAATTGCCCACAGACTGGTATGTCCACATTCAGTTTAGAAATGCATGGTATGATTGCCGACGCGTGTTCATCAGGTATAAAAAGGCATGTTTTTATAAATTGTAGTGTGCTGTAGTTTCATGTCGCTCATGAATCGGTTCATTAACCCAAGGGAAGGTCAGGAGGCAGCAAACATCATTTGTGGACTTCATGTTTTCCTCTCAGGCAGCTGAATTAGTTTCAATTCATCCAGTATACAGTGGGCACACAAGCTATCATTAGCCTCTTATCAGGGAGAAAGGCTTTAATTATTTGATGAAGAACAAGCCTTTTAAGTCCACACGGCTCCCGTTTAGAGCCATTCAGAGCTTTGAAGTTAAATAAAACGGTCTCAAGGAGATTGTTAAATGGCTCCTTTCAGAATTGCACCATGTGGCTGTTTTGCCGACTACATGAGCATTTTTTCCCCTGCATTTCCTAATTACTCTTGGCTTGCTCTCCATGTCTAAGTGTGATAGAAATATCATAAATCAAGAGACTGATTTGGAAAGTGATTAAACTGTGAACCCTGATGAATATTTAAAGCCTGTTTGTTCCTCACGAAGATGACTGACAGTTCTCCCTGCAGTAAATCAGCTGCCGCATTACACGTTGTGACACTTCATTGTTAGAGACTTCACATTTTGAGGGATCTAATGTTTCGCATATTTAAAATGACATAAGATTTCTTAAATGTGATGATGTGACTCCCCCTCACAATCTGTGACCTCAGTGCCTGTTTAGAATACATCTGGAATATTCTTGTTCAATACAAGTAAAGCTCAGTCAACAGAATTGGTGACAATGTTAATTACCAAAGGAATTATTTCGTCTTGTTCTTTATTTTCTTTCAATAAAAAAAAACAAAAATGTGTGAGGTAGAGTGAGGTACTTACAATGAAAGTGAAGGGGGGCTATTTTAAGAGTATTTAAAGGGGTCATGACATGAGAAACCAAATTTGCCTTGATCTTTTGGTATTTAAGAGGTCTTTGTACCATTAAAACCTCCTGCAAGTTTCATAGCTTAAGACGTCCTCCCCATTATAAACGAACCATTTATTTAATCAAGCTCTAAATACAGCTCGTTCTAGATCCTTTGTTCTTAGTGACGTCACGGTACGAAGTGACGTACCAGTCGTTTGCATATGACCTCCTCCAGCGCAAGACAACTACGCCTCATTTGACATCATCGCATGCATTGAAGTGCAGCGAGGGGGTCTGTTTACGCCACGCAGATGCGCTGTTCCCGGCTGTGGACAAACAACATGTTTGAATGCTGCCGAACGATCCAGACGTCAGGGAAAGTAGTTGGATGGAGTTTATTTGCAGCATATGCAGCCCGCCAAAGCCTTATTTGTTCGGTGAGTGATGTAGATGAGTGTGACAGGGCAGGTTACTGAAAGAACGACAAGAGAGAGAGAGAGAGGGAGAGAGAGCGAGAGCGAGAGCCCCGGCCGCGCGTGCGCGCCTTCAAACTGTCTTGCTCTCTCTCTCTCTCTCTCTCTCTCTCTCTCTCTCTCTCTCTCTCTCCCTCGCGCATATGAATCAAAATCAATTGAGAATTGACACGATGGTAAAAGATCGGAAGACCGAAGTTTCATGTGATGGAGCATTGTGTAGCCTACATGTGATACAAAATGATTTACGTTAATAATGTTATTATTAACATTATTAACTGACGTTAGCCAATCATAACAGTGGGCGTTAACACTGAACTCTTAAAGGGGAAACACCTCCCAAACAGACTGTTTGAATCAGAGGGGGAAAAACAGGGCGGGAAAGGGTCATAAATCACTACTTTTTTAAAGTTTTTTTGTACAAAAAACTATAGTAATACTATAATTGCACATAAGGGAACATAATAAAACAAAACAAAAAACCATGTCATGACCCCTTTAAAAGCAGAAATGTGTAACTTATAATTTTATAAAAGCACTTACATTTAGTTTTTTTTAGTTTTTTTTTTACTTGTGTATTATTTGAACTGTTAAGCAGTTTCAATCAATATTTTTAGGGTATAAGACATTGCAACGCAATTAATTTATGTCACAAGTCCCGTAAGTTGAGCGTAATTTTTACTGAACCCTGAATATCCAGTAGTGCAAATTAAAGAGGCCATATTAATACCTTTTACAAAGTCTTAATTTTGTTTTTGGGTTCTACTAGAATAGGTTTTCATTCATATTTGGGTTAGGGTTAGTTTGTCAGTTAATGCTCTGTTTAGTTTCTGTCTCTGTAAAGCCAGTCCTTCCAAAACAAACAAACAAACTATGTGCTCTGGTTGGTCGGTTGGACCAGTGTGTTGTGATTGGTCAACCGCTTCCAGCGAATAACTACTAACGCAACTCAATCAGGCAATCTGTTCTGCAAAACCAAGAAGACTGACTTCGGTTATATCTGAACCCAGGCTAATGAAGGAAGTGTGTGGATGAGACTCTTCCGTTTTTGAAGGTCATTAAACTGTAATGCTCATCCTGGATCTGTGTGTCCCTGCTGTTCCCCATTAATCAGCGTGTCCAGAGAGACACTTCGTAGCCGGAAGAGGTCCGACTACAATCTGAACCGAGCCAATGCCCCCATCCTTACCAACACCACCCTCAACGTGATTCGCCTGGTCGGTGAGTAATTGACCTTTGACCTTACACCTGTGCAAGACCGGTGGTCCATGATAAAGTTGACCCTAAGCAAGGGACTGCAGTTTGCCCTCTAATTAACAGGCTAATAGCTGAATTACTATGAAAGAGGTGCGTACTTCGACTCAGCTGTGTTCTGCTTCAGCTTCCGGTCATTAACTCCATTCTGAGCATGTGCCTGCTCATCTCTTCAGGTTCATTTAAACGCGTGTTTGACGTGTTGAACGAGATAATGGCTAAGAGACCATTCATCTTTAAATGTTCAGTTTAGGCTAAACTAACAGAATCTAACTGCAAAAAGATGCTGTCATAAACCCATGGGTGTGAGTTTTTCTGTGGTGTTTTGATAAAAGCGCTAACGTTTTTTTTTGCTACAGTCAGCAGGAATACTTCTTACATTTAGATGTTAAAATTGATTAAAGACCTTCTGGTAACATATTCAGTTCTTTCTTTTTTTACAGAAGACAAAAGAAGATATTTTTTTTAAAGAATTGTTTTGTCAATGGGGTCCAAAACAAGAGACCGTTTTCAAAATAGTTCTATTAAATATGACTTGACTTTGAATAGGACATTTGCCCAACAATTGTACTATTTGCGTTCATATTTTCATTTTCTAAATCTTAGTGGTTTTATATTCTGTGAACCTTGTTTGTTTGCCTTGCTTATATATTTCACATTTTTCATGATTTATTTTGCTTTTATAGGGAAATACATGCAGATGATGAACATTCTGAAGCCCATTGCCTTTGATGTCATCCACTGTGTGTCTCAGCTCTTTGATTACTACCTGTATGCCGTCTACACCTTCTTTGGCCGCAATGACATGGTATGCATTTTAAAGCATTGCTGTTCTCCTTCATGTTCGGTGTTAATACTTAACATTATGAAATATTTATCATATACAATTGGATCCTTGCTGTGCTGTTCATTAGGTAAAGCCTGCCGGTACACTCATTGTTTTTCCCTCTAATGCCTGCAAGCCCTATGGGCACACTGTTCTATAATTACTTCCATTATCATGCGAGCAAGTGTTTAGGCTTAGAGTTTTCCTCAGGAAGCTGTACTCTGAACATCAAAGACAGGTGTAAATGTCGGAACGAATTAGCAATCATTTCAATGGTATGCAGCAGTTCACCATTCTTAAAGATTAGGTTTGTATATACTGTAGTATTTTAACTCCACTGTAACTTAACATTGCATACGTGCATACACAAACGGATAAATGTGCTTCATTGATCTTTTAGAGGGAGTATCGAGAGAAAATTGTGTCTGGAGAAGTTCATGCGTAATTTCATTGCAGATCTCTCTATGTAGGATAGTGCTGTCACACTACTGTACTCAAAGCTTTAATAAACACAGCTTTAGGCTAAATGAATTGGCTATCAGTTTTGAAAGCCCAGCCGTGCCAAATAAATTAGATGAAAGCTCAATTATCTTTATAATTGTCACTATTTGAGACTCAATAAGCCACATCTAAAGGGTTTTCATTGCGTTCGCCACAACATGAATATATCGCATTTTAGCAGCTCCATCAGAGGAGAGGTTTCTTGCTCCCCAGAGCGCTCTGGTTATTTTCTGTGCACTGCCCCAAATGAACTTCTGCCACCTAATCTGCCCAAAAGTAACTAGAATAATAAAACCTCCAGGGAGTTGCCTTGTCTGCTTTTGATTTGATCCAAGTTATACATGAATTTTTCATAATACCTTCAAATGACTTTTGTATATATATTTATAAATAAAATTTGGATTCAAAATCTCTTCCCTTCCTCTTTAATCCTCATCACCAAAAATGTATTTTAGTTGGACAGATCAATACAATACAAAGAACATCAAAAACATGTAGGATGTTAAAAAATAACTCTTTTCTGTTAACCAAATGCTTTTTAATCTTCGCTATTGCTTCAATCCAAATGAACAAGCGTGCTGTTATCTGTTGCGTAGTGACGTGTTTGTTCAAGTAAGCCAGACATGCGCAGATTCTGTGCAATACTCTGTATTTAATATATAACAGTGACTCACGAGTTGAATATTTGGCGGGTGTTAATTTCAAACCCTGGAAGAAAAGCAACTTTTTAATTATATTACCTGCTGCTCAACCGGGTCCGTGCCTCTACAACTGCAAACCAACAATGTGATTTTACTTCCTATATCTCATCCACTACGAAATCCACTATTCGAGAGTTTTAGGACGGCCTCCTCTACTTCATAGTGTCATGGCCATTCAAGGGGCATTGAATTGTCTCACGTTTTCCAGCTGTTTGAGCTGGGAGAATCTGTTGAAGGCGGCAAGCTTGTTAAACAGCAATGGAGGCCATAATAAAGCGATTGGATGGGGCATTGGTTTGGCAGTGGCAGCCCAAGGGAATCTTACTGAACCTGTTAAAGACAATGGCTTCCTGCCGTTCTTGGACTTTCCTAAACTCTTCGGCAGCCTTGCAACCACACTGAGAGTCAAAGACAAAAATAAGTGAGAATTTCAGACCTCTACTGCCTTGCAAACAGACCTCCACGCCCACATCGTCTACCAACTTGTTTCACAGCTGCCCTTACTTGACCAGCTCACTGTTTACCACCTAAAAGGCCCTCAAAAAGATGTTTGTTCTAGGTAGGGTTCAATATGCCATAATCTTTTTCTCTGGGAAGGAGAAACTGAGCAGTTGGCTCCTTGGTGTGCCAATAATATTATTAAATTGCATTGTTTCATTGTTGATATCCTGACATTGAGATCTATTCCACAAGACTAAACCTATCTAGTAACCATCCCATCAGTTTAGGCTTTGATTGGCATAACCAATGGCCTTCAAAAACTGAGAAATAGTGTTTCTGTCATGGGATTTGACAGTAGTTCTGACATTTTTATTTCCATATCACAGAAGTATGCCATTTGCACTCTCGATGCTTTGCAAATAATTGTTTGTTTGCTGTGCCGAGCCAGTGCTAAATCAAAAGTAAATGCGTTCCTGCTGAGGGATTGAGGCCAGTGCCCTTGTACACACTAGCTGGAGAAAAGTCCTTGCACTCCATTTGGTTTCCACTTGTGGTTTAGCATCATAAGTGATGTTTTCATTCCTAAACAAGATCCATTTTGAAAAAAACGAAGGAAATGAGGGGCCCTGAGGAGAATTGAACTTCCACATATATATACATCAAGACAGGGCTTCTGATAAATCTTCAAGAGTGATCTGATTGCCATTGCTTTCTAAAAACCTGTCTTTGCAGATGTGCAAGTTTTCACCTTAGATTTTGACTTTGAAAGCCACCTCCCACTGTTCATGGGAACTAATGCGAACAAGAGAGATTTAATTCACACTTGCCAAGGCAACACTTGCCCCCCCCCCATGCCTTCTTCCTGATGGTGTATTATCTTTGATATTTAAGTGCTGACCACAGAGCTTTTCACTTCAACTCCATCCTGACCAAATCCAGCAGCAATTCTGAGGGAGACTGGATATAGGCACTACGAGATCAGCTGTCAGATTCCAGCGATGTTGAGCGCTTTGCCTGTAACCCACCAGACAGCTTTGAAGGCACATTAAATAAAACAACACATCTCATCTTTCTCTCTCTCTTGTTCTGGTTTCCTCGGTCTCATTCTGAGTGGACCGCAAGAGAAATAGCGTGAGAGGGGTTTCTGTCACTAATGGAAACTTTTCAAACTCTCAAATGAACAACAGTATCTTTCAATATCAGAGGCAGCCGATCTCATATAAAAGCCTATAGAGACAAAAAAGTAAATATCATTACTTATAAAAATATTTACAAAGCTTCTGGAATTGATATGCTCATTTGGATTCACTTTCACCCATGGCTAACTCCAAACACACAAGACATTCAATCTCATTTGGAGATGGAGATTATGTATTGCGCCATTTCATTTAGTAATGAACAACATTAGGATCTGAAAGGTCTGTATGCCATTGTATTCTGCCAGAGTATCAGCTCTGCCATGCACATAATTTAAGATGCATTGGTCTTGGCATTCATTGCTCTTTGCCTCAAGTTAATAACTTGGCTTAAAGGCAATGAATGGAAAGAAGGGGGAACGATATGCAAGTGGCTTATCTGAAAATGGATCACCTCAAGGATGATGAAGTGTTTGAGTATAGGGAAAGGCCTAAGTAGTGCTTATTAAATGTTGCAGCTACAGTTAGTAAGGGAAGGGAAGATGCAACTGTCGCGCTAACAGATGACTGCTTTGGAAACTTTGCAAAAATGTTAAAGTCAGAAAAAGACTGCAGTTTTATTGTCCCCCCATTTGGTCACCATGTAAATGAAAGAGTTAAATTGCACGATGCCAGGCTGTACTTTTGCTGTGGGTTGGCGGTTGCACAAATATGGTGGAAGTCATTGATTTTCTTAAATGATTAAAAGTGTAAAGTCTTTTTTTACTTCGCAGCTTTAACTTCCCTGTAAATTCCATAAATGCACATATCTTTAGTTCATCTCCACAAAGTAGGCTTTTTTGCTGTTTCATTATTTACTTTGTGTCGATTTTGTTTTCCTTTTTGTTTCTCAATGCAAAGCACTACCAATCTGCATCTCTGCCTTCACAAAGCTCTCAACCTGGTGTGTCCAGACAGACAATCCCTGGTTATTGGGTAAGACTGCAGTGTGGAGCTTGTCGGCAGTAAATATGTCTGCCATTGTGTGTTGTTTTCACCCCCTTACTTATATTTTATATATTTCTTTAGTCAATTCACTGCAATGTCCTTTATTTTACTAGTACGGTTTGATGTAGATTAGTTTCCTTGCTACTTTGTTTGCAAGACGTTTAGAGAACTTTTTGTATACCCAGCTCAAATGTATTGTATGTAAATTGCTGTGTGTGTATACACTTCTGTAGTTTTTAAATAATTGACTTATATTATACTATATATTATGAACTCAATTTAATGGGAGGCTTCTGTAAAATGTTTTTGTGTTGCTTGCAAATGCTGGTGAGACATTTATAATCATAGTCGTAGTCAGCTTGGTATTCTCAAATAAAGATTTAAATATTGATTCTGCATCTTGAACTGGATTACACAAAAAGTGGTTTAAAAGGGATTTAACAACTATACTTTTAATCCTTAAATCTTTTATGAAGTCATGTACACTATTATTCTTTTTTATATCTACTGTAAATTCAGTGCTACTCTATTAAAAAGTTATTTCTGCCGTCTATTTAGAGATTTACTGCTTTGTTCTCACAGTAAAGTTGAAGTTGAATGTCAGATCTATTGCATATTCAGGACATTTGTAAATACATTTCCAGTGAACGATCACAGGAGGATTTACCAGTCCCATTCCTCCTTCCCTATTAATGAAACATTAAATTGCAATTAATGAACATAAGTCATGAACCACACTTAGGCCTGTGGGAGCTGTGTGTATTGGGTGGTTTCCTGGATATGATCGGTAATGTGTGCATTCTGGGGCTTTGGGGATTGCACTTTGTTGAGTGTGTGTATTCCAGTGGTCTGGTTGAAAAGCAAGGGAGTCTCTTTCTCACGGGGTGTGTTCTGCTGTCTCCTATAGTATGAATCCTCTGGGCTGGGTTTGATCAGCAGCAGACTGAGGACTACTCTCAGCCGAATCCAGGAGAGCCTAATAGACGTGGTGAGTAAAACATGGCACTTTTAATGCACTCTTTCTGTTTTTTTTTCTCTTTCCGTCTCACTCCTGTGGTTCATCTCTTCTCTTGGCCTCTCTTATATAACCATTATGAATCCGAGGGGAAATGGTAGTGTGCATTTATCTGAGTTTCCTATAGCCTCTCATCATCTCTTACTTTCAGCAATAGCAGCCACAGGTGAGTTAATCACCCTCAGTACACTTAGATGGCCACGCACTCTTGTAATAGATGTCCTTTGGTTTCCATGGTTGCACCCATTAAGGCTGTCTGTTATAGCCAGTTATTATATAGGATCCTTTCCCCAGATCCCTGAATGTCAAAGAGCAAGAAAAGGTAGGCTACTAGTTTTCATGAAATAATGAATTGTTTTTATCCAGTCAGACATGCAAGTTCTAGTGGTCAGTCTATGGCTCTGTCTCAAAGAATCTACCTAGACAGCATTTTTTGTCATCGTAAGAGCATTCCCAGTCTGAAATTGCATTTACTTTTGGCTGCATTTTGAGGCAGCTTTAAAGGTATCTTTCTGTAGATAAGGCACTCCCAATTCTGTTTTATGATTAGCTCAGCAAGAAATTTCTATTCAATTTAGCAAACAGAGCCAAAAGAAAAGTTTTTTTTTTAAAGTGGATAGTTGCATGACATGGCATGTCAAACAATGGCCGCAGTGTCCTGTAAGTTTGACATGCTACACTCTGGATCACATGCTATTTCTGACATTATTTTGTACATCATTTTTTGTCAAGTTCTTGTATAATTGTTTATATATATACATTAAACAGCAAAACTTCAATATTACTAGGAAATGTTACTTGAGCCCCAAATCAACATAATGAATGATTTTTGATGGGTTATGTGACACTGAAGACTGGTGTAATGATGCTGATCAGCTTTGGCATCACAAGAATAAATAGTTTTTAAACTGTTGTCTGTATAGATAGCCTCCTTAAAAGAAAAGAGACAGCACTTTAGGTCTGTAAAAACACTTGCGTATCCATCTTTATATGCCATATGTATGGTAGGTTCTTCTACACCCATCCTCTAAGAACTGTTGTAATTTGTTTCACAAGCAGTGAATTAGTTTATTAGCTTGTGCCAGTGACTAAGACACAACATATGTCCTCATCATTTATTTGGTCATCAGTGGGAAGTTTCTGCATTCTGCATTTCTACTGTGTTCCCATGGGCTGTCAGGACATATCAGAGATCAGCTCCCAGACTTTTGGCACCTCTTGCATTACATATCAAGCGACGGCATCACTTATCCCAATGGACCTGGCAAGGCCTCAGGTGTCTGTGATGGTGTCGAGAATTGATGGACTGAAGAGTCATGAGAGCAATTGTTTTTTTGGCTGGAGATACAGGCAGGTGTAAGATTATTCTAGGTTTATGACGATGATTTATTATGGCTACACATTTCATATTCCCAAAAGCACTGCTTTAAAAGGTTTCTATTAACACTTCACAGTAAGGTCATATTTGTTAAGTAAGGGATAATCCACAACTAGCTGTGCATTAAACACATTTTAATGGACACCATGGAGGCAAGGAAACACCCGACCTAAACTCAATTCGTTTAATGCACAGCTAGCCATGGATTATCCCGCTGATACCATGGACATTTGCCAGCATTGAGAAAACAAATCTGTTATTGATGTTTGCAGTGCAATATTTGACCAGAAGGGTAAAAAATGACAGTTATTTTCGTCAGTTATGGCTTGTTAGATGTAGCATTCTGCCTTTTTTAAATCAGAATGAAGTAGTGTGGTATGATTACATTTATTTGAATGAATGAATTATAGCATTTATTTGAATTAAATAATGAGAGTGAGAGTGAGAGAGATGCGTGTGTGAATTATCTGCGTCTGTGCAGCATCTTTATACAAATGAAGCCACGCATTTCAAAAACTTCAAAAACAGCGATGTTTACCCCCTCATTGCTGAGAAATATAATGTAGTGAATCAGAAGTGAAGGTATTTTATTAATATCAGCCGCGGGGCAGTGTTGATAAGTTTCTGTGCTCCTGAAAGTTCTGAATATTAGTAATTTAAGATACTAATATTTAACCTTTTAGGGGTTGAAAGGTACAAAGCTGTACATTTGAGGATACTTCACCAATGAAAAGCAAAAGTTATAATATTTTACCATTCTTTCATGAGTCTGTTCTTTGTATATAACTCTTTTCAGCAATCAGAGGCAAAGCTGGAAATTTGATTTCAGAGATCATTTAGCACCCCAGATGGGGAAGATGCCTTGCCAGCTTCTATATTACGTGAGACGCACATCTGACATAGGAGCCGAGAACTTGGAGAATTATAGAAGTAAAGCACAGTAACACACTGTAGCAGACAGCGTTTGAAGGGTATTTCCCATGGGTACGTACACCTACTGTGGCCAGCTTTCCAGCGCAGATATAATGATATCAATCTGCAGAATTAAAAGCTCTTTAAACATTATCACCTCTTTTGCAAGACCAGACCTCCTGTGAGATCCAAACTCTGCTTTTCTTGGATAGTACGGAATACGGATAATAAAAAAATAAAAAAAGATATTGTCTAGAGGGAAAGCCGCTAGGCTCCGCCCCCACATGCACTGTGCTATTTTTGTACACGCTGATAAATATTTTATTACCTATGATTCATCCTCTTGTAAAAGCTTAGCATCTTTTTATGTAATTATAGACAGTTTGAGCTCTTTTTACCATATGCATATCATTATTATAAAGATGAGCAAGTTTTTTAATGTATTGCCTAAATTAGTCAAATCTAGGTCATCTTTGTCAATTATTTTAAGAAAATAAAACTCATTGTTTAGGCACCAGCATCTTTGCCATTTTTGTCAAAGGTATGTTTTTTTTCCGAGTGTGCAACATATTCATTCCACGCACACGAACAAGGTGGACGAGACCTCATTTATGAACCCATTATTGCTGCTCTTTTATAATGGCTTTTGTTCTTTGGATGAATCAGTGGGAATCAGTGAGCTCTGGGCTTGAAGTTGACCGTGATCGTGCTCAAGAGGCTTGTGTCACTCAAAGCCAAATGTCTTTTCTTGTCACCTCTTCTCTTTTCAGTTTTTCAGGTTCACACATCTGCCAGCATTCGATCTGTTCATTACATTGACAAGCTGGTCCTTGTGATGGTGATACTCAGCTGTCTGTCTGTCTTTTTATCACTTTTTCTATCTATCTATCTATCTATCTGTCTGTCTGTCTGTCTGTCTGCCTGTCTGTCTGTCTGTCTGTCTGTCTGTCTGTCTGTCATTCTATCAATTGTCTGTCTATCTGGTTTACATGCTAACAGGTCTTCAGAATCATGGGTTTTTATATCTAGAATCTCTTCAGAATCACAAACTCTTCAAAATCATGGGTTTTTACTTCAGGAGAGCCTGAGATAAAGAGTGTGTATTTACCTGTCTTTGTTTGCACATAGATCTGTGTGTGTGTGTGTGTGAGTGGGGGGGGGGGGGGTAGTAATGTGTCCATTGGGCAGTGCTGAAGGCTGTTTCAGATCTGATAGTGAATTCTCCCTCGAGCCATCTGCAGTTCTGTGATTATCTTTCTCCAGTGATTCCATCCAGTCCCTCATTCCTCTGTTCTTCCAAGCTCTCTGTAAACTGTTTTTTTAAAAAAAAAAATTTATTACCACACACAAATACTTATGTTTGTGGCCGGTTCATTGGACGGTTACATAAACTGCTTAGACCAGTTTTAAAAGTTAGTCATCTAATCCTCACTTTTTAACATCATTATATAAAAAGATAGATTGGTTTAATTTGAACTGGAAGAGTCAAGTCACATTTATTTACATAGCGCTTTTTACAATACTGATTGTTTCAAAGCAGCTTTATAGATATAACAGGAAAATAATGCAAAAAAGTTTGAAAAAAACGTTATTTTCACGCTTCAGAATATTATCCAGTTCCATCTGGTTTAAGATCAGAGTCATCACACGGGGATGGAGATGGGTTTGTTGAGGATCAGTGCTGATGGCTGTCGTGTCGATGAGGCCTTCGATGAGAGTCTAGTTGATACAATCTCTGCTGACACTTCAGGGATGCGCTGTGGTCGTGTCTAGGTGCAGGTCCTCCATCTGGTCTGGATACGGCCTGGATCCAGCTGATTACAGTTAACCTCAGAATAAGCAGAAAGACTAACTTTAAGCGTAGATGCCATTCTTCTTATGATGTAAATAGGAAAAAGGTGCTAAATAGGAAAAGGATCTACCGCCAGCAGTCGATTTTGATATTCTAGGTATTATCAACTGGCCAGAGTTTTGAGATCGCAATAGACGTGAAGGGCTATAATGCGTTAAGAGCTCGCTCAAGTACTGGGGACTTAAACCATTTAGTACTTTGTAAATAATCAGCAATACTTAAAAATGTATACAATGTTTAATAGGGAGCCAATGCAGTGTTGACAGAACCAGGCAAATATGGTCATAATTTCTGGTTCTAGTAAGAACTCTAGCTGCTGCATTTTGGACCAGCTGTAGTTTGTTTATTATGCGTGCAGGGCAACCACCCATAGGAGCATTACAATAATCTAGCCTTGAGGTCATGAATGCATGAACTAACTGTTCCGTATTTTTCATTGAAACCATATGTCGTAATTTAGATATATTTTTAAGACGGAAGAATGCGGTTTTACAGATGCTAGAAACGTGGCTTTCAAATGAAAGATTGGTATCAAAGAGCACACCCAGGTTCCTAACCGACGATGAAGACTTAACAGAGCAGCCATCAATTGTTAGACCGTATTCTAGGTTAGTACGTGCAGAGGTTTTTGGTCCAATCATTAGAAACTTTGTTTTTTCAGAATTAAGTAATAGTAAATTACCAGTCATCCAAATTTTTATATCAGCTATGCATTCCGTTAATTTCTTGAATTGGCAAGTTTCGTCGGTAAGTATGATCTAAACAATGCTAAGGCAATTCCACTGATGCCAACATAATTTTCGAGTCTATTTAAAAGAATGCTGTGGTCAATGGTATCAAATGCAGCACTAAGATCAAGTAACACTAATAGAGAAATACAACCACGATCGGATGATAACAGCAAATCATTTGTAACTCTAAAAGCAGTCTCAGTACTATGGTACGGTCTAAATCCTGACAGGAAATCCTCGCAGATACCATTTCTTTCTAAAAAGGAACATAGTTGTGAGGATACTGCTTTTTCTAGTATCTTTGACAAATAGGGTAGATTTAAGATCGGCCTGTAATTGAATAATTCTCTAGGATCAAGTTGCGTTTTTTTTCATTAGACTGACTTACCTCTTATCTAACTGCTAGTTGGTCAATCTAGTTCTAAAGACACAGGCTGAATCCGAAATCGCCTCCTAAACCCTCATTCACTGTTCTTTACGTTAGTCCACTAATACGGTTCACTTGAAGGAGTGAATGAAAAGGAGTGAGCGAATTCAGACAGCCGTTGGGCGTACATCGGTTGTACACTCGTTATTGCAGTGCAATGGGATTGAATAAGTGCACTCATAACGTCCACTATTGTTTTGGAAACCACTACAAATTGCTACAAATAACGCCCTTTTTGAGGGTATGGGGGAGATTTCGGATTCAGCCACAGTCGGATTAGCCACATTTTTATACACATTTTTAGGCTAATTTTATACAACTGGCTCCAGGTTGAATCCGTGCCATACAATTTTTTTTTTGGATACCGGGGAACTTGGACTCCAGCCATAGATCTTCCTTCAAGGATCAATTGCAGCTGTCTTAGAATGCATGCAGACGTGATGCTACAGAAAACCCTATTTCTTCTTGTCTTTGAAATAGATTAGAAAAATTCTCCCTTCTCACACAACAAGAACTGTTCTAATAAGATTTTTGCATTGTGGCATCAGTCCTGATCTGGTTCATTTTGAAATCAGATAAAAATTAGCACTTCTTTATGCCATTGAGGCGCATTCCTCCTCTGGTCGCAGAGGTTTTGGCAGTCTGTCGTCTGCCATGGCTCTGTTTCATTCAACAGCTTGGCGGTTAACCTTAAGCCTGTGGTTGGATTGTGAGAGCCGGCACACTGTGACTTGGCTCATGTCACAGACTGGCATGATGGCTGCTCAGGATGAGCCCTTAGAAAGTACATCAGCTTGTGCACTAAATTGACAGTGAATTGCCTGTGACTTTTCCTCAATTGAAATGCGATGATTTCAATTTATCTTTTCTATTTCAAAGAAGCACCTTTATGAGCCCCAGAGGCTGTTTATTTGATTCCCCTCTTCCCAATGAAGCAACAGACCTGTCCTTTTCTTTGAGATCACATCCTGTAAATTCAAATAATACTTAAGAAATGGACATTTTAGAGATTCTAACGCAGGGACAGGCGAAGCTGCGGACTGGCACATGCAAATGAGGTCTCTAATTCTGTTTGACACCCGTCTAATGAGAAGCGAATTTGGAAAATTAGGAGAGGAAGAAAAATGAGCTAAGAAATACATTAGACAGTAATTGCCAACTGACATTTCTGCCCTGTTTCTCACAGAAACCCTTGAGAGTGAAGAATCAAGTAATATTGGAGCCAGTGCATTGTAAACATACTTACAAGAAGAAGAACCCATTATGAACGGGGTATCTTGGGAACACCATCTGTTTAATTTGACTTTACAGAGCCAAGACGTTTTTCAATACCAAACACGTATGCATGTGTGTAATGACTAGAAAGATTGTTTATAGATAAGTGGCATTATCATAGATACCTAGGTGCATAGATTTAGGTTTATTCTTAGAATATAATGCATTCCCTAACATGTTTCTCTCAGTGTCAAGGTGGATGTTTTGTAACCTCATTATAAGTCATGAATCCGTCATCAGATTATTTGAGACCCTAGTGAGTCACTCTTGCAGCATATCAGCTTCTACAATACAGGCGAGTCCCAACAATAGCAGTCATATTTTAAGAGGTTGCTCTTCCAGCTGATCCTTGTGAGAAGTACACTATATTTTTCCAGATACCATTATGATGCTAGATCTCAAAGCCAGGAGGATTAAGAACAATTTTGTGGGTATAAAGCCTTGAATGCCATCAAAGCCACAGAAAATTTTACAAAGCCAAGGCTTTGAGGATGTACCGCAGAAGTATGTAGTACGGTGTTGGCAATATCCAGCACATGCTCTTGTTTTGTAGAGACAGCTTTGTAGTAGTAGTGTCATGGAAAGTAGCGATTTGTCTCACTGTATTTGTCATTCTTAGTTATTTCTAAAATAAGCACAGTCTCTCTGAAAGAGCAAAGGATAGATATGTTATCAGCTTGAGAAAATGAGAATGTCGTAGATCCAACATTTTCAGACACTTCTTCAATTTTGAAGCTAGAGTAATTGCATACCAGTCGAGCTATGTTTGCTAAAGATGTGAGAAATACCCGAAGCTACTATTTTAAGAGCTTTTATATTAAGCTGTAATTTGTTAGCCTGAAAATGTTCTTATGTAAGCATTGGCTTATCCATGCTCCAGTGAGTTTATTTAGAAGAGTGATGGTAAAATTATAAAGTTTGTTTGCGGCACAGATGTCTGCCTAATTTTATGAAGTGGTGTGACTACAGATATATTTACAATGACCCAACCCTGCATTTTAAATTTATGAACAATAATTATCTAAACTGCTTTTCACACTTCGTTAACAGTTAAGTAAGGCAGTCAATATGACAAAATAAACCCTTAGAGGGTGATCAGTGCGAAAAGTGCCTACTTACAAAATAAGAAAATAAATGAACATTCAATATTAATTTAAGGAGAAATTATCTTGTGACAAGGATGAGACCACAGAATGAATCAGTTTTCAAATTTTGGGATGCTAAGACCATCAAATTTGAAGATCCCCCTTGTGAGGGCTCATTCCTAAAATATTATGGTAGCTACAAAGCTTTATATTTTTCATGCATAGAAACATTTATGGGTTATGATCAACAGTAAACATTATAAGGACAATATGTTGTTTGCAAATTAAATTAGCATTTATTTGTTGTGCTAAAGCCAAAACAAGTACGTGATATATTTTAAGAAATATGTGATATGTTTGATACTCAATATAAGAAAAAAATGAATTAATTAATTTTACAAAAGCTTGCACATATTTAAATTCTTTTTTTACTTTTTTTACTCCCTATCAAATTATATGTGGCCAGTCTAGTGGTATACGACCAATCAGATACAAGTATTCCAGAGAATCATGCAACAAGGATTATTGATGATCATATGATGCATCCTGATGTTTGTGAATGCATAACTGTTTGTCTCATGTTTGTGTGTTAAAAAGAGAAAAATCTCTCACATTCTATCTCATATTTATTAAGATAAAGTCACATGACCATCTCGGTAAATATTGGATTTCCTGGAAGTTAATGTGCTGGATATATCTTTTCAGGTTTGTAAGGGGTTGTTTATTTATTTGTCTGTACTATTGGTGAGATTAAATTCAGGCGTACCTACAGACCCCTTGTGAATGTCTAATTTAAAGACGGGACTCTGTTTGTCTACAATTAGCCTACAGTTTTTCCCCAAACAAGGCATCTGAGATTGACAAAATCAGACCACTTGGTCTAGTTTAAGGGTTCGAGTACCACCTGTTTGGATCGAACTTTAGTTAATCAAGCAAATAACAGCCATTTGGGCTTCGCGATAAACTAAAGTGACAGCAAGGCACAGTGATGGGACCTACTGGCTTAGCTATCTGTTCTCTCTGTTACCACTCGCGAGTAGGGCAGACACACAAAGACAGGGAGTTAATTGGTGTGAAAATGCTCCGGCGTGCGTACGTACACCCACACATGAGGAGAGGACATGGGATGGTAGCTAAACAGTGATGGACTCAATGAAGAGTAGAGAAGGGGGTCAGCTGGGCTAAAGGAAGCATAGCACTCTGTGTGAGAAACAGTTGGAGAGATATCGTATGGTGGCTGTTAGCGGGTGAAACGCGGGAGGGAGGATTATAGAAATTGCTTGAAGGAAGTCTGGCAGATTTCGTCTGATTTTGCCTTGGAAAAGGCTGAAATGAGCAGATCGATTCAGGGTACTTTAACAGTGACTGGATTAGGGTTGGACATGCAGTTTGAGTGCCAGATTTGGCTTGGAAAGCTGTTAAAGTGATTTGTAAAAGTAAGAGGTTAACTAGTTGGAGTTCCTTCCTATGAATTTCTTCAACTATGGGCACTTGTGGCCTTTTTTAAAACACACTTTTCACACTTTTACTAGTTTAAATAATTTGTCTTTTAAAGGCACAATATGTACGATTTTTTCGCCTCAAGAGGGCGCAGTTTCCAACAATAACAAAGGCGTAGGTTGATGACGCAGTGATGAGCTGAATGATGGGACTTGCTGTCAAGCTGATGGATCTAATAATGTTTATGGATGAGTGCAAACATTCATGTTTTTTAACATTACAGTGGTGTGAAGCAGGTCGCGATTGCTAAAGAGACCGATACCACACGCGAGTGCCGCGGATATAAAGGAATAAGGACATTTAATTCTACCGAACTACCCGCATGTGCTGGATTACTCACACAGGTCAGTTTATTAGACGAATTAAACTTGTGAGGTAACGCAGCTCTGCTTCACTTGGTCTACACACTATCACACTAAACGGTATTTAAATGTGTGTTGAAAGTTATAATGCTATTCTACGTGTTAGTTCGTTTGCTATACGAAACTAGCAGTAAGCTAGATCAACATTAGAATAACATACTGACCATATTCTAACATTTTATCACGAAATATAACATTGATTTGTTTTATGTACATTTGCTCACCTGTCTAATAAAGCTGTCAAGTCGTGACTCGTGAAGCTCTGTCAAGTCCAAGTTAGTCGCGGACGTGGAGCTCTCGGTATTTCAAAAACGCCACGCTGATATTGATCCTCATTTTAGTTCTCCTTGTTTGTCCCAAAGTCTGCTTGCCATGGTCCATGTTTGAAAGAAACAAGAACTGCGTGCCGCTAAACGTTACGCTCTACGCAGTTGTCCACATCTGTCGCCATGGTTACGTCATGACTATGGCAGTATGAACGGAAACCGAGGATAGCGCGGATATTGCGTCATTGACAGGCGACATTTTTTTTGGGACGGCCACTTATTTAAAACTGGAATTTCTCTGAAATAAAAGACTTTTGGAATATTGTAAGTACACAACTACAGGAAATATATACATATTTGCAAGTGATTTTATATTTTATAATATAATTCTTACATATTGTACCTTTAATATAGCACAACAGTGAACATACAGACTATATGAGTCACTGGAGAACTCTGTCATTTGTGGTATTCTTTTTCTGCATTTCCGCCACACTTAAAATTGTTTTTGTTTTTTTAATAGCATGAAAATGATGGTGGTCTCTTTCCTTCTGGTAAGGCAAATTTCACAGCTAGCATTTTATTCATCCCAAATACAAATAAATAATATTTGACCATTTTAATATATTTATATGTAAAACTTTCATAATTTTAACTATGACATTATTCATGTTTTATAATGAGTTTTAAGATTGAAAATTCATTTTAAGATTGAGTCTGGGACAAAAGTATACTGCTATACACACTATACATATTGTGAACGCCATTTAAAAATGTAGCATAAATGTGGCATAATAATTGATGAAGATATGGTAAAAAGTTTCCATAACAAAAAGAAAAAAGGTTGTTTTCTTGGAATTTTCTGAAGCTGAAGAAACGCTCAACTTAATAACATTTAACATAATGATGCGCCAGACAGTGAACATAACACGATCGCATTATTGTTCTTTATTTTTTGATCCCATTGCAGTTACACTTCATTTAAAACAAAATTTGGTGTATAAAAACAAATATTGTGAGCCTTTTCTGTTGTGATCTGTTTGATTGACATGTATGCACATGTTCTATGAAGCATTTGAAGTTTAACCAGAACAGTGACCTTAATTTGCTTGTTTGCTGTTAGGACACTACTGTGTTAATGAAATGCAGATACTATTGGATCATAACAGTGCAAAGACAGTGAATGTTTTTATTTACATTGAAATGTGTGTTGCGCTCATTTAAAGTGACTGACTGAGACTGAGTTTCTCTGTGCACAGTGCAAACAGTATTACACCGTATTACAGTTTGTGGCTTCATTGATACACTGTTGCCCTAAAAAGCATAAATCCTCAAAGGAATAATATTTAGTTTGCAGCTTCCCAAAAGTCCAGTTCAGATACCTTGTTGTAGGCATAAATGCATATGGAAATATGATCAAATGGGCTTGTGTCATCAAGAGATTTCATTTGTTTTGGTTCCCATTAATTGCTGTCTATTCCCTCGTTGGGTTTGCCAATCAATATTTTTAATATGTTTACGTCAGAACCCCTGACGTTTTGAGCTTTTGCATAATGCTTGATTGAATATGTATTTTGTGTGTTCATTTTGTTAAAGCACTTGATGAAGTGTGCATCAATTAAATATGCTGTGAGTTATTATGAGTGTGCTTGGGTCAGCAGTTGGCTCTCGGTTGATCACCAATTAATGATTGTGCGTAACCATTTTTAATGCTGGGGATTGTAATTAGATGCGCATTATCTTTTGTTAATAAGCTGCTCGGTGTTTTATCAACAGTGTTCACGCAACAGAAATATCGCCTTGTCTTTCAAGATCGCATTTTATAAAAATGTGCCTATTTCTTTCTTTTTCATGGTTATTTTGTCCATTGTTAAGAGAAAAGGTCTGAGCGATTCATTACATTTGAGACAACTCATATTCAGCTGTGAGGGTTTTGTAATTAAATTCAGCTATGTTCACAATGAAATGGATTTTTCCTTACCATTCCCACTCTTGGTCTTTTGTTCCCTTTCTAGAAGCAGATTAGATTTAAGCTTTCCGAGGCTGTGGCGATGCTAGGCCATTGCTCGGGTATTTCAGTTGCGTGTTATCAGATTCCATTTCTCTCTCTCTTTTCTTTTCATTTTCTATAAAGCCCAAGCCCGAACTCTGGGTGTAGCTCTGCTTTAGCCTTCAGTTTATTTGCAGTGAATCAAAATTCACGGAAAAGAGTAACCGTTTCGAGATGAGATATTGACACTTTTTTGGGCTTTGGAACCTTTTCCCTTCATATTTTAGATGGTAGCTTTAGCGCCCGATAAGAGGATAGTTATGAAGCCTGGCGCATTGTATCGCATTCGGATTGACGGTGCGAAAAATCATGATAGGATTCGCCTCCTGGTCCAGCTTACAAAGATTACGCTCTCCACCAGTTGTTAGCCACTGGCGCTTTTAGCACTGGGTTGCTAAAGAGGCTTGATTTCCATTGAGGTCCTTTAGCATTTAATTCATTTGACAGATTGTTTGAAGCAATGTTCAAGGTTTAAAACGACCTTTATCGACAGCATCTGTGATAAGCGGTCAGTTACAACAGAAAAGAATTGAACAATTTTAAGCAAACATAGCATTTTCTGAAGGTACTGTAAGCCCGAATCAATCGGCCCAATGGAGGTTTTCCGATAGAACGGGTAAAGGTCTCTGCGTGTTACTGTCTTTCCGCGTGGCAAAGTAATTTGATTAAATAAATTTTTTCATGTATTAACTCGTTAGTTCATCTGACTCCATAAATGAAAAGGTTTTAATTATATCTATGCATCATTAAATGTGAGAGAATGTTTGACTATTCTTTTTAACTCTACTGAAAATAATGTCAGAGTCAGTTAGAATAAAATCAAATGTTTACAATTTATTATGTCAGGTAAATGTATCATGCCATTTTCATAATCAGTTCAAAGATAATAGATGCAAAACATCAAGTGCTCTGGAATAAAGAGAAAAGATGCGAACTTGACATTATGAAATACATGATGCGAATTGTTTTGCTTACGCTTCACATCACAGGCTAGTCTGGGTTACAGAATCGCCCTGAGCCTCTGGTTACATTTCATTATATAGACAGAAACCTCTTTCACATGGAAACATCTGCTAACAATGTGAATTTGCATTCAGAGGTTACACCTTTTGAGAGCAGGAGGCCATTTGCCTGGAAGACCCACCCTCCTTTGTCTGCAAGTGTCGCTAAACTCTTAACTTTATTACCTTTTGGTTTACTTCTTTGGGAATGAGACATTTGTACCAGTCACACTGAGACATTTCAAATGATACCAAACATGTATAGAACTGTATGATAATTGTTCACATTTAAAGGCTAAAATGACTATAGGTAATATAGGGAAGTACGGCTGTCGTTGTTTCTGTAAACTTTGATGTTACTTTGCAGCTTTTTTAACTTTTTTTTAAGTTCACAGAGATGTGCCGTGCAAGCGTGCACTTTCTGTCTTACAGATTATTCATGTTACCAACATGAGGCTGTATTTTTAAGACTTGTAACTGTTTATTTTATTGTACAGTATAATTAATGTTATTTCACCAATTGTATTTTATGCTTCAACCTGTATATCACCCGTTTTTGTGATATCTTCTTTAGCTTAATGACCTTTATAATTGTGATTTGCATTAAATACTTGTTTTCAGAGTTGACTGAAAGCAGAAGGCATTGTAAATGGGATGCTAAGCCACCAAAGTCTACAAAATTATATTCATATGCAGATACTGAGCATTTGTATGCTGAATCATCTGCCAAATTTATTTCCTGTTTTGTAGTAACCTAATTTTAAGCCACGTACCTTTGCGGATGCTTGCAGTTAGTCATGCATAGTTCTTCCGAAAGTAAGACAACTTCGTGTGCTATAATGTTAACTTCCCCAAGGCAGATATTCTGCAGAACCAAAAAATCTGCAAACTGTGAAATTTCATATCAGGATCAGTTTAATAGGATGATCATGAAGTGTGAACGTTTACACCCTTTTCAGTTGTTCTAACTTTGCTTTTGCCAAAAACTTTGTTTTTGTGTTTTTGCCAAAGCTAGTGCTGTTTTATTTTGGCCCAGACTTTCAAAATCAGTTAAAGGTAGACTGAAACCAGAAGGGATTTTTTGTAACTTTAATGTATTTTTTTTTTTTATATAATGAGTGAGTACATCATGAAGCATCTTCCAAACAGAGTTTTTGTCTTATCCCGAGTCACTATACGGTACACCTATCTTAAGTGTATTCAGACTAGTTTAGACCATCTAGGAGAATTCTCAGAATTTAGTCTATATCTCGCAATTCTTACTTTATAACACGCAATTGCGAGTTATAAAGTCAGAATTGTGAGATATAAAGTCGCTATTTTCGCTAAAGTCACAAAGTCATTATTTTTTACCCTGTAATTAGACTTTATAACTCGCAGTTGCTAGATATAAACTCGCAATGGCAAGAAAAAAAGTCAGATAAAAAGTCGCAGTTATCTTCTAAATTGTTTTATTCAGTGGCGGAAACAAGCTTCTATGAGAAAGACATTTATTCAGCAAGGATGCATTAAATTAACGAAAAGTGACACTAAAGACATTTATTATATTACAGAAGATTTCTATTTCACATAAATGCTGTTCTTTTGAACTTTCTATTTATAGAATCCTGAACAAATATATCAGTCTTCACAAAAATATTAAGTCTGTAATTAGAATGCATATTAGAGTGATTTCTGAAGGATCATGTGACACTGAAGACTGCAGTAATGATGCTGAAAATTCAGCTTTGATCACAGGAATAAATTGCATTTTAGTGTATCCAAATAGAAAACGGTCTTTTTCAATTGTAACCCATCATATTTTGACTAGAGCACACCAGTGTCACCATCAGATCTCACCTGCAGAATCCTAATGTAACCAACACCGACTGTTCTGCCCTCAAAGTGCAGTCACTTTTTATCTGTACACATTTGACATTTAGGGAGATTTTTTTCTATTAGCTTTCTCACAGAGCTGTTCATCCTATGGGTCATTATCAGCACAACCCCTCTGATGTGCAGTGAATTTAATGGCTGAAATAGTATTTTTAAGCACGTTTGTAATTTCAGTTTGTATCTTCAGAGAACTTATGGCAGTAAAACTCAAAGGGAATTTATTAATCTTTAATCTCCAAATGTATGCGTGGTGTTAAGCCCAGTAATCCCATTATCCTCTCATGTTTATTCTAACAGGAACAGAATGTTAATCGTAACCTCATTACAGTTGATCTCAATGGATAGCGTTAACCTCAGATGACATTCAGCAATTGTTTGATGCATTTTTTTTTTGGCTGCTGTTTACTTAATACATATTCAGAATGCCCTAAAAGCTTGACTGCATTTGCATATATCGAGTATGATTTACAAGGGAGGAGTAGTACAACACTGTCTTGCTATACAATTTGTTCTCCAATTTTTCTCTGTTCTTTAAGATTGCTCAGTCATGCTACACTGAGTTAGTGACGAGCCTTTTTTCTCATTTGGATTGCGATCCAGACTCTGACTTGGCTTTTTACGCCATTGGTTGTGTAGCTTTGGCTGAATGCTTCTTGCTAAAAATCAAATCTTCTCCCAAGTCGCAGGCGTCTTTCAGACTCTTATCAGGTGTTCCTGTGGGATTTCCTCCAGGTCTTTCCTGTATTTTGCATTCATTTTATCTTCTGCTAGGACTGGATGGTATGACGTTTTATACGTCTGCAACAGCATAATGTGTCAGCCAGTATCTTTTATACCTCAGTATATAGATAAACCTAGGTTCAGCAAGCAGGGAAGCTTTAAATTATTTGCACGTGAGAGTGATAAAGTAGCATGGAGGAATATCAATAAGCCGAGTGGGATGTGAAAATTAAAAGGTGCAACTTTTATCATTTAAACACTGCTTGCATTTCCAAGTAGGCAGTTTGAATCAATCTAAGGTTTGAATCAATTTTTTTATTTCACTGTTTTTTTCTGGTCCTTTTATTGTTTATTACTAGGCTGTTCGATGTGAAGCAGCTGTTTTTGCACTTATGCCAGAGTTAACATTTGCCATGAGTAATTTTATCTTTTGGTCTGCGGCCATCAGGTTTTAAATCAAAAGAGAACGTAGTTAAATTAGATCTTTTATTCAAAAATACAAATTACTACACTGTTATTCAACAAGCAAAAACTATATTGCTTATATTTTGGTCATAACCTCAACCTCAACCATAAGGTTTTGGTCAAAACCTCAATCTTCACAAGTCGCCCAGGTCCTGCCACAGGGAAACATCCTGACAGCGTGATTCTGCCGTCACAGTGCCAATGGCATGTTCCTGATGTGTTTGGCTTACACCACACATCATTTAGTCGGATTTCCTGAAAGAGAAATCTTCCAGCTGCCTTCAGAGTCTCTCACGTGCCTTCATGAAAGAATACACTTAAGGAAATGGTGCACTATGATTGTTTTAGTTTGACATATCACAGAGCACAAATTGAATACACTTCTACAAGGCACTGTAGTAAATTACACTTCATATCACCTAATATCATTATGGTCCATTGCTGGGTGATTTTTGTCATAAAACACTCCACACCGTCCCATCATACAGACAGCAGAGCTCATCAATAGTCATTTTGTGTCTTATAACAGAAGTTACACATTTTAAAGACACTGGAGATCCTGCAGCAGACAGGAGGGAGATTGAAAAGACTCTGGAAAGGAGAGAGTGGAAAGGTCAGGGTCATAAACTGAGGGATGAAACGGACCTGTGAGTAGAACTGCTGGAGGAAGGGCTTCTTGGCTGAAGGCATCATGGTGTCGAGATGAGGCTGGAGGAACTCAAACTGCTCCGCCAGAAAAACTCTGCAGGGGAGAAAAGGCTCAAATCAGAGAGCGCTTTCTGCAGGTTTCCAGCAAAACAATCACGATGTACATGTCTATACTTGCAGAGAACTGGTTGTGCTGAAAACTTGTATGCATCAATGGGGTGGTGATGGCGCAGTGGATAAGACACATGTGCCTTTGGTGTGAGAGACCCGGGTTCGAATCCACTGTGAGACACCAATGTGTCCTTGAGCAAGACACTTAGTTGCTCCAGAGGCGTGCGACCTCTGAATATATAGCAATTGTAAGTGGCTTTGGATAAAAGCGTCAGCTAACTGTAAATGTTAGAGGAAAAATGTGTGATGTGACTTGGACATTAACTTTTTCGCTCACCAGCCACTGTGGATAGGAGTTTTCCAAAGCTCAGCATTTTTTTTTTATTTAAAAAATATAAAAATGTATATATTATATATAAGTCAAAGTGGCTAGTAGGAGGGACAGCATTTACACGCCACTGCTGAAATACACCTGCATTTGGCGAGTTGGCGGGGGGTAATTTACACGCATTCATACTATATAGTACGTACTTTTTTAACAGTCATGAAGAAAGTGTACACTACCAAGTGCAGCACCTACTATATAGTATGCGATTTCATACACAGCATAGGTCTCTATCAGCTTTTCACATCTGGAGACTGCAATTTCTCTTCATTCTTTTGTGCAGAACTGCTCAAGCTCACCCGGTTTCATGAAGATCCAGATTTTTTTTCCTTCCTCAAGTCCAGCTATAAATTCTCAACTGGATTGAGACCTGGACTCGGACTTGGCCACTCCAGGACATTTTAACATTGTTGTTTTTTAAGTAGATTTGGCTTTATACTTTGGCTTGCTGGTGTCTTGGAGACTCCATTTAGGTTTCCCTGCGATTTTGAGCATTTATTTAGACTTTGTTAGTTTATAATGTTGATTAGCACAAAAAAAAAACGAGATTAAATGGTGTAAAGGAAAGCATGACTCAGTCAGAGGGGGCTGAACACTTTTAGGGCCCTATTTTAATGATCTAATAGCAAAAAACACTTGCGTGGCGCTTGCCGCTGCATTGCACCGCGTGTATGATAGGGTCCTTTCTGTTTTATGTGTAAGTTTAAGATGTCTCTGTAGTTGGCATTTCATTTCACATTTCATCAGACGTCGTGTACTGCACATGCCTTTGGGTTATGGTCTTTTAAAGGTCATTTCATGGACAGATTGATTACTATGGACAGTGCTTTTTTATATATAGTACAATCCGATGAAAGATTTCTCTTGCATCCTTCAACATAAATATGCTTTTGGAAGGTATTTGTTCTGACCTCATTGAAAGGATGAATGTCATATAGTGGCCATATAATTCTGAATATATTACACTGGACAAAAGATCAATATTGCTTTCAGCTTTGAACATGGTGAAATTGGTGGCCAGGAAATGACCTCAGAATCTTTCATGTTTAGACCAAAGTGCAGAGACGGTTAATAGACTCTGGTCAGAACGCATTGATGCTAAATTGCCTGTTATTTGCTCTCCAAGAATTTATATTGTTCTCTGGAAAGAAAAGTGAAAGCTGGGAATGTTTAAGTTTGGGATCGGTAAGATGTTTCAATATTCGTGAAGGAAGTCTCTTCTGCTCATCAAGGCAGCAGTTATTTGATCAAAAGCACAACGAAATTTACAATTTACAATTTTTTTTTTTGTAATATAAAAAGGTAATTTATTCCTGTGATGCAAACCTGAACTTTCAGCATCATTACTTCAGTCTTCAGTGTCACATGATCCTTCAGAAATCATTCTAATATGATGATTTGCTACATAAGTAACATTTCTAATTATTATCAATGTTGAAAACAATTGTGCGGCCTAATATTTTTTATGGAAACCGGTAACTGTTTTTGGAAATAATGTTAATAGTAATGTCTTTATCACTTTTGATTAATTTATTAATTTCTTTAAAAAAAATCTTACTGGGAACAATGTATGTGTTTTCCCCGACACCCACATATATTAGTTAACATTAAATGTTCTTCTAAATCTGTAAGCGATGCATGCAGACTGGATTGGATCTCTTTTTAATTCTACAGAGAGATGTCTACACTTGTATCTAATCAAGTTGTATGATTAATTCATGTAGAATGTAATACACACATCAGCAAAGGCAGCACTTCAGCGGTAATATCGCATATGTCCTGAATTGGTTTGTGTAAGGATATTGGGAAATAAGGCTTTGAATATTAATGATGCAATGGCAAAGATCAAATCGCATTGCACTGTTGTGATATCTCAAACCAATTTTCACATTTTGTGAGATGATTCCTCAGGTTCATGCAAGCGGTGTTCACATCACCTAAAGAACAGATTGTTTTGGGGTTTTTTGGCCTGCTCTGAATTGTTTGTAATTTTTGATTAAAAGGATAGGTCTCCTGAAAATGAAAATCCTGTCATCATTTACTCTTGTTGTTCCACAACCACTTTATTTTCTTCACTCCATCAGTCACAAAAAGAGATGCTCACAAAAGAGTCAGGATGGTCACGTTGGTCTTTTCCATAGTGAACATTAATCGATTTCTGTTATTTTAGTTTTATTATAGTTTTCTTAATGTTTTGAATTAGCTTTTTTTATGTTAATTTTAGTTGTTGTTTTTTTTTGTCATTTTAGTATGTGCTTTTGTCATTTTATTATTTGTATTATTATTTTAAAATTGCTATTTAGGTTTTATTTATTTATTTCAGTTTTATGTAAGCTGTGTCAGAAACCCGTTTCCTATCTCCTATATAGTGCACTATATCGGGGAAACAACTTAATTTCCTTAAGTTCGTTCACCCCTTTATACCCACAATGCTCTCTGATTTCAAGAGTACATCCTATGCACATTCACTGAAGCACTATTTCCCATAATCCAACGCGAGCTGCAAAAGTGAGCAACGAGAGTTAATAATATTAGTTAATAATAACCCTGAATCAAGGAAGAAAATACAAGTTTGCAATGACAGGAGGTGAATAAATGACTGAACTTTCATTTTTGAGTGAATTATTCTTCAGAGCAGACTTTTAAATGAAGTGATTTACAGTTTGATTATATGGTATTTGTGTTAATGTGACATCTAAATGGGATTTCAGTTAAAGTAAATGTGAATAAATACACAGCACGGTTTGTTAATTTGGGGTTTTAATGGCTCTCGTTCTGTTGCGTCATGGTTTTCTTTGGTGAGTGTGTAGGCCTGTGCCATTTTCCACAAAGCACTCTTGAAAATGGTTATTAAGGACTGTAAGGACGCTTCACCTTACAACCCCCTCTTGCAGGTACAGGATGATGGGAAAGCAGAAGCGTGTGGGCAAAGCATTAGTTCACAGTTCCGCATTAAATACATCTTTTTGTTGTTGTATACAGTGTTTGGTCTCATTTGACAGCTCATTTACTTTTATTGTAACTCTAAACCTCTAAGGTAGTTATCCACTTTCTGTTACCGAAAAGCGACTATGACTTACTTGATGGTGCAAAATAGTGTTAGAAGAACATTTTGTTTAATGTGTGTCCAGCAATCAGCATTTCAAAGGAAAGCTTTTTCCTTTAAACGAGCCATTTTTCAGGATAATTGGTTGAAGAAAAAAAAAAACAGTTCCAACACCACATGTGCACATTTCTGATTCTGAAATCAAAGCATTCACATTATTATTATTAAACCTCTGTTCATTTTTGTTTGTTAAATAAATAAATACTGGCAGTATTTGAGTGGAGTCTGGACACCGTATTCTTTTGAGAAATAATTTCAGTCCTATTCCTTTCATTCAGGCAGGATGAGTCAAGAGCCCTGTTTACACCTGGTATTAAGATGCGTTTTGGTCGATCGGATCACATGTAGATGAGGAAGACACATTCCTGTTTACACCTGGTGTTTTAATCCGTCTCTTTTGCCCACTTTCAACCACTTCTGTCCTGATTTCTTCGAGGGAGAGGGCATTGTGCAATAGCCTATACATATGAACGCGCCTGGAGACGACAGAAAAACATACGGAGAGCATCAGCTTTCGTTTCTTCTCTGACAGCCGCCAGACCACTGCGAACGCTGTGAGTGTGTGTTAGAAATCAGGAATAGTGAGAGAACATTGTGCTTGGTACGATATTCGTCTTCAAACCAAACTTGGGTCCCCAGCCGACAACGTTTAAATCATGTTTCTGCATTAGGTCAGGTCAGTAGGCGGAGAGATGTCGGTCTTTCGTGGCTGTTTGAACACATTCGACCACATGAGCGTCTACACTACGAAAGCAATTCGGTCGAATGCGTTTTCGACTACCTTTGTAAGTGGTCGAAAGTGGACAAGCTCAAATGTTTTAGACCCTGTTTACACCTGTATTCAGCGTCGTCCACTTGTAACCCAATCAACCAAAACACATCTTAATACCAGGAGTAAACAGGGCCATTATTAGATCTGTAGTTTGTTTGCTTGGTTCGGTTCACTTTCACAAGGCAATTTCAAAGCGTACTGAAATGTGTTTTATGCTAGTCACATGATGTTAGTAAAGCTGTCCTCTTATTGGTCATACGGTATATGAATTATATTATTGAATATATTGTTACCGCTTGGTCCGTTGGGTCGGCTTGCTTTCTCACCGCAAGTTCGTTTTAAAACGGGCTAAATGTTTATTGTTCCCGCAGGAGGCTGGAGGGGAGAGCGCAGGTCCTCATGTGTCTCCTGAGGAAAGGAAGGAGAAGGTTCCCAGTCCTCATCTCAGTCAGCTGGTGATCCTGACGGCCAGTGAGACGCTCTATGGTTTGGCTGAGAGAGTCGTCGCCACTGAATCACTGTAAGCGACTATAAACCGTCTGAATTAAAGACAGAGTTCCACATAATATGAAAGTTGTATTTATTATATTATTTACACACCCTTGTTTTCATTACAAATATGTGCAGTAGTGGCCAACAGTTAAAAAATCGACATCTTCACCCTTTATCCAAATGTTATTAAAAATGTCTTTAAAAAGATTTTGTAAGCCTGTTGCGTAGTTGTTTTGATTGTGATAATGCAATGAAACATGGCAAATTGTGTGGACATAATTTTTGGCCAGGCTGTCATACAAAGAACTTATGAACACCTGCCAAAACGAGAGAACTAACGATTAATAACTGATTATGTTGTAGTCGGTGTATAGGCTTTTTCCTGTGAGCTTTTTTTTTTCTATGCATTTTCTTTTTATTAGTAAAATAAAACCTGTAGTTGTAGTTTGCCTTAATTTGACTAATTTTATCACATAACTACTTTAACCAGGTTTAGTGTTTTGTTCTTCCCTAATATTTTACAAATTTTCCTCATATGTTGATGGTTTAATTGAACTTGTAGGGTCACTAAAAACTAATATCCCTTCCGGACATCACTTTTGGCCACTGCTATATCTATACAATAATAAACACAGCATTTATTTGTAATAATAAATTAATGTGTTATTGTGCTAATTAAGATTTTTATGTTTTTGAAAGAAGTTTCTTATGCTCAAAAAGGCTGCATTTCTTTTACTGCATTAGAGAACCAATTTCTTTACATTTTTTATAAAAATAATTTCTTTAAAAATACATTTCTGCAGAGTGCATTTAAAAAGAGAAACCAGCCAGACAGTATCGGCTTCATATATCCAGCTGTATGTGTGATTTCTCTGTAGCAGAAGCACACAAATGAACACATTTACATAAAAAAAAATCAAGCTCACTGTTTCTATGTGTTGAATGTCTAACCTCAACCAAGCCTGTCTAACCAATCAGTCACATCAGTGTGGTTGTTATCTAATCAGCGAACCCCATTAAGCCTTGCTTCCCGTGCGGATGAGTCTACAGGAGTGGGCTGAACCAGCTCTGGCAACAGAAAGGGGAGTTCATTTCATTAAGTGATGTGACACCGCAGGGGCTGATGAGAGCTACCTGAATCTCCTCCACAATAGTCGTCAGGCCTTCAAACCACGCTTTATCTTCCAGTCCTCCTATTCTGACCTTTTTCCTGTTCGACTGATTGTTCAGCAAGACGTTAAGCATTCATGAAACTGCAGGGAATACTCCCTTGCAAATTCACAGAGAGAGTTTGATCCTCCCTATAGTGGCTTTGGATGCATCCAGATGGTGTTTGATTCGCGCCAAGCATTGTGCTGGAGAACGTTTTCAAAGTCTTAGACTGAAGACGGTTTAGAAGATCCAGAGTTTAAGCCTGGAAAAGGTTCTTCTTGGGAACGAATGGCTGTCTGCTTCCACCTGATGCACAAAAACTCAATCACATTGAGTCATCAAAGCGGTGAAGATCTGGGCTCTCCTTGTGGAGCATGTTCATGCTCAGAATGCTTTACACTCAAAAACACAAGAAGGTTATTGGCGGTGCAACCTCTTATTTGCGCTCCATCCTCCCCCGCACTTCCTTGCTTAATGGAATAATCAATGAAGGCTTCAGAGTCTGAGCCGAGAGCTGGCATGAGGGTGTGAAAGATAAGCGACAAAACAGGGTCTCTTGTTACTTTCTGAGTGCTGTATTTATACAAGCGTAACCACACGAATCTTCGATTATACCCTATTCCATCGACACCACATGTATGGTGAGACGAGACCTTTTTTCACATTCAAAATCAAATATTCTCATTATTAAATGTATAACAATGGGATTAAAACAAGCGACCACTTACTTAATTAAAAATCAAGCTCTGGTTCTTTGGCCTTTTTACCTCCCACATAAATGCTACATATCCAGATGTAATTTGTTTCCAGTGACCATGATGCACTTGATTCACTGATTACCTGCACATTTATTTTGCCTGTTGTAGTTGGAAAACATTGTTGCTGGCTAATCAGCGCTCAGTGAATAGGTTTTTTATTGTTGTTGTGGACAGTAGTTGAGATTTTACACTTTTCAGTCAATAGTGTCTCTGGTCGTGAATATATATGGACACTATACTACAGAGACACTATTGACTGAAAACTATATATATACATACACATACACATATATATATATATATATATATATATATATATATATATATATATATATATATATATATATATATATATATATATATATATATATATAGTTTGCAAAGTTAGTACTTTAATTTTGCAAGGCACATTAAATTGACCAAAATTTTACATTATGAATGTCATTTCTATTCATCAGAGAATCCTGACAAAAAAAAATTAAGGCTTCCATAAAAATATTAAACAGGACAACTGTTTACAACATTGGTAATAATAATAATAATAAATGTTTCTTGAGCAGCAAATCAGCATATTAATGATTTCTGAAGGATCATGTGACACTGAAGACTCGAATAGGAATAAGCTTTGCCATCACAGAAATAAATTACATTCTAAAATGCAGTATATTAAACTAGAAAACAGTTATTTCAAATCGTAATGTTTAGAGTAAGCGTTAGTGAATTATTTTACTCTTATTTTATTTGATTAAATAAATGCAGCCTTGGTGAACATAAGAGACTTTTCCCATAAAGATTAAAAATATTTCACCAACTCTAAACTTTTAAACGATTATACACTGAAAATCTTCATTTTGGCAGATATTTTAAGTTTCTAAAAGGAAATATATTTGTCATTAAATGTTTTCTCCAAAAAAAGTACAAAGATTTAGGTTCATAAACATATTCTGCATAACAATATTCAGTACCTCACAGAAAACCGAATTCTTCAACATTCATAGCTTTTCATATTCTGCTTTCACATCAACTCTAGTGTTCATTAGGTGTTATATGCAAATATTTGGAGTCTTATTGCTCATTGAACTCTTATCTCTGTATGTGGGCTGTCATTAGCATAAATTACCTGGTGGTGTTTGGTGAGCAGTGACTCTTTATGAAGGTCCCGGTTGTACATTAGGAATCCGTGATTTATAATTACCTCTTCTCTCAGTTTAGTCTTTGCCTGCAGGATTTTGTTTTGATTCCTGGATGCAGTTGATTTTGCTCAGACAACATAAATTAATTTTATGACTGTGTGAGCCATCTTGTTTAGGTTGTAAGACAAAACAACAGAAAAGAAAATGTATTCAGCAGTTCGTAAATTATGCTAACAAATGGTAATATCCGATCTCATTACATTGCCAATAAAAAGTATCCACCCCATGGACTTTTTCATGTTTGTTTGTTTTAAAGCACTGAATCACAGTGAACTTAATTTGACTTTAGCACCAATTAACACAAAAACACTCCATAATGTCAGATATCAGTTATACAAATAACATTTGCATTTTTTTTACTTGTTTTAGTGTTGAGTGGTTGTTTGTTTTCTTTTGAAATGACTTACCTTAGCTGAGTTTTTTTTTTTGTAATCTTTTTGATGTATCTCTCTTTAATGTGTTAATGCTTTAGATATGGACAAAGACTAATTTCAACTGTGGTGCGTAGCCAATGTTATTTAATTGATTGTAGAAATCTACATAAATACTGACTTGAAGGGGAGAAAACTTGCTTTGTGTTGTATAACTTAATTTTTTTTTTGACTGATTTTTTTTTTCTTTTGTATATCAGTGTCAAATAATCTGATGTTCAATGTTGTGATTTAAAAAAAAAGACAATTAATTATTTTTATAGTAACTGTAGATCTTAATATAGTAGCCCTTATATTTAGCTCTGTAGGTCTTGTCTGAAAAAAAAAAATGAAAGCAGGACAATGTAAGCTTGAAAAATGTAAGCATTGAACTTCCTAGTCACATCACACCTTTTTTTTTCACCACTGTAACTAGTTTTCAGCTCAGCCAGCTCCCTGCGGGTAACTTCATATAGTGATTAATATAGCTGGAAACCTGCAGAAAGCGCTCTCTGATTTGAGCCTTTTCTTCCCTGCAGAGTTTTTCTGGCGGAGCAGTTTGAGTTCCTCCAGCCTCATCTCGACACCATGATGCCTTCAGCCAAGAAGCCCTTCCTCCAGCAGTTCTACTCACAGGTCCGTTTCATCCCTCAGTTTATGACCCTGACCTTTCCACTCTCTCCTTTCCAGAGTCTTTTCAATCTCCCTCCTGTCTGCTGCAGGATCTCCAGTGTCTTTAAAATGTGTAACTTCTGTTATAAGACACAAAATGACTATTGATGAGCTCTGCTGTCTGTATGATGGGACGGTGTGGAGTGTTTTATGACAAAAATCACCCAGCAATGAACTATAATGATATTAGGTGATATGAAGTGTAATTTACTACAGTGCCTTGTAGAAGTGTATTCAATTTGTGCTCTGTATGTTAACCTTTAAAACAACTGATACACTATTTCTGTTTTTTTTCCCCATACATTTTCCACATCTTGCTGGATAAGCATTTTACCAGTATTTTATTTCCTTTTTTTGTTATTCTTTATTCTTCTAAATATATGCATATTTAAATGTACATTTTGTATCTTTACATCCACGTATGCTTTTAGTTTTCTTAATTTACATGCACTGTAAAAAATTAGATGATCCATAAATCATGACAACATTTACTTTAACTCATCAAAATAAATAAATTTCAACTTCATTTTTAAGTTATGCAAGTTTCAACTTGGCAAGATCTTTTTTAAATGAGTTGAAATGACTTAATTTAAAGCAGTAACTGAACTTCATTTTTGAGTTGAATTGGGGGAAATTGATTCCCATTTTAAGAGCATATATGGCCTTTTTATGAATGTCTTTATTATGTATTGCTTTAAACTGTAAGTATCATTAAGTAAATCTGTACAATAGAACATTTGGGGATTCTAGGGTGTCTTTATCACTTCTGTAAATACTTTTGTTGTGAGTACATAGCACTTTAAGTACAGCAGCTGTCTCAACTACTTAAAAATGTCTATGGATCTTGGATATTTGACTAATACTAAACTGTTTTCCACACTTTGCCTGATGGTTATGTATAGGTGCTCTTTATTTTGACCTTTTCTATGCTCTTTTCTCTATAGACTGTATCTACAGCCAGCGAGCTCCGCAAACCCATTTACTGGATTGTGGCGGCCAAAGCCATAGATTACGAACAGATGCTGTTACTGATGGCTGGAGTGAAATGGGACATTAAAGAGATAATGTCACAGCACAACATCTATGTGGATGTCCTTTTAAAGGTAATGTGTTTTTGAGGTCACGCAGTGGGTTTTATGTGCGAGAATAACGTGTGGCCTCCCTCCTCTCTGTTCGTTTCACACTAGAGGAGAACACACTTAGACGTGCATCAGTAAAGATCAGCCAACCGTTTCTCCACTCATATTCTCGGCTTCCTTAGTCAATTACAACACGGTTTGTTTAGTTTTAAGAGAACTGTCATGCCACAGTGGCAGAGCATTGCTGACATGTCCTATTCACTCTTCTGCTGTACTCACCTGACAGGACACTCGATGATCGAAATGTGTGGTGTCAGAATGTGTGTGTCAGAAGGTTATCCAGAGGTCTAAAGTTAAGGTTGACTTGCTGCGTTTAACTGAGAGAGACAGGCGACGACTCAAACACTGTACAAACACTCGCTCAAGTGACGGATGTGATTATGGGTTGACTTTGCTGATGAGGTGAGGGAATATCAGCTCCTGGGAGATACAGTCTGGAGTCATTTATTATTTATCTGGGATTTACATTACATACTTTCATGTACTGCATAAGAGGAACATTATTTCTAAAAGTAACCAGATTACATTATTGCGTTACTCATAAAAAAGAATTAGTTATATTGATACTGTTCATGTAAAGTAATGTGTAGTATTAATAATAGATGTTGCATTGCTTCAGTTATTCACTGCCTTATGATGTTAAATTAATCTTGTCTATATTTTAATTATTATGAACTGTACAAAATTACACACACACTACTGTTCAAAATATTTGGGGTCAGTAAGAATTTTAAGGAGTTTTTTGAGCAGCAAATCAGCATATTAGAATCATTTCTGAAGGATCTTGTGACACTGAAGACTGGAGTAATGATGCTGAAAATTCAGCTTTGACATCACTGGAATAAATTACATTTTAAAATATATTTATATACAGTATGTATATGTTTAAAAAAGTTCATCAAAGTTGTCCTAAGACGAGACAAAATTCATAAATAATTTTGATAAAAGGTTTTAATCCACTTCAAATGTTGATTACTGCGTGTATATATATATATATCGTAGGCAGAGAGTAGTTTGTAGGGGCTGTTTGAACACATCCGACCACATGAGAAACTATACGTAAATGTGTTTTCGGCTACATATATATATATATATATATATATATATATACAGTAATCAACATTTGAAGTGGATTAAAACCTTTTATCAAAATTATTTATGAATTTTGAGCAGTACCCAGTCTTGTCTTAGGACAACTTTGATGAACTTTTTTGAACATATACACACATACTGTATATGTATGTATGGCTATTTTGCCAACTTTGTTATTATCAGTGTTTGATTTCTGAATGAATGGCAGCGCCGGCACAGCAGATAAATTCTCATCAAGTGAAATCAAGTGTGTAGTCATTGTGCAGTGGACCTCATGTTGTTGAACTCATGCCCACTCACACAGCTGCATGTTTAAAGTGAGATAATCCAGGTTAAGTGCTGCTCCTCTGGGTGCTTCTGTGGAGAGACTTGTGGGATCTGAACTTTTGAATGGAAGCCCAGTAAAGCTGTCACTGTCCCCCTGTCGCTGTCGCCATTTCACATGCAGCACATTACAAATGCATGGAAATGCTACGTCTGTGTTAGTATACTGGCCCTATTGTGACTTCTACTGAAGCAAACAAACAAGTTGAAGCCCACAACAAGCAGGCTTGATTGATATGTTTACCCTAAGGTTGCTAGTTAGCTTTCTTCATGCAGATTTTCTCCAGACATTTTTTTCTCCATGCTTAATGACCCTGCGTCGTGAATTCCTCTAGATTGAAAGATCACGGCTATCAATTATTTGTCAGGATCTGAATTATTTAAATGTTCAGGCTTTGGGAGTCACACTCAGAATTTGAGGGGCAAGTTTAAGAGTGGAAAAGTTATCTCATGTCTCAGTGAAGTGTCACTGGTTTTAGGGTGTCTCATTCCTTTGCATGTCCACATCTCTTCTTTAACCTCTGCTCATTAGCCCATATGAATTTTGCATTAGGTAAGGGAGTGATTTGAATGGCTGACGCATATATAAAGAGACAAAAAAAAAAAGCTCTGAGAGCAGATGGAGTTTCACAATTGAATTATCTCTATGGCTTATTTGCTGAGGAAGAATTCCGGAATATGCATAATCATGTGGATTTACATAAGTTCCTGATCTGAGCTGCAAAGTTTTAGTGGGGAATGTAATGGAGCTTGGCTGCAAATGAAGAAAGGAGGCTCACCTTTGTACTCCCGCTGAGCTGAGTGAAGCGCTGTGCCCGTTTCTCTCGGTGCCATCGTTGTCACCCTGCGCCAAGTCTGTTTGTTTGAAGCCAATTTGTCTGGGTTTGCCAAGCTTACTGAATTAATCATGTATCTGCGGAATACTGCAGTGACTCACATTGACTCTTGCTTTATTTAAAATAACCATGAAAATGAAGTCCAGGTGCCCGGGCACATAAAGGGCATTTGCTTTTGGATATATAAATAAATGGTACAATTACTTGCCTGCATTATAGAGCAGAAATGCACTGTTATCTATTGGGTAACAGTAAGCTGTTCCTTTTTCTACTTAAAGGGATAGTTCAACCAATCATCATTCACATGCCGTTCTCAACCTGTATGACTTCTGTAGAATGCAAAAGAAGATATGTTTCTACAGTTTTTGTCCATACATTGAAATTCAAAGAGTACATTGAACCCTTTAGACTTTAATTTTACGGACAAAAAAATATCGGTAACACTTTAGGGGTGTGCATAAGACTGACATGACACCTTCATAATCATGACATGACACATGACATGAATATGAAGGAGGGTTTATGCATGTTTATGACAACTGTCATTAAGTGTCATTCGCTCAATTATGACATTTTTAATGCAAATATGACATTGTTTGAGATTTCTTTATGACAACTTGACATAAACCAATGCATCATAACCTGTCATAAATATGTCATAAACATGACATACCAGATTAATTAGTTAACATTACATTAAACTGCCATTATAACCGTGTCATGGATATTTTTCTTGACCTCAACTATAGTGGTACAAATTGAATTTGTCATTAACATGTTATAATGGCCTCATGACAGCCAATGTCAGAACCAACCACATGACAGTTTAATGTAATGTTAACCCATAAAGCTAAGTGCTTTCTTAAGTTTGATAATTAATCTGCTATGTCATGTTTTATGACAGGTTGTGTTGTCTTAGTAATGTCAAGTTGTCATTACCAAGACACTGACAGGTTATGCTGTATTGGTTTATGTCAAGTTGTCATAACAAAGACATCTCAAAGAATGTCGTATTTGCATAAAAAATGTCATAATTGAGCGAATGACACTTAATGACAGTTGTCATAAACATGCATGAAACCTCCTTCATTTTTCGTGACGTGTGTCCTGTCATGATTATGAAGGTGTCATGTCAGTCTTATGCACACCCCTTCAAGTAAAGTGTTACCAAAATATCTTCTTCTTTTTTTTTTATGCGTTCCTCAGAATAAAGAAAGTTATTCCGTTTTGGAATGACAAAGAATGCTGTTTTGCAGAATAATGTAGAATATTCCTGCTTCATATTATTTTTATAAACCAGAAAAGGTTTGATATTCAGAATATTTGAAGGACACAAAAAAAAACTATTTCTTAATCTACAGCTTAACACAATTTACCCCCAAGTATATGACGCAGTTACCAGTTTTTATAATAATTTACTTGATTTTTATAAATAGACAGTTTATGTATGTGACTCATTTTTAGACCTGGATGCTTTTTCTGTGTAAAAATAAATAAATAAATAATAATGCTTAAAACACACAAAAAAGGAAAAGAAAATAAAGAAGCTGTTTTTAACATAAAAATTACTTTTCTAATGTGATCTCTTAATCACAATAATCTGTATATGATAGGCCCTTTCTAACTATATGGTCATGTGACAAAAGCGATGCAGTTTGCCAGATTAAGTATAGGGCAGACAGCTTACCCACTGACTCCTTTTACCCTTCTCATCCTTATAGATAATGTTGGAAAAGAGGCAGAGAGGTTAATTAAGAACAAATTTCAGAACCCGTTCCAAAGCTCGCACAAACTCTGAAGGTTAAATGAGATTCGTTGCTTTGCTTTTTCTGCGGGTTGATTTATAAGACTGATACTGTGACCATTCAAAGCAATGCTGATGACAGCTCAGGAGTGACATTTCAGTTCTTTAGGATGTGAGTGGGTTCAACCTTTGTGTTGGATTTGTATCAAACAGCACAAAGGCACACCGGAGAGGTTTGTTTTACGTAAGTTACGTAATCAGATTACTTTTTTCAAGTCACTAGTAAAGTAACACATTACTTTTACATTTACAACAAAATATCTGATTTAATTTTTCAAAATCCCTATTTGTTGATTGACAGCTCTCCTGTCCCCATGTTGAGAGAAATCGTGCACAAGTGCAGTGGCGTGTGCGCTGTGTGAACATGATGGTTATTGTAGTTATACTTAACTACAATAATTAAATGTTAAATAACACAAATATACTATGTATTTCTCACTTTATTAGTCTCTTTGCTGCTGACATTTTATCCAATTCAACCATACGAGTAAGCAAAAATAACTTTAGTTAAACATCACATTTGCCCTCTCTGCCCTCACTGTACATGTGTGAATTTGCCTTTCCTTTCTTTGTTTTTCTTCTTTTTTTTTTTTTAAATAACAAGCGCAGATCAGGTGAGAAAAAGTAATGCAAAAGTAACAATGCATTACTTTCCATTAAAAAGTACCTAAGTAACGTAATTAGTTTGTTAGAAATCGAAAACTGGCCCTCCTTTCGGTTTGCATTGCTTTAATACGGATCAACATGACTGAGAGCAAATAATCTGATCTACGTTTGCTGTGATTAGTTTCTCAGTATGAATTCTTAAACTGTCTCTTGCTGGGCCTATAAATTATTATTAGATTCTGAGAAACCGTAATCTTAAGACCAGCACTTTTGCATTCTTTTTAAAAACCATATTTCTACGTTGTAAAATAAACTGGACGTTTTAAAAATGAATTCAGAAGATTAAAGGTAGCAAAATAACCCAGACAACTTGCACAGCAGTTTTAGTGCTCTTGGCTTTGTATCAACATCCAAGGTGCGAGATCACAGTACATGTGGTCCTTGGCTCTCAAGTGAGCCATATGTCATTGTGTTAAGAAATTATGGGTGGGTTTTCCTGTCACAAGTGAAAGAGAAATGGGCTCAAGCACAGCTGAATCAACACCTCCGTGAGAAGCCGGCTTATACAGTACAGGTTTTTGAGTGTGGCACGGCTTTATCCAGACATCTGCGCTGCAGGGACTTCGAGAGAACTGCTTTGAATAACCTGAATCCTGTAGGCTTGACAACATGGCCTGCCAGTAGGGCTCCAGTGAACGTTTAGAGACTGCTGTTACGCTTCTCTGACTCAGTAATTCATTTACACCTTTGTTGGGATTTCTGGATTTGTGCGGCATCCTAAAATACTGTTTGTAGCCTGTTCTTGACCTCTCATGCTGATGGTTCCAACAACACCCAATAATAATGCTGATGGTTATGGTGGATTGTTAACAGCGAGCACTGCACACAAGGGAGGATGCAAGACTAAATGGTTTTGGGTTAATGACAATTAAGAGTGTAAACAAAAAATAACAATCTAGTTTAAAACGCATATGCCAAGTTCTTGGAAATGTACTGTGCAGTCATAATGGTTTGAAAAACTTTCATGCCGTTTTCAAGAAATGTTTCAATTCAGTGTGTTGTGGTGAAACCAAGTACAACAATAATATACTGTATTGTCTTTAAGTGCACTTAAACATTATGTTGTAAAATATATTTCTAAAGTTAAAAAAGGGGGGGAGGGGGGTATTTTTCACAAGTATTGTGAATTATTAAATCACAAATATATTTACATTTTTGAGGACTTTGGTGTCAGGACAGTTTTGTAACCCTGACATTTTTTTAACTAAATGCCGCTCCAAAAAATATCAAAATGAATTTGAATTCCAAAATTAAAAACATGCTCATCATTGCATGTACGAATTGCATTTTTACTGTTGTTTTTTTTTAATTATTATTATTATTCAATATTTATTTATATTACTTTTTAATCTCTTTAAATTAATAGATCCAGACAAAAATGAGTGTCATGACATTTTACCTTTATGTCATGAATTGTTTTCTGCAGGAGTTTGAGAAGTTCAACCAAAGAATGGGAGATGTGTCGAAAATAGTCCGGATTCCTCTGCCTGTGTCCAATGTCTTATGGGAGCACTGCATCCGTCTGGCCAACAGGACATTAGTGGAGGGGTAAGTGACCCACCGAGCTGAACCAAATGTGTGTGGATGTATATGAGACCACCTGCTCTCAGATAAATCTCCTACCACAGACTGTTTTCATTGGAATACCAGCCATTACAAACTACTCAAGCCTTAACCCAAACAAAGAAAATAGTATTTACCTCTCAGCTTCTCCTCAAGGATTTGCCTATATTAGACTGTGTCCATATTGCACAGAGTTTTCCAGTCCCTCTTACTGTACCCTCCCCCAGAGTATGGCATTGCCACCATCTTGCTTGGTATTATTGGTATTGGTTGTATTTGGTTAACGCCAAACATAGCACTTCACTTTCAGGGCCAAAGAGCTCAAGTTTAGTCTCATCGGACCACAAAAAATATCCTTCCAAAATTGTTCGTTTTGTCACATGGTTTCCAGCAAATTCCAGGCATGACTTTGTGTTGGCTTGTCTCAAAAGTGACTTTCTTCTTGCTAGTCTCCCAGAGAGGCATGAGATGTCAAGTGCTGATGTCTAGACAGTTTTCCGAGTTTTTCCCCTGGAATTCCATGTAGTATCTGGCATCTTGTTCATTTTTCTGTCAAATGCCCTTTTTGCCCAATTGCTTGGTTTTATAAGATGGACTGACCTTAAAAGTGTTTGGGTTATGCCACGCTCTTTCCGTTTTGCTTTAATGGATGTTGAAGGTTAAAAGCGTTGCCAATCTTTTCACTTTCGTCCTAACTTCTTCTTGAAGTTCCTCTGGCAGATCTCAATTGATTAAATCTGCTCACAAAGTCAGTGATGTTTACGGTACAAGCAAGCACAAGTGGATTTAGACATGAGCATAAAGCTGCCACTCTAATCGCTAGATAATTGAATGTCTCAACCAATATAATAACAGAGAGGATGAGTCCTAATCAATATAACTTGGTATTAGTTTTCAACCGCCATTACTCCAGTCTTCAGTCACATGATCCTTTAGAAATCATTCTAATATGCTGTTTTTGCTGCTTAAGAAACATGTTTTATTATTATCAATGTTGAAATCAGCTGCTGAAAATTTTTGTGGAAACAGTGATACATTTTTTCAGGATTCTACGATGAATAGAAAGCTTAAAAGAACAGCATTTATTTGAAATAAAAGCCGTCCTTAATTTAATATTGCTGACCGCAAACTTTGAAGCGGTAGAACATGTACAGCTTAAAACATGGCAACAAAAGCATTTTATCTTGTCATGAAAGCAGACTTGTTTGATTTTCTAGGACTTCATCCAACAATATGTTTACTTTTAAAGCAAATATCTGATAACACAAAAGGCAAATGTACTGGCCAGATGCTTTTAATCCACAGCCATATGTACAAAAACAGCAAACCTGAATGAAAGCTGTAGCTTCTCTCCTTCTTTATTCCTCGACTTAACTCATGGGGTGTTTTTACTAGCAAGAGGAGCTTTTTGGCCTTTTCGGTTATGGTGTGGCTGGCAGTGATTCTTTTGGGGATGCAAAGCAAACCCTTTATCACTCGGGATTCGGGGGAGTGTGAAATATTTTGCTTTGCGTGCTGATGTTATTTGATTTAAAGCAAGAAACACTAAGATTTTCAGCTGCATCATCGATCTTGTGTTTGGACCAACTCTCATCATTGTATTAATGTGAAGGAGTGTTTCTCTCTGTTTTTGCCTTCTTCCTGAGGCGTTCTCATACTGTAGATATTGTAAAATGCATTAGTTCTGTGAGGATTCATCAAATGCCTGTAATGACTTTGTGCTATGAGCAGAACGGCTTTGTTGCTCTCAAGTAACTGCGTATATAAATCCATCAATGTTTGATTTTCTTCATATTTATTTTTCCTTCTTGTTTCCTCTTCTTGCACCATTCTTCTTTGCACCCATCTGCTTGTCATTAGTCAAGAGCTGGATTATTGAAAATGAACATCGGGGATTTTTGTGTGGCACGGTGACAAGCAACGTAGAAGCCATGTCTTCTCCAGAATGCCGTTGTCAACCTGTCTTCCAACACTCTTTCCTTGCCCCTGTATATTATCTTCAGTGTGCCGGCAATCTTGCAGCTCACAGACTTGCAGAAACGCTTTTGTACTCGTCGCCTCTTCAGTGTAATGGAGATTTGCTGGAAGCACTTTTGACACAACTTGACAGACACCTCTTGACTTCAGAGAGGTTATTCATGGTATATCTTCAAGCTTCACTGTAGACGTCAGGATGTAGCTGCATGTGAGATGATGATGTTTCAGAAAAATGCATTTTTCAAACAATTTAATCCATGGATTATTCATTTCTATAGCCCAAGGCAGCATAAAGAAGGAATCGCTCACCGTCCAGAGATGAGCAAGCTTTTGTTAAACAACTGAAAAGACTAGTGCAAGTGCAAGAGAAAGTGCGCAACAACAGCACAGATGGACATTTGTGGAATGACAATATGTTCCCAGAATATATGAGGAACTCTTGAGAATCTTCCACTAAAACATCATTCCTGTAATGTTCAATCCCACCAGGGCCACCGCTAGCCAAAATGGGGCCTCTCTGTTTAGTGCCCCCCTTGATGGTTGGTCCCCTACGCGGTCTGCATACTTCACATTGACAGAACGATGCGTTTGTCTCAAACACCCTGAGGACCTTAAGCTATTGAGCTGGATGAGCAACCATTATGGTATAGATGCACCATTGTTAAAGGATTAGTTCACTTCGGAATTAAAATTCTCTGATAATTTACTCTTCCCCATGTTCATGTCTGTCTTCCTTCAGTCAAAAATAAATTAAGGTTTTTGAGGAAAACATTCCAGAATTTTTCTCCTTTTAGTGGACTTCAATGGGGTCCAACGATTTGAAGGTCCAAATTGCATTTTCCGTGCAGCTTCAAAGGGCTCCACACGATCCTGGCCGAGGAATAAGGGTCTTATCTAGCCAAACCAACTGTCATTTCTAAAAAATAAATAAACATTGATATACATTTTAACCTTTTGGAACGGTCACGCGGAAGGCGGAAGTACCGACCTAGTGTTAACAATGAGAACGTGCAAAGATGAAGTCAACGCCCTTTACAAAAAAAAAGGTAGAAAATTAGATTTTTGAACCGGAACACGCGTGACATTTCAACGTGATTACTTAATGCGTGGCGCATCGCAGAGCTGGTGAATTATATATTCTGTCAATTAACCAATCAGAAATTAGGGTTAGGTTTAGGGTTTCAGTGACATCAACCTCTCATTTTTCTCTGAATGTAGATGTAGGTTAGGGATAGGGCTGTGGCGGTTTAAAACAGTGGATCTCAACCTTTTTGACTTCAAGGCCCCCCATTGTCCACAACAATATTTGAATTTCACAATTTCTACCCGATAAAATATTTTAGAGCTTGGCATGACTAGAAAGATGTATATCAGTTATAAACAAATAACCTTGGAAGTTTGTTGAAGCCCCCTATTGGGCTCCGACCCCTGGGATGAGAAGAACCACTGGTTTATAAGGACTTGACCAAATAAATAGTCAAGTCAAGTCAAATATATTTATATAGCGCTTTTCACAATACAGATTGTATCAAAGCTGCTTCACAGTATCAATCAAAACAACTTAACAATGTTTGTTTATTACTGGAAAAAAAAGACATCCAAGTTTGGTAGAGCTGATCAATGGTATGATTGGTTAATTAATTTGAATATCCCCAACTGAGCAAGCCAAAGGCAACAGTGGCAAGGAACCGAAAAACTCCATCCAGTGACCTAAAGGTGTCCTAGCACACCATCAGATGACCCTATGGAGAAAAAAAACCTTGGAAGAACCCAGGCTCAGTCGGGGGCCAGTTCTCCTCTGGCGTTTATGAACTAGAGGCCGGATTTACAGTAACTGTAAGATAAAAAAATTTATATGAATGCCTGGCTAAATAGATGCGTCTTCAGTCTAGTTTTAAACTGTGAGAGCGAGTCTGAGCAACGAACAATATCAGGAAGGCTATTCCAGAGCTTCGGAGCTAAATGTGAAAATGCTCTGCCTCCTTTGGTGGATCTGGATATCCTAGGAATGACCAGAAGCCTCGAATTTAGTGATCTTAAAGAGCGCGATGGATTGTAAGGCGATAGAAGATCCGTTAAATAAACTGGAGCTAAACCATTTAGAGCTTTATAAGTCAAAAGCAATACCTTGTAATTAATACGGAACTTTATAGGTAACCAATGAAGTGATGATAAAATCGGTGTTATATGATCATATTTTCTTGATCTAGTAAGAACTCTAGCGGCTGCATTTTGGACTAACTGTAGCTTGTTTATTGAAGATGCAGGACAACCGGCTAATAAAGCATTACAGTAATCTAGTCTCGAGGTCATGAATGCATGAACTAACTTTTCTGCATCAGAGACTGATAGCATGTTACGGAGCTTAGCAATGTTTCTAAGGTGGAAAAAGGCTGTTTTTGTAACATATGAAATATGCTTTTCAAAAGACAAGTTGCAGTCTAATGTAACACCCAGGCCTTTTACTGTAGCGGATAAAGTAACAGGGCATCCTACTATGTTAAAGTCGTGCTGTGAAAGGTTTTGTGGACGGTTTTTACAACCGATAAGTATTACCTCTGTCTTGTCTGGATTTAATAAAAGAAAATTACGCGTCATCCAATCTTTTATATCTTTAACACAATCTGTCAATTTGGATAATTTAGCGTATTCATCTGGCCGTGATGAAATATTTATTTGAGTGTCATCAGCATAACAATGGAAACTAATTCCATGTTTCCTTAGAATATTACCAAGTGGCAGCATATATATTGAGAATAATAAAGGGCCTAACACAGATCCCTGCGGCACTCCATAGTTTGCCGAAGTTATGATCGATTTTTCTCCATTTAAATAGACGAAATGGTAGCGGTCAGATAAGTATGACCTGAACCAGCTTAATGCTTGTCCTTGAACACCAGTGTAATTTTGTAGTCGATCTAAGAGTATTGTGTGATCTATAGTGTTGAACGCAGCACTAAGATCAAGTAAAACTAGTACTGAGATACAGCCTTGGTCCGAAGCTAAAAGTAAATCATTTGTGATTCTAACAAGCTCAGTTTCAGTGCTATGATGTGGCCTGAATCCAGACTGAAACTTTTCATAGATGTCGTTTTCTTGCAAGAAAGAGCCGAGTTGACTGGACACAATAGTTTATAATGGCATGGCCCAGCATAGATTGGCAAGCTCCTCCTGGCATCATGAGGTCAAGGGCCACTTGTCTGAGAATGGCAGAGCACTGTGTTTGACACGGGTATTAAAGAGCAGTCTTTATCTGCTAGTCTCGCTGCTTTCTCTGCTGGCCAGTTTTGCTCTGAACTAAACAGTGATTGCAATTTATAGCAGCAGGGAGCCGATGCAATCCCTGTAATCATCACATCTTCAGCTAGACGGCATCCTTAGCATTTTGAAAAATTCCCATCGTCCTACATCTGATTAAGCTCTGTGATGATTCCTGAAACATCAATAATGAAACATGAAATTCTGAAAAGTCTAGTTGTGAATGAATGAACTCTACCTGACCGTCTTTGCCTCTAGCTGTAGACCTTCTGTCAGTGTGTGTGTTCACACGGCGGTCAGGGTCAACGGCTTGGGTCAGCCTGTGCCCCCTCTCCTGGAAAAATATTATATCTGACAAAACCGTTATATATGCATGATATGTTTTACTGTGTTTAATTTTTTGTGACTCCTTTATAAAATAAATAAATCAGTAAATTAACTAAAACCATCTATGATTGAACATGCTGTGGTATGGCGTATTAAAAATGGTTTATAAAAAAAAGTATGCTCTTTTGGGATTTGAATGAGACCCTTATTACTCACATGCAACGTTCATCACCATTCCAACAAATGTTTTATTTGAAAGTTTTCTGCTTATAGTTTAGTTTCATTTATTTGCATATTTTTTCTCTTTGGTTCTTCTCGTTTTCTTACATATTTTCTTATTTTATTTGATTTAATTTATTCATTTTATATATATATATGTATACATATATATATATATATATATATATATATATATATATATATATATATATATATATATATATACAGTATATATATAGAGAGAGAGCAGCAAAATCAGCATATCAGAATGATTTCTGAAGGATAATGTGACACTGAAGACTGGAGTAATGATGCTGAAAATTCAGCTTTGATCACAGGAATAAATTACATTTTAAAATATATTAACATAGAAAACAGTTTTTGATCAAATAAATGCAGCCTTGGTGAACATAAGAGACTTCTTTCAAAAACATCTAACTTAAAGTAGCAATACACTTATTTAAGTTAAAAAGATGAATGTGAGAGCCCCAGAATTCATCCTAGCACCATCTCTAATAGTGGCCATTATACATGAAAAACACTTTGCAACCAGGATGAATATTCTTTGTTTTCGTCCAGCTTACTTGTCCATTTTGGTAGCTCTTTTTGCAATTAGACTCCGCCAGTGCCGTGCCGTGCCGAGTTGCATTCCAAATCAACCAGAACGTGACAGGAAGAAGGAAAGAGGCAGGAAAACACGGGGATATGTTGGCAGACTGGATATACTCAATAGGCCCGGCAGTATCTTTCCCCTCACAGAAAGTAATTACACCGCTGTCAGACTAAAAGCAAACAGGGGAGTCAACAGCACTGGACTCGGCATGGCTGCAGCTACACTGTAAATCAATGGTGTTGAGACCGAGACCCACAAGCTGTACAAATGAAAAGGCGGCAAACTGAACAAATGACAAATTTGTCCAAAAGTGGCCCTCAGCTTTTGGCGTCAGTTCAGTTTCCCACAGTCTGTCAATATTATTGCTGAAAATAATGTATGTGGAACATCTATGATGATTTATTATTTTATGTTGAGTACAAACCCCTATATTTGAACATTTTCAACATAAATCCAGAAGTGCACCTAGAAAAAGAAACGGTGATGTCAGTTATCAAGTTGCACTGCTCTCTGGAAGACGGTCGATCAATTTATATATTTATTGATGTATTCCTATTTACATTTTGGTGGCCGGTTACCAAAGTTCCAGGTTCGATCAGTGGTAAGAAATAAGGTTACCTGTAAATTGGAGAGTTACAAGCACCGCTGCGCTCGCTCGCGAGACACTTAACCTTGCTCTAGCGGACTCTCTCTACAATGAATGTAGCATAAACTGTCCAGAGTTAATGAATGTCCTGGATCTGTCTGAGCCTCACTCACCTCTGCTCTCTGTCTGCCAGCTATGCTAATGTGAAGAAATGCAGTAATGAAGGACGTGCACTGATGCAGCTGGACTTCCAGCAGTTCCTGATGAAGCTGGAGAAGCTCACCGACCTCAGACCAATTCCAGACAAGGAGTTTGTAGAGACCTACATTAAAGCATACTACCTAACTGAGAACGACATGGAGCAGTTCATCAAGAACCACAGGGTAAGACAGGTGACACAATGTTGGCATGTTCTTAAAATGTCAGAAAAGGGTTCAATATTTTATTTATATCTACTATATCTAGAATATTTCTGCTTTAAAATTACTAAAAGTTTTTTTTTTTTACCATCAAAATAAGTAAAACAAGTAAAAATCAATATCAGTATTAATAAAATCAATGTTTTATATATTTTATATATAATGTATATAGTTATAAATGTGTGTGTGTATATATACGTATATATATATATATACACACACACACACACACATATATATATATATATATATATATATATATAAAAATTAATAGTTATATGTACATATATCATTTTTTTGTCAGTGACAAATTATCAGAATGTGTACTGCTTTAGCTGTATTCATCTTATTTAGTTTAATATTTAAATATTTAAATTTATAAAATTTTTATATTTCAAATTTAATGACAAATATAAATTCAATTATGTACCGATATAACAATATATAGTAATAAACTATTGATGCTTCCATGTATATCTTTTGCTAAAAGTGAACATTTTGAAATGCGATTATGCAAATGAATTATCGTTTTGAATTGATTCATTGAAACGAACAATAGTTACACTCACGGAAATGCATCTAACTTGCCAACTCTGGTACCATGTCTGGCACCGAATCAGAGATGCTTTTGAAACATCCCTTTTATAACTAATATAATTTAATATCTCCATCACAACCTGTGTGAATATTTTATATATGATGCAGCGCTAAATGATTCCCTTTTAAATGCCAGGACAAAGGCTGCCTACATTACAAACTTGTTGTGCAAGGCTAGATTTAATTTCTCATAAAAAAAAAAAAGATGTATTGTTGTGAAAGGCGTCTCCAGTAGAGATTCATCATGAGTTTGTTTTGTAGGAGTACTCTATGAAGCAGCTGACTAACCTGGTCACCGTCTGCCTCGGGTCCCACATCAACAAGAAAGCACGACAGAAACTCCTCGCGGCGATCGATGACATTGATCGGCCGAAAAGATAAATAAACGCCACCCAACTACCCGCCAAATTCAACAGAATCGTCTCGAAAATCACAAACACCTACACTGTTACTTATCCAGTATCTATTAATGTAAGCAGGACGGGCTCTGACTACATATGAAGCGGTCATTTAAAGGGTTGTAAAGGATAATGGGTAATGAAAGTGTTATCAGTACCACTTGAATCACAACATGAATGAATCAAACAGTCAGTTAAACATAGATGTGGCAAAACAACCCTATTTCCCTTGTTGAGAAATTCTCGCTGGTTCTGTAGCATGAGGCTTTTTAAAATGATACCGAGACGTCCTCTAACACACTGAGGCTCCGTCTCTGTTATTTTACACACAATGCATGTGCATCTCTTGTCTTGTTTTGACAGGCCACTGTCGCTCATTTTGCTAGCTGTACCTCACTGGTCTCACCCTGTTACGCAAACACCTCAGCTTATTTCTTAGGTATCGATTTTATAAATTATGACACTTATACCAGATCCCAGAGACGTATTAGTATTGTCGTCATTTTCCTGAAACACGTGTGCAAGAATGTGATTACTTGTATGTTAATAGTAATAACTGGAGGAAGAGACTTCCTGTTAGAAAGTGATATTTATTTCGGATTATGTCTGAAATGCAGAAATACTGTATTTCGCTCACTGAAATGTTTTGTTTGTGGTAACTAAATTGTGTAATAATATTCATCTGTACCAAGTTAAAGGCAAGGTTGTACAATAAATACGCTAACATTCTTATCATGTGAATAATGATACTTCAGAATTCTGTTCCAACCGTTTCAGTGGTATGAAAACTTACCAGTTTGCTGAAGTGTGCTGAATCCTCACATTAAAGGTACAGAAACGTTTTCCCCTAACCCTCAGTGAGCAGAAGAAAAAGAAACCTGCCGCCATTTATAAAACCTGCTTGACTGTATTTAGAGCGGCTAGTAGACACTAAAGGATCAACAGTTAGAGCTTATCTGCACACATTTTAAATCCAGAGATTATTATTTTTATTATTTAACAACTTTTCACAATGACATATTACACTTCAGGTATGTCTTTTCCCATGCGCCGTGCAGTTCACTTTAATCCTCCATAGGAAGCAAAGCTTTAGCTCTAATTAATCGTCCTCTCCTCCTCCTGTTGTGCTGCACTTGAAATATCCTGCTTGGGATGGGGAGTATGTATTGATTTGGCCATGACTCATCGTGTGTAGGAGGCATTTTTATGGTTTCTTAATAGCCGGCAGGGGGGCCGCCTGGAAACCATTGTGTTCTAAAACATCAGAGGACCACCTGAGAGAACATCCTCTCTCACACCTTCACAACCGTCCAGTTTATCATTCACTGAAGTATGGAAATACAGCGCCCGAGAATTTCTCCTGTCAACTGCAAACACTTATTGGTAGTGCATTTATAAAGTCAAATTGCAAGATGATTTCAACTTTTTTGGTGGTGTTTTTTTTGTTTACATATATAAACAGCTGAAACTAATATATTATATAGACTCATTATTACATGCAAAGTGAGATATTTTAAGCCTTTATTTGTTATAATTTTGATGATTATGGCTTACAGCTTATGAAAACCCCAAATTCAAAATTGAAAAGGTTTTCATAGCTGTAAGCCATAATCATCAACATTGTAACAAATAAAGGCTTGAAATATCTCACTGTGCATGTAATGAGTCTATATAATATATTAGTTTCACCTTTTAAGTTGAATTACTGAAATAAATGAACTTTTGGTCTATTCACATTTTTCGAGTTTGTACTTTTGTACTATTGTACTTTTTTTTATTTTATATTTCCTTTTTATTTATCAGAATTAAATAAAATCTTGCTCGCTTGGTCTGCTTGAAATATCAAACGAGTTTAGAAGGTGCTCTTTGCTCAGATCATCAAAAATAGCTTTCAATCATCTAATAACACTGATTTGGCGATTTCATGATGTAAACATTTTAGAAAATAAACCATGTTAAAAAATGTTGATTCCAAACCCACCCGTATCGGCGTGATTGCCTGCGTCTGGTTCTGCATTGACCAATTGCAAGGACATCACCATTACATTTGTATATGTAAAATTACAATTAAGCTTTTTAATATCTATATATACTAAATCATGATTGGTCTTTAATATATTGAAGCATTAATAGCTGCCAAAATCAACTTCTAAAACCTAATTTTACCTCAAAAGTCAGTACTTTTTTCTGCCTTGCAAGCGCAGGAATTGCAAATATAGTTGTATCTGACGCATGAGCTCGCATTTATGGAATAGACTCGAACACATTTATGCAAAGCCGTCTCTTTTAATTAATGTCATATTGCGAGTATGCGATTTACTTAAAACAGGGTTTGGACTTCGTGTGGATTTATCAGAGGAGATTTATCACGGTGTTCTGGCTGAATTCCAGAGCGTTTCATTAGTGTCGTGGTGTGTTGCGATTCATCCACCGTGAACCTGCTTGGATCACACCACACACACTTGTGCTCCTGATCAAAGCTGACTGTTTCACGCTTGTTTATTTTAGATAGCTATGCTTCAATGCTTGTTTATATACTCTCTCTCTCAACACCATCTATTTTTGTGTACATCACCATATTAAAATGTGAAACCTTGCTACAAATGCTTTGGATATTTTATTTTACCAGCTAATTTAATATATAATATGCTTATAAAGGGTACTAATTTGGCTTGTTTTGAAAGTGTATGTGATTTTCCTTTCTCTAGTGCCGATGTACTTCTCAACGCCTTATTTCGGCATGCACTATTACACACACAGGACGCTTAAAAGCATAAATTGGATCGCCAAGACATTTGGACACACTTCTACGATAAATTTAACTGGTTAAATGTGACCCAACAGCTGTCAAAAATGCTGATTTATGATGGAATCTGTGCCCACTGAAAGCGCTGAGGTTTTCCACAGAATTGAAGCCACCATCTATCACAAAGTTATCCACTATATTCCACTATATTTTCACTATAAAGAAGCTTTTATGCAATGGAAAGGTTTCATGGATGTTAAAAGTTCTTAGAACCATTCTGTATAATGCGATCGATTCTCTTCAGAAAATTGACTAAACCGCTCTATTAATATGGATTAGTTTTACGATCTCTTTATGAACTTTTTGAACCGTCAGTGGTAGTTGCGTAGCTGTCAATGGAGGGACAGAACTGGCTCAGATTTCAATCAAATATATTTAAATTTTTGTTCCAAATATGAACGAAAGTCTTACGGTTTGGAATGACGTGAGGGTGACTAAATGATGACAGAATTATAATTTTTGGGTGAACTATCCCTTTAAGAAAGTGTTTTTGTGAAGAGTCATCTGATTAGTGTATAATAGTTTTCTATAAAAAAAATGATTTAATCTATGGTTCGGGTCCTCAGTGTATTTCGCCATGTTGAAATGACGTGTTTCACTGATTCAAACGTCAGAGTGAATCAGAAGAATCAGTTCCTGAATAACTGAAGGAGCAGAAAAGGTCTGAAGTCAGAGGACTTGTAATGTTTTCGAACACACATTTAAAAAAAGAAAAGAAAAAAAGAGTAGTTTAAAGCCACCATGAAGTCGTCTTTTTTAAAGGAATATTGATCCTCACATGAGATCCACCAATAGCAAACCACAACCATCCAATCAATTCCCCATGGGACAAAATCAAGTCCAGCCCTATTTTTGTCCGAGAAGCCGTTTAACTCGGATATACATCACAATATTGAAGAAAAGGCTATCATAACTTCTGTGTCATGCCGACTTTAGTTCATTATAATAGTTAACTGCAGTGCTCTGATCATTTCAAACCGGTCTATACTTGTGCAATGCTGGAAAGGTTAATTGAGGAAAAACAAGACAATCAGTACGGATCAACAAGCTTAATATTAATTATCACACATGTCCATGTTAAAGTCACATGGACTAATTAACAAGCCTTGTCATTTTTTTCTTGTCTTGTTTTTCCTAATTGACCTTTACAGATGTGCAGCTTCATGGCGTTGAACCCAATCTCATCTGACTTTGTGAATGATTTCACAGCATAGAGTTACTCCATTATTAACAGTGACATTTTCATGATGGTCATATCAGCTCTAGTGGTTCTGCGCTGAGACTCTTTGCTGTATTGAGACATCTGTGGTGACAGATTCAGTTATATACCCTGTGATGGCTTATGTGAACACTAGCGGCCTGGGAATTCATGGCAGGACTTATCGAATCTTCTTGGTCCCACGGCAAAAGCCATATTCTTACTTGCACAGGTATAGTGAGACATGATTTTTCTTCTTTCTCAGTAAACAAAGTGCGGCGAGAAATATGAGCAGCGAGCGCCCTGAAGGCTCTGTCCTCATCTCGCCACGGTAGCGGGATTATGGGCTATAGACAGATCCGCCGCTTGTTTTTACACTTTTATGGGTCAGTCAGTTCAGTTGGTTTACATGACAATGTTCACTTCCTAGATAAACTCACATCCTGGAAAAAACATCTGCACCAGAGTTATTATACTATGGTTTTATATCAGTCAATGTTTATTATATTTTAAGTATGTTTTAAGTTAGAGTTAACAGTATAATATCCCTGATCTGCACACTCTTCCTAATAAAGGTTCCAAAAGTTGGTTCCACAAAGAACCTTTCTTAAAAAGAAAAAGAAACAAAAGAAATTCAGTGTAAAGAATATTGTAATAATCCAAGAACCTTTTTTTCCCACTATAACGAACCTTTTGTGTAATGTAGGTTCCATTGATGTTAGAGGTTCTTTATGGAACCATCAATGCCAATAAAGAAACTTTATTTTTCAGAGTTTGTAGAAAGTTTAACTTTTCGTGTTATTGATATGCCGATGCATGCAGGGAAGGTTGTTTTGACATGCAGACTTATTTAATATCAGTAATCATGAGTCTTATGCATTTTTATGGTGACTATGCAGGACGCTATAATAAATCTGCCTCTAAATATTAAACGGTTCATGCAGCCTGCAAGGACAGCTCAATATTTTGAGCAATGTCAGATCTGCCAGTTTTGCAGGTAACCAGCGATGTCTTGAAGTCAGACCTTGAGCATAATATGAGATCGCCGGTTTAATGTGCATTTCAGTTTGTCTTATTGATTCAGCGCGGTCTTTAATTGGACTGTCTGTGGGGAAAAGAAGTGGCTGGTCGATAGAACTGAAAGAGCAGCAAAACCTTTGTTTACATGGAGATTCATATAAAAATTCATATAAAATAAGAATTATCTGATGGTTTTGGAAACGTATAGATTTGATTTTTAAATGTCATTCGAGTTCGCATTTTTGCGACTGTTACTTCCACTTAAAAGGGCATTTAATTGAAATGCATTCTGTTTTACAGACATTTTTGTGCCCATTTATACCCGTTTAAGATTGAATTATGTGTTTAGCTTTTTATTAAGACCGTATTATTCTGATCATACTGTGAGGCTTAAGCTTTATGAGGTTGAAGGAATGGATGTGATTGTTCTGCTTCATAAAGTCTGAGCTGTGTAATGTCAGAGAGTAGCAACTCTCACAGCCAGCAGTCTTCCTGCAGGATCAATGCCGTTTGGATCCAGCATACTTTTGGATATGTCTTCAGTATGATTTGTAGCCTTAGTTGAAAAGAAATTACATGAGTCATTCCATGAAAGGAGAACTGTGGGGGTTTGTTTGGATGCATGGATGGACAGACAGACGGACGGACGGACGGACGGACGGATGGATGGATGGATGGATGGATGGACGGACGGACGGATGGATGGATGGATGGACGGACGGATGGATGGATGGATGGATGGATGGATGGATGGATGGATGGATGGATGGATGGATGGATGGGTTGACAGACGTATGGATGGACGGATGGATGGATGGATGGATGGATGGACGAACGGACGGACGGATGGATGGATGGATGGGTGGATGGATGGACGGACGGACGGATGGATGGATGGACGGACGGACGGACGGACGGATGGATGGACGGACGGATGGATGGATGGATGGATGGATGGGTTGACGGACGTACGGACGGATGTTGTTTTTTGTGGATGTTGTTGTTTTTTGTGGATGTTGTTGTTTTTTGTGGATGTTGTTGTTTTTTGTGGATGTTGTTGTTTTTTATGGATGTTGTTGTTTTTTGTGGATATTGTTGTTTTTTGTGTTTGTTGTTGTTTTTTGTGGATGTTGTTGTTTTTTATGTTGTTGTTTTTTGTGGATGTTGTTTTTTGTGGATGTTGTTTTTTATGTTGTTGTTTTTTGTGGATGTTGTTTTTTGTGGATGTTGTTGTTTTTTGTGGATGTTGTTTTTTGTGGATGTTGTTTTTTATGTTGTTGTTTTTTGTGGATGTTGTTGTTTTTTGTGGATGTTGTTGTTTTTTGTGGATGTTGTTTTTTGTGGATGTTGTTGTTTTTTGTGGATGTTGTTGTTTTTTGTGGATGTTGTTTTTTTGTGGATGTTGTTTTTTATGTTGTTGTTTTTTGTGGATGTTGTTGTTTTTTATGTTGTTGTTTTTTGTGGATGTTGTTTTTTGTGGATGTTGTTGTTTTTTGTGTTTGTTGTTGTTTTTTGTGGATGTTGTTGTTTTTTATGTTGTTTTTTGTGGATGTTGTTTTTTATGTTGTTTTTTGTGGATGTTGTTTTTTATGTTGTTGTTTTTTGTGGATGTTGTTGTTTTTTGTGGATGTTGTTGTTTTTTGTGGATGTTATTTTTTGTGGATGTTGTTGTTTTTTGTGGATGTTGTTGTTTTTTGTGGATGTTGTTGTTTTTTGTGGATGTTGTTGTTTTTTGTGGATGTTGTTTTTTTGTGGATGTTGTTTTTTATGTTGTTGTTTTTTGTGGATGTTGTTGTTTTTTGTGGATGTTGTTGTTTTTTGTGGATGTTGTTGTTTTTTGTGGATGTTGTTGTTTTTTGTGGATGTTGTTGTTTTTTGTGGATGTTGTTTTTTGTGGATGTTGTTGTTTTTTGTGGATGTTGTTGTTTTTTGTGGATGTTGTTGTTTTTTGTGGATGTTGTTGTTTTTTGTGGATGTTGTTTTTTTGTGGATGTTGTTTTTTATGTTGTTGTTTTTTGTGGATGTTGTTGTTTTTTGTGGATGTTGTTGTTTTTTATGTTGTTGTTTTTTGTGGATGTTGTTTTTTGTGGATGTTGTTGTTTTTTGTGTTTGTTGTTGTTTTTTGTGGATGTTGTTGTTTTTTATGTTGTTTTTTGTGGATGTTGTTTTTTATGTTGTTTTTTATGTTGTTTTTTGTGGATGTTGTTTTTTATGTTGTTGTTTTTTGTGGGTGTTGTTTTTTGTGGATGTTGTTGTTTTTTGTGGATGTTGTTGTTTTTTGTGGATGTTGTTGTTTTTGTTTTGTTTTTTGGATGTTGTTGTTTTTTCTGGATGTTGTTGTTTTTTGTGGATGTTGTTGTTTTTTGTGGATGTTGTTGTTTTTTGTGGATGTTGTTGTTTTTTGTGGATGTTGTTTTTTGTGGATGTTGTTGTTTTTTGTGGTTGTTGTTGTTTTTTGTGGTTGTTGTTGTTTTTTGTGGATGTTGTTGTTTTTTGTGGATGTTGTTGTTTTTTGTGGATGTTGTTTTTTATGTTGTTGTTTTTTTGTGGATGTTGTTTTTTTTTGTGGATGTTGTTTTTTGTGGATGTTGTTTTTTGTGGATGTTGTTTTTTGTGGTAAAATGAATTCAATTTGGAAGAAAAAATGACCTGAGCCGTTTTATTTCTGACATGGCTAAAAAGAACTAATTCATAATACAGTTTTTTTGTTTCTATAAAATGTCTGACATGACCAGAGGTCATTTGTCAAAGTTGAGCAATAAATGTCTTCTGAATTCCGGCTCGCGTACCCCGAAGTGATAAAATAAAACAAAATTCTGTATCAAAATTTATAGGCAAGAAAAGTAGTTTGTTTAGGCTGGGTTGTATGAATTACAAACCTGCGCACATATTTTAAAAAGCACAACTATAGAATCAATTCTGAATGAGCATGTGAACGCTGTCAGCGTTAATCACAGGTTCGCGTTTAAAGTCTGATCATTTCGACGGAGGTGAATCAATCAAAGTTAACTTTAGCTGGAAATAACATTATTCAAGAACCGCTATAACACCAAAACAATCTGTTACCTTAAATTATATGTTTATCTCTGTAAAGCTGCTTTGAAACAATCCATTGTTAAAAGCGCTATATAAATGAAGATGACTTGACTTGACTTGACTTTTGTGGATGTTGTTTTTTGTGGATGTTGTTTTTTATGTTGTTGTTTTTTGTGGATGTTGTTTTTTATGTTGTTGTTTTTTGTGGTAAAATGAATTCAATTTGGAAGAAAAAATGACCTGAGCCGTTTTATTTCTGACATGGCTAAAAAGAACTAATTCATAATACAGTTTTTTTGTTTCTATAAAATGTCTGACATGACCAGAGTTCAGAGGTCATTTGTCAAAGTTGAGCAATAAATGTCTTCTGTAGTCAGCGAAGGTTCAGTGTGTGTTGTGTTTGGTGATCCTCTGATGAGCGTAACAGACACGCATGTTCTGCCAGACAGCTGACGCTACAAACCCTGACCCTGGATCTTCACTTCTTGAAAACAAGCTCTCTAATGATGCTAACTATGTTTGACTATATGTGGCTTTTCCGCGTCAAATGTGCTGGCATGATCCGAGGTCGCATGCGTGTCTGAACGAGGCTCTCGGGAATGACGTGCTGACCACTGAGCGAGAGGTCACTTGGATTTTCTCCAGGGCCACGGCTAAGATATGTCTACCGTTTGTGTGTTTCCTTCCCCACCCATCAGCTATTTCTCCTTTCCCACTGTCCTGCGTGTGCTTTCTTACACAGTAGCCTCTGCTGAAAGAAAGAGGAGGCTGACATGGGGAGGAAAATAAAGGTCAGGTTTTGTGGGATTTTCTGTGAAGTGCCAATAGAGAGTTTCCAGTACTCACGATCATGCTTTTTTCTGCTTAATGGTTTTCATCAAAGCTGATGCAGGCGATGGTTTGTGTTCCCAGTAGACGTGATGAAAGAGCACGAGTTTAAGCCAACTTCTACTATTCAACTCATCAGAGATCAGAGAGAGCTCTAGACCTCGGACAGACCGTTAAACGCTCGATCTCAGCTGTTGCATCATTTCAACTCAATTTATCACTATCATACATGACAAATACACAGTGCTGTCAAGTGATCAAAATTATGTATATTGTAATACCTCATTTCTCAATGAATCTCCAAATGAATGTAGAAACAACATAAATATGCTATATTTAAAAAAATTATTATTTATTTTTTTACATTTTTAAGAAATACTATGAATGAAGGCCAGTGTTACTGATGTCTCTATTAAATTGATTTTTGTTCTACATTTTTGGGGATGAAATGAGTAACTAATACAGATTACAGAATCATTATTTGGTTTTAAGAAATTGTTCACCAATGTAGCATTTACTTGTATAAAAATGCAGTTAAAGTCTAAAAGTAAAAAATTAAATAATATTATAAATGAATATTACTGTTTGTGTTTGAAATAACTGTTTTCTAATTCTATATATTTTATCATATTTTTCCCCTGTGATGGCCTTATTTTCAGCAGTGCTATTTTAGTTTTATTATAATTTGATTCATATCTTGAATTAGCTTTTAATTTAGGCACATTTTTTTGTCATTTCGTTATGTGCTTTTGTCATTTTATTATTATTTAGTTTTAAATATTGCTAGTTCTGTTTTGTTTATTATTATTTCAGTTTTGTTTTCAGTTTAGCTTTAGTTTTTTATTTATTTCCAGTTATTTTAGTGCTTCAAATTAAACTTATTTCAGTTTATTGCCAAGGCAACATTTCCAATTTTCTTTTAGTTTGAGTTTTTCAACTAATAATTAGATTGTATTTATTTTTAGCTTAATTTCAAATAACAGAAAATCATTTTCGATCAATCCAGGCAAATAATAGGATCAATTACTTTTCAAAACATTTCACAGTGAACACAAACTTTTTAAACAGTAAATAGTAATATACATACAGCACGCTGATCATCTCTTACAATTCCCAATTCAAACCATTACTCTCACATTATGCTAATGTTCTTATCAATTTACACGAAATCCTCCTAACGTGAGGTCTATCTGTACCAACACTTATGTTCTCTAAATCTGGAATCTACCAACATTTAGTTGCATTTTATTGTCCACGGCATGTCTTTGTTGCACTTTTATTTAAAAAAAAAAATCCTATAATAAACTGCTTTTCAGGCCTGAGGAACTTTCTCTGAGTTTGTTCTGTAAATCCTGCAGTCATAGCTAATGGAGTCTGCCTTTAGAAAATCACTACTTGATAATGGCACAGGAGAATGTTTTGGGAAAAAAGCTATTAGTTTCTTCTCAAACTCCGACTTAGCCATTGTTTCCATTTTGCTTGCATATTAATAGAAGTAGACGTGGGTGATAATTGATACTTCACGAAACGCTCTACTAAGCAGTATGAATGCAGAGACCCGACAGCCTGCGCTTTCTGTGGTGTCAAGAGATTCATCATCCAGAAAAATGGAAATTTAACACACAGATTTGATCAAATATATTAATTTTCACTGTTTGTCTTTCGTAACATCTTCAGCAGTGTGTGTGTGAGAGAGAGAGAGATCGGAAGAGAGAGTGTGTGCGCGTTTGAGAGCGGGAGTGTGTGTGTTTGAGAGAAAGTGTGTGTAATTTTGAGAGAGAGTGTGTGTGTGCGTGTTTGAGAGAGAGAGAGTGTGTGAGTGTGTGTGTGTGTGTTTTTGAGAGAGAGAGTGTGTGTGTGTGTGTGTGTGTGTGTGTGTGTGTGTGTGTGTGTGTGTGTGTGTGTGTGTGTGTGTGTGTGTGTGTGTTACCCAACTGGATGTTTATAATGAATCTGTCACTCTTTATCGAGCAGATCTTCCCATCATGCCTCAGGCTGAAAGTTGACTCACATCTAAACACTCAAGGCAGAGATACCAGAGGTAACCAGTGTAAACTAACTCTTTCTAACTCTTTGGGATATCGTTTACAAATGCTATTTACAGAACAGACTGAGAATTAGCCTGGTTAAGGCCACATTAATCTAAATAAGATAAAGACTCAAAATAAAGACTCAGTAAACACAAATTACCAGCTTTGCCTTAGAGCCAGAATCCAGTTTAATCCTTGACACAAACATCATTATTAATGGCAAGATTTAAGAAAATGCCATTCAGAAGTGCACTGCAAAATATACATATTTTTCCTCCGTGTTTTTGTCAGTTATTAAACATTAATAAATCAAGATACATTTACTTGGACCTGTTATGCCCTTTTATTGATGTTGTGTTTGGGGTCTTCTAGAACAGGGTTTCATGCTTGAATGTTCAAAAAACACTATTTTTTGCATATTCTCCATTGTTGCAGCTCCTCTCTTCCCAGTCTGTCAGTAATGCTCTGTTTAGTTCCTGTCTCTTTGAAGCCCCTCCTTCTGAAAAGCGCAATGTGCTCTGATTGGTCGGCTGAACTAGTGTGTTGTGATTGGTCAACCGCTTCAAGCATGTTTCGGAAATGTTACTCCCCTTAAAATCAATTGAGATCAGAGGCGGATCTACCGGGGTGGCATAGGGTGGCAAATGCCACCCTAAAAGAAACCCCAGTTGGCAGCAACGAATTAAAAGTTATGGCCAATTTGACAATTTACGAGCGCGAATCTCCAATGTCCGACTGCAGTGAATTCGCTCCGTGCACAAATGGCAACCGTTGACGTTCGAACTTGAGTGTGTGGGCCAATACTTCCGGTAAAAACTTCCGGTGATCTGACAGCGAGAGCGGGAGTCAGCGAGAGCAAGAGACAACAGCGACCGAGTTCCATTTCCAGAGAGATAAGTTTTCAACCCGACCAAATTTTTAAATGTAGCCTATATAATTTTCAGTTTATTTCACCAGTGCGTTTCTATGCTTTCTATTACTGTTTTTATTTTGTGCAAGTAAGATGAGTAAAGAGCATCTGTTTCATAAATCATTATCTGTCTGGTGTTTATAAGCAGCACATACAGTATTTTACTATGTGTAAAATATACAAAAACTTAGCTATATTAAATTGTTTGTGGTACCTACAGTTAAAAATATAAATATAAAATATGTGATAATAATATTGATCGAGCAATTGATGTAAGTGAATTAAGAAAATAGTATTTATGGAGATAAATTGTAGCCTATTACAAAGCAAACGTGTGAATGTTCACGGGGTATTTTATTTAACAACTCTAATCGTAGTTGTAACTCTATATTTACAGTAGGCATAGCAATTGTGATTGCGAATGCAGCATGAGTCCAATACATTCTTCTGTTCGTGAACAGTTGTATTTCATTCATTAATCTGACTATGCATCTGTGCATTTAATTGGCATTGGCTCGTGTGATACTGTAGTAATATGGATCTTAGTAGTATTTTAAGTGATATAATTGATTCAATAAACAACTATAAGAGATAATTTTCGGCTTTCTCCGGCTCCCTGCACCGGGTGTAATGCGAAACCGGAAGTGTCTATCCGCACACTCGCCTGTGTCTTACCTTAATGCCTTTCATGTGATAATGCCCCTTACTTCTATCATACTTCTATCTCCTATTAAGTGAGATCACATTGTATGGCCACTTATACAAAAATTTAATCAGATCCAAAAGCACGCACATCCACAGCAAAACACTCAATTTGGGTGCTCAACAGAAAAAAAAATATATAAAAAAGGGGAAAAAACGTCGCTCCAAAATTGTGAAAAATTGAATGGACTCACACACAGGTGGTAACGTTTCAAGCACGTATAGGCTCTTCGTCAGACAACTAAAAGTTAAACACACCCCGCCTTTATACTCACAGGTGACCCTAGGTGAGTATAAAGGTGTGCCGACTTTTTTCCCCTTTTTTATACTTATGCCTAATATAAAGTTTCACCTCAAATGCAAGACATTGATTGCATGATATTGAGTTTGTAAATGGCAGCCTGAGCCCTTTTGTAGTGTGTAGGCTACATACTATTTCTCATCAAACTGTGTTAACTGTGATTAAATTCAGTGTATATACGGCTGCCATATATTGCCACCCCTCAAAAATTCCTGCCCCCCTCTCGCCACCCCATAAATATTTTTCTAGATCCGCCCCTGATTGAGATTGTGCTTTTTTAAATAAAAATACAGATAATCTACTGAACTCTATTAGGGCAGGTCATTATCGTATTATCTTAATAGCACTAATTTGTGTCCAGATTTCATACTGACAATTATTTATTATCATGAGAAAGAAACAGATAATAATTTCAATGCAAAACTGTGCGATACTTGAATCCTCTTGAAGCAGCAGACTGGGTATTGCACAAATAGCTTAAGCACAATTTATTGCCAATGATAATTGCATATCTGTGTTCATACAGCTGTACTGAGTGATTCTCTTTCATATATCCCATAAAGCTCACAGATTGCACAGTTATTATGTCATGATACAATCAGTAGTGCTTGTGATGAATATGAATCCGCTGTCATTGTCTTCAGCACAAAGAGATGAAAGAGATGCAAACGCCTGGAGAAACGCAGAATCAAACGCTCACGATTGTCATGTTATGCGTGCGGTTATGTTCCACTTCCCCCGACAAGACTAAATATTAATCTCACAATGGTGCGTGATGACATCAGCAGTATTTGTGCTGAATGCAAATGATATATTGGTGCTTGTTCAAACAACAATAAACTAAGGTCTAGTGAACTAAAAAAAAAAAGAGAGATCACAGCAACCATTTTCATAAGTATATATCTTGAAATTGCTGAACAAATCAGTAGAATGTCATTTCCGGATCAATAGAAAATGAAAAATGATTTTCAGAATGAAATGTGAGACATTTACACAGTGCAAAAGCTTTATACTCAAATCAAATCAACTAATTTCATGTTGTGACCCAAGATGAGAATTTGTTACATAGGTATGTAAAAGAAAGTGAGACTGGAATTGCTGACGACTCGTTTCACCAGTTCAGAATCGATTCTTTCATTTAGGAAACTAGGAGCACTTTGATCTTTAAAACTTTTACGTTCATAAACTGAACGAAAGGTAATATTTGAAAAAGCATAATAGGGGCACTTTTAAAAAAGGTAATGGGTTACAATCTCGAGACGAGTATGTTTTGTTGTCAAGTTATCATTTATAGTTATTTTAGATCTCATTAGGCCGATTTCTCAGCATATTATAATGAGGGACCATTAAAACCAAGTGTGTTTATCCAAAACTGAGGTGTTTTATGGTCATGTCTGGAAGGGCAGAGGGAGGAGAGCACATGTTCGGAGCAAACAAAGGACATCTGTCCGTCCTGCACCTGTAGAGGCTGACGTTTAGTAGACGTGACACCGCCGATGCCAGAAATATCTTCAACTGCTGTCTGTGCTTCTACACCCGAGGCCGATCAAACCACATCTTAGTCACAAAAGTCCGTTACACTGAATGGGATTAGCCGTGATGTTGAACCTTTAAACTGAAATGCTAAATGAAGCAGCATTTGTACAGTAGTGGCCAAAAGTGATGTCTGGCATAGGAAAATTGACATCTTCACCATTCAATCAAATATTATTAAGAATTTGTTGAAGATTTTGTAAGCATATTGTGTGTAGTCGTGCTTGGAGTCAATAGTTTTATTTGTGATAACGCAAATGAAACGAGAGAAAACCAATGAAATATTAATAACCGATTAGGTTTAATGTTATTTTTATTTATTTTTTCCATAGTAAAATAAAGCCTGTAGCTGTAGTTTGCCTTTTTAAATAAAAAATAAAATATTTTCCTCATTTATTGATGGTTTAATCAAACTTGTAGGGTCGTTATAAAGAAATATCCCCTCCGGACATCCCTTTTGGCCACTACTGTATAAATTTCTTAGATTCAGTGATATGAGAGAGTGGTATAATGCTATTATGCTTTTTTTTTTCTAAATGGAAAAAGATTATTTGGGATGTGTACTTGTACTGTATATGTGTATGTCAAAATATACGCAAATGATCTGCTAAGTATCAGATATTAGCCAACATATTTAATTTGATGTACAACATAGAGGCATGTGGAGTTTGTACACATGGACACGATTGAAAAGAGTTTGACAAAATATTTTTTCTTTTCTTCTGATGGTATCTCCAACATAAGCAATACACTTCAAAAACATGAGCAAGAAATGTAGCTTTTCGACTTCAAACTTAGAACTGTGGCTCAAACGAGCTTAATGACTGACTGTAAATGCACCATGATAAATCAATTACACATTGGACTAAAACAATTACATGGTGAATACCAAATCCGAGATACTGACACAACTCACAATGAAATGACCCAACTGTCACAATTTCACCTCGAACCCATTGAAACACAACACACTATGTACAGCTAAACATCTTTTTTAAATATAAGTACAGTGTTGTAAATCCATAGTAACAAAAAAATAAACATTTCGTACAGAAGAAAAGACAAGCTTTCAGACTTCCAGAGTGTCATTGTATCAGATATATAAATTCACACTGTAGGAAAGCATTACTATACTGTAAATACTTAAAAGGTACACTATGTAACTTTTGGCCCCTCTAGCGATTAAAAATCAAAACTGCATGCATTTTGCGGGATAGCATTGGTCTGGTTGTGCTTCGGCTCTGTGGGACTGTGCGGATGAATATAGTTATCCTTCTGCGCATAAAACATTCCCTACCAGACTAGCTGAAGACGCTACTGTAGCTTTACCCCATAATATCCAGCACACACAGCGCTACAATAACTATATGAAATGAGCCTTCACAATAGATTATGCTTTACAATAAATTGTTAGAGAGCTACATATGGCAATTTATCTGTCCAATAAAATCCCTTAACGGTTGAGTAAATAAAACACAACCTCCTTGTTGCTTTTACAACATTTCGAACTCCTAAGTTCTCTAAAAAGCAATCTCTGAAAAGCCATGCCAATGTTGGTTCTTGTTTTATTACGAGCTCTGTCGCCTTCTCTTGTCGCCAGCAGACTCTCCTCTGTGCGGCGTTTGTTTAAAACGGGTGATTCCTTAGAGGATCGAGATTTAGTTGCTCCACGTCAACCTTTCTCGCCGGTTGTGACAACTAACCTCTGCCGTCAACTAAACCATACCGTCAGGTCTAAAATGTAACACTTATAGTGAATCCGGGTAGGACAAAAACACTTTTTGAAAGAACGATTGATGATGTATAGACTGATCTGTTAATTCTGAACAAAAAAGTTACATAGTGTATCTTTGAATAGATTTTTGCATGTGATCTTTTAACGATAAGGTATTTGATTCTCATTTAGCAGTAATTGATATATTTATAAAGATCCTTTTCGTTGTAGTTGCACATGTTCATTTAGTATCTGTATGAGTTGTTGCTGTATTCTTGTGACAGGCGATGCAAACGCTGCGACAGCTGCCTGTCATCACATGCTCCCCGGACGCCATCCCAGTCGAGAGCGTCGTCTTGTTCAGTCTACACACTCCTAAATGTGTGGTGTGATGCTCTACATTTTGTTTCAGAAAAGTGCTTTTCTTCAGTCATGACAACAAGATGATTTTATTAACGTTTTCACACCTATATGTATATTTATGTATCATTACCAGTTCAACATTTTGGCGTTTTGAATGTTTATGAAAGCAATCTCTTTAAGGTCAACAAGGCTGCATTTTTCTAGATCAAAAATACAATAAAAACTGTAAAATTGTGGAAAATTATTACAATTTAAAATAACTGTTTTCTATTTTAATATATATTTTAAAATGATATATATATATATTCCTGTAATAGCAAAATTGAATTTTCAGCATCATTACTCCTGTCTTCAGTGTCACATGATCCTTCAGATTTCACATTTGATAAACATGTGAAATTCACATTGATAAATAGAATAGAGCAGCATTTATTTGAAATATAAATCTTTTGTAATCATGTAAAATGCTTTACTGTCATTTTTGATCAATTTAATGCATCCATGCTGATATATATACATACATACATGTATATGTGCAGTATATATATAAATATAAAATTTAAATTGAGTTTAAGATATAAATATTTTATTTAGATCTCGATTTATTTTAATCAGTACATCTAATGTGCTGATTTCTTATTTTGCGGTTCCTTATTTTCAGCCTAATTCAGTCAGTCCCACAAGTAATTTGTGGTCCAATAAAGGCAAGCGAAGAAAAGAGTATTATTGATCACTGGTAACTCTTTTTTTTGTTTTGTTTTTGTTTACAGAATACATGTCTGTGCATATCTATGCACAGGTTTATGAATTGACTTTCAAGCAGTGCTAAAATTGTCCATGTTGTTCATCTTTTTCCTCCACACCCCCTTTCGCAACAAAGACGAGGCAGAAAAGCACAGCTGCAAAAACAATAAAGCAGTCACGCAACACGGATAAAAAGCTATTTTCGAATGCGAAGTGACCATCGGACAGAGATCCCTGTAACCTCTTTTGACGTTTCAGTGACAGGATTCAGGCACAGAGGAACTCTCCTTTGTTCAGAGACGGATGAGTGTAGCCTGTCCGCTAGAGGATCGTTTCCCAGTAGCTTGAGAGTGTCCCACAAATCGACACATCCTTTGGTTTTTTGCGAAGAAACTTTTTTGTTTGTGGCCACGGGCCTGAAAAGGATGTGAAGGGAGCCTGAATCTAGCAGCTTTAATATGATACATTTTGCGGCCCGTGTCTGTATTTTTCCGCTTCCTTCGCGTTTCAACTCGCAGAAGCAGAGCAGTAGAGTTTCAGTGGTGCCAACACACAGGCTTTGAATGCTCTGTTGTCAGCTCTTAAGTGCTGTCTGAGATGGGGGAGTTTGCGAACATTCAGTCAATGTTGCTTTGCTGTAAAGGAGCCTACAGTCTCCAGTTCGACTGAATCACTTCTTTGCCAGTATCGTCTTTTTCTCCGAACGTTCACGCGTACGTCTCGCCCGTCTTGAGGGCCACTAGCTCTGAGTCTTCTGTTTGTTTGCCGTTCAAGTGTTCACTGTTGCAGTCGTGATGGAACATGAACGCGGGCACCTCGGTGATGGAGGTGGCGGTGTAGGAGGTGGACCTCATGGAGCAGTGCTCGCGTCGACGCTGACCCCACTGGGCTTTGTATTGCATCCACTGCCGTTTCAGAGCTCCCTGGACCTGCGGTGAAACACGTCAGAATCAGAGAAACGAAATACTGTTTTCACTTTTGATTAATGCATTCTTGCTGAATAAAAGAAAAAAATCGGTTACACCTTATTTTAAGGTGTCATTGTTACAGTGTAATTATATATTTAAGTACTAAGTAATAATAAGCAACTACATGTACTTACTATAGGGTTAGGGTAGGATTAGGATTTAGTTGAGGGTAAGTTGCATGTAATTATGCATAATTTACTGTTATTAATAAGTACATGTAACATATGTAATAAGGACACTGTAAAATAAAGCGTTACCTAATAATCTTACTGGCACAGTATACTGGTAGAATGTATGTTTTTGGCTATTTTACCGAATCAGCCAGTGATTTTTTTCTTTTTCTTTTTTTTTTTGAAAGTTGAATGTAATTGGACAAAGCTGTAGTCATTTTTTCTTGCGCTGAGACGTCAGTCAGAACATTCTTTGAGCTTTGTAGTTTTATTATAACCATCTTTGAACTTGAGTCAAACACAGTCTGTGATCAGTCTTTAAACAACTATATTAAATTATTAAACACTTATACAAATTGCGGTTGAATTTAATGTTCATCAATTTCAGGTATGGTTTCAGTTTAACATCTGTTTTTATCTGGTAACATCTGGTGTCCCAGAGCCTTGTCAGGACATCGAGAAAATTGTGATTTGACAAGCTGTGCATCAAAGTTCCTTTAAACTGTACTTTTATTTATTCTTTTTGTTGTTGTTTTTTCCAACTTTCTTTAGTGTGCAATGCTGCTGTTTGAGCATGAAAAAGGTCTGCAAAGTTACAAAGCAAAAAGTCACTGCTAAGTGAGATATCCTCTGTATCCGTGCGCTCTGTTTCTGAACTCCCTGAAACCCTCCATAGAAGTCTTGAGTTTTCTTCTGGGAACAAACGTCAAAATATTCCTCATTTAAATAATTCCCACCCAAGGCATATGCAAAAAAAAAAAAAAAAATGGAGTGAGGCCTGGTTGAGTTAGTTAGTAGTATGTTAAAACTTGCGGTTATGGTAAGGGACGTGACTTTTCTTCAACACTCTCCAAGCGGTTGACCAATCACAACACACTGGTCCAGCCGACCAATCAGAGCACATTGCGCTTTTCAGAAGGAGGGGCTTCATAGAGACAGGAACTAAACCGAGCGTAACTGACAGACTGGGAAGAGAGGAGCTGCAACAATGTAAAATAAGCGAAAAATAAGGTGTTTTTTGAACATTCAAGCATTAAAAGTTATTCTACTAGAGCCCAGAAAAAAAATCAAGACGTTGTAATAGGGCATAATAGGTCCACTTTAATGAAAAATGTTAATTTGACATAAATATGCTTTGAAATAATTAAGTTTTTGTTTTATCCTCCGTCAGCTTATGGGAATTATATTACTGTATTATTATCATAACTGATTTTGATGCGCCAATTACCGCTCTGTACTTTTAACACATAACAAAGAGGGATATTGGATCAGGCACAAATCATGAGGAGACGGGGGCACAGGGGAAGGACATTAGACTAGAACGAATCATTACGCTGAGGTAAACAAACACCACCACAAAGAAAAATGCTATTCTGTGTCAGTGCTCCTTTTATTGTCCTGAAACAGGATCTGTGCTTAGGACACATCCAAATAGTTTGTAGACGCGCGGATGCTGATGCGAGCTGGCTGCTCATGCATAAGCTAATAATTGACCCATTTTCCAGGCCCAGAAATAATTCGGCATGTTTAAAACATGACTTACACATAGGCGGATGAAAGGCGCTAATTCATTCCATTCAAGTTCGTGCCAGGAACCTCATGCTGAGTATTCTAATGAAACTGTGTCTTCTTTGTTTTGCTTTTGTCATGCATAAGTGCTCTTAGTCTGTTTTCCTCAAGTCTGGTAAATGTGTTTTGACATGGCTGTTGGTATTTACTGCCACTTAATACTCTTTTCATGTACTCATGTACCCCTCACTTCAAGAGACGCTTCAAGAACACGTCTGGCTTTCAAATAGATGTTCAGTGAATGTGTAAACACATGACATGAGAAACGCCTCCATCCTTTGTGACTACGACCGACCCTTGAGAAAATTATATCAGTGGCAGTACAATGCAACAGCAAAGGTCTTAATCAAAAAATATTTAGGCCTAAATTTAAAGTAGCCATGAAATCAAAATGGACAATTCTTATTTTATTTTACGGAATATTGCAGTATTTATTATAAATGATTTATCCAGGCACATTATTATTTCTCGTGCCCTCATAATCTTATATCAAAATAACTTCCCCTTCCTCTTGCAGCGTCATCTCTTCTCTTCTCTGATGATGTTTTTACTGGTGTGAGGGCGGGGCAACCTGTCACTCGCATCAGATCCACCAATAGCAAACCAGTTAAAATGTATGAGAATGCATTTATTGATGATAAATATATAAATATGGTAATTGTGTTTTTAAACAAGTTGATTAATACTATTACAGAAATATTGCCTGATTCTTACCTATTTAATGTGTGACCTTGTTATTATAAGTTTATATTAGTTATGTGTAATCCAAATGGATGAAAATATTATATGCAATTCAAATAAATAAATCTTAAATTTAGGCATATATATATATAGATAGAGAGAGAGAGAGAGTGATAAATGATGTTGATAACAATCTCTGAGTTAATTGAACTTAATCTCTTTCAAAACCTGATTTTCACATTCACAGTCAACAGCCGTGTCATGAGTGCGTCATGACAGATCATGGAGGAAAGCGACATCAACCATGTCTGAATCAATGTGTCAGTTGCACAACATGGCCAGGTATTCACCCAGAAACTCACTGAATGCCTGACTGACTTCCTGAACACCAGCCACTTAGACAAAACGTCAAGCTATCTCAAAGGTCACATCCTTCACACAGGGGGTGATTTCGCTTACGTTTAGCCCCCTTAATAAGGACGGCAGGTGTTACTTTAGCATAGTTTAATGTGATGTGGAAAGCAATTGTTGTTTAGTGACCTCATGTCAATTTCAACCTGAATGCTGTTTTCCAAGTCATCTCAATAGTTTTAAATTACCCCAATTATGCTATTTTAAAGGTTCCTAATTTTGTTTTGGAGGTCTCTTACAATAGGTTCACATGCACCCAAGCTCAAAAACACTTTATTTTTCTCATAATATACATTGCACATCACCCAATTTCTCAAAGTGTCTGAAAACGGTTTGTTCAAAGATTCAGACTCTCTAAGCCCCTCCTTTCCGAGAGACTTCTCTTCTCTGATTGGTCAGATGGCCCAGTCTGTTGTGATTGGTCGACCGCTTACAACGGTCATTACCATATCTGACTTTCAGCTCTGAAGGCTTCCTCAGCACTTGATACAGTGATACATACAGTAACGATAGTGTTGGTTTTTCTGTATTAATTCCAGCTCAAGTCCTCAACCTTTTGAAGGGCAGCAAAGTGGATTCTCAGCACTGAAAACAGCGTCGTCTCGACATGTCGACAACACGAACCAAACTTCCAGTCTCAGCTTCAACTACAGTGTTTCAGGACGGGTCAAAGTGGACCTTGTTTGCGGGCAGCCAATGAAGACCATACAGTCTGGCATTATGCAAATTTGTTCAATTTTGTTACGCAGGCATGTGACACGAAGCGAGACTGGAAATGCTGATGACTTATTTCAGCAGTTTAGAATCGATTCTTTCTTTTAGGAGACAATAACTATTTTGCAATCACAAATAGCTATATTACACCGTGCATAAACTTGTAATATGATGGGTGGGTGGTGGTGATGGCGCAGTGGATAAGACACATGCCTTAGGTGTGAGAGACCCGGGTTCGAATCCACTGTGAGACACCAATGTGTCCCTGAGCAAGACACTTAACCCCTAGTTGCTCCAGAGGCGTACGACCTCTGACATATATAGCAATTTTAAGTCGCTTTGGATAAAAGCGTCAGCTAAATGAATAAATGTAAATGTAAATGACGTACCTCTTGAATGTCATTCTCCATTACACATATTCACATTGGCGAATTCTAGTTTTGTTGCGAAACATGTAAACCAATGACTTTTGACATTACAACTTGCCACTCTATATTTTGGTTTGAATGTGAATTATCCATTACGAGAAAGTTGTATGGACTACTTCTATGGGGTTTGTATGATGTTGCATGAATTGAAACCTAACTTCATGAGGGTGAGTAAACAATGCCAGAATTAGCATTATGGGGGGAAATATCCCTTTATAATGATATTAGTCTGCTCAGTCGGCTTACCTCTCCATTGAAAAAACAGAATATGGTTGCCACCAGCAATCCCTTGCAAAACAGAAAATATGGAAGCATTAACAATCATTTTTAGGTGTCTTCCACAAGTAAAACGAGTTAGCATTCAGTCTGAGTTACCTGGTAATGCATTAATATGTGCATGATGTAATCATATATCTCTCCTGCCAAGCGGTTTTCTGGCCGCCAAGGGAAGATGACGAACTGAATGCCCAATAAGGGCACCAAAATCAGGGTGGCTCTCACCGCCTTCATATACATGTTAGACTCAGCTCGGTGCGTATCTCTCAGTTTGGTCACTAAGACCCGTACTATGTTCAGCAGAAAGAATAAATTGACCTACAACATAAAAAGATATATATATATGAAATGAACTCCAAACAGTCTTTAACTAACATGCTCTATTTAGATTTTCATTTCACACAGAGTTACCACAATTAAGCTGTGAATGAACACTGTAGTCGTTGACTCGATAATCCAATTTTAACAGACACACCATCTAATGAGATGTTAAACGCAATATTTGTCATTTGCGGCACTAAGAACATAATATTGCATTCAAACTTTTCCTCAAAATGAAGCATTCTCAAGTTTTGTTCATGATTAAAATGGATTACTCAGAGACAGATTCATGGTAAATACCGTGTGAATATATGCTAAGCTCAATATGATAGATAATAAATGAATGGACTCACTAATAAAGCTGCCATAATAGGGCCGTGAACCACGTAGAGCAGATGGGTCTCCACACTCATCCAGCAGCTAGTGGAAAAATATAATATATCTCATATCAGACCCACTGTCCACTGAATCTGGCCTGTCTTCTGTATTTACTGCTGAAAAGCAGTGAACATTACTCACTTGTCATCAAAGTATTTCTTTCTCGCCACAGCATGGATGGATGCAGGCACCAAGGGGAATCCTGTTGAAAGGAGAATTGAGACATAAGTCACAAAATATTATGCCTCTAATGCAAAATGAATGATAACGCTGTAACTGTTATTAGACGGTGAGCCACGACCACGTGAAATGCGTAACTTGATTTATTGAAGTATTTGAAATCATAGCGCTTTACAGGCTCATCATTTATAGGCTAAATAAACAGTTGTCTTTGATGCACGATGAGGGGACGGTTATCAGTAAATAATGACTTACATTTCAGCCTGTTTCTCACCCAAAGTTATCAAATAATAATGCACAGATGATATGAACAAGGATACATGTATGGTGTTTTCCCCCCTCAATTATATGGGAAGGTATGGCTTGGAAATACTTCAAACGTTTTCCATTTGTTTTTCACAGTCAAACGTAAGTCATATAGGGTAAAACAACAGGAGGATGAGGAAATAATTACATATTTTTGGGTGACATATTCCTGTAATGATGAGAATTTTAACAGCGGCTTTGAAAATCCTCAAGACAGCTTGAAAAGCCACAAGGCAGATTTTCTACAGATGGTCGAGGGCTGTCTTTTCTCCCTTTGGAAATGGATGATCCGGCACAGGGTTATCGCACAATCTTTAATAATGCTCCACAATTCAAGGCTTTTTTTTGTCCATATGTTAGCTACTTCCTAACCCATGTCATTGCTGACACAGAGAACAGCCGAAACAAGATAGTTAAGCCCTGATCTTCAATAAACCGTCCTAATAAAACTGTCAGTGGGAACAGTAAAGTACATCCGAATGTGAAATAAACCACGACCCCAAACATCCACAACTGTCCAGCATATTCTGTCCTAACTTTGGATTGGCTGATCCGTCTGAGTTTCGTCTGTGTTTGTGCCGGCGACAGTGTTTACTGTTTATGGAGCAAGAGGACATGACCACGAGCAAATGTATCCAATAAATTATGGAGCAAAGACTGATGAAACAACTGCCTTTGAAACCAGGTCACGATAAACTCCGTGCTTAGCAAATAGAAAGGACGTTCATATTTACAATTTAGAGTTGGCTGACAGATGGGAAAGCAAAACTGGGAGCTGCGTTCAGACATGGGGAGCAGAGCTGGCGGAGACAGACTCACCCCAGCCCAGAAGATAATACCAGTGCAGATGCTGCTCCTCTGCAAATACGGCCACCACAATCAGCGTGTGCAGGTAAATCCCCTCGCAGAGCATCCAGAAATAGTTACAGCCCAGCATGTACATGTGGAAGAAGTGCAGCACCTTGCAGCCAATCTGCAGAGGGACAAAAGTGAGAGAATGAAGTAGACGGGTGCTTTAAGTTTCACAATTCAGGCAAAATCTAACAGGACAGCTCTGCCGAAATGACAAAGTCCAAGCCAATTTATACTGGTTTGGTTCTGGTCTAGCTAGTTAAGAAATGAATGCTTTGTCAGTTATCTACTGCAGTGGCTCAGGTGGTTGGTAACATTTATTTTGAATAAAATCAATTTCATGAATTGCAAAGGCACTGCAATATGCAAAATTATTTACAGGGTATAGGCTGATTAGGACGACTCATAATTTAATAAAAGCATAACCAACAGCAGAAATGTGATTTAACAGCCTAACATATTAAACAAACACTGATCCAAATATTGTTTTCGTATTAGCCAAATTAGTGACAAACTTAAAACTATGGGAAGCATTTTCTCCTTTCTTTTAAAAGTCCATTTATTTTGCTATCCTAATTATGCATGATTAGATATTGAGTTTAATTTTATTATTGGTTGAATTCTGGTTATTGGTTGAGACGTGCGTGTTGCGTTCTTTAACGGTCTAGCTATTGTGGTGCCAAACCCCCTCATGGAAAAAAAGAAAGCCTTCGTGTTTACAACTGTTACAATGAGCTTATCAGGATCAATTGAACACTGGATTTTCAAAAGTATGTGAAGTTCATGGCATAGAGTTTTACAAGGCGGTCTGTTATTGTAGGGACATCGACTTCACATTTTCACACCCCTTCAAATGACGCTGAACAAAACTAACTGTGATTGGTTGCTTTACATGTCAGTCAGACTGCCAATGAAAGCAAACCTATGGAGTCCAGACCTTCTACCATCGGTCTGAAGGTCTGGCTACACGAGACTAGGTGACATGTAGTTGCAAAGTTATATAGTTAGTATAATGTCTAAAGTGGACTGTCGAAATAAAGTGTACCCTTAAATAAATTAAATTCGCAAAAAACTGTGTTTTCAAACAGGTTTTAGAATCTGTTATTGGTCTGCAAAGCAGATAGTCCCGCCTCAAGCTCACGCTATTGGTTGAGCCAGTTTTTACTGTGTTGGCCAAAGTGTTAACTTGGATATGAAAGGCCTACTTATAGTTGATCTTGAAAATTAAAGAATACCAATTTTTGATCTCTAACATGGCCTGGACGATCTCTTCCTCTGAATTTTTGAGTTGTCTGGCTGCTTTGTAAGAACGAGCCTGTTCTCATCCTTTGGCGTCATATGGGTGACGCCATATGACAAAACGTCGAAATACTACGCACATGGCACCCTTTAGCGTGAATATAGTCTCGCGTAGCCAGACCTTCAGACTGACGGCTGAAGGTCTGGAATTCATAGCAGCTTTCTTTGGCCAAGGCCCGCCCATAAGGCCGTTCGACCGACATGTAAAACAACCAATTACAGTTCGTTTCTTTCAGCGTCACGTTTCGGTGCGTGGAAATGTCCCCACAACAACAGACCTGCGTGCAACAAGTCAGTCAGCATAGAAAATCAAAGAAAGACAAGAAAACTTCAAGAGTCTTTCCCGTGAACCTCGCATACTTTTGAGAATTCTACGTTTAGCTGATCTTGATAAATGCTCATTTTCACTCATGTAAACACAACAGTTTTTCTTCCGCGATCACACGTCTGCGCTTTGTTTCCCGGCGGACCGAAAATAAACGCGACACTCGCGCCCCCCGGAAATCCGATAAAATTCAATCAATCAGATGACGACTTCGACATTCCTGAAGTGTTTCCAGTTAAGTGTACCATATGCATCAGACGTTTAGCCAACGTTCCGTGGGCGTGAGAGGCTGAGGCTGAGACTAGCGTGAATATAACACGCGAACCCAAGGCGTCATAAAGTTGACTGGCATCCTTTAGCGTGAATATGAGACGCAGACCCTACCCCACACCTAAACCTACCCATCACAGTGCGTGTTATATTGACGCTAAAGGGTGCCATGTGCGTAGTATTTCGACGTTTTGTCATATGGCGTCACCGACGCCAAAGGATGAGAATGCGTTGTAAGAACATGTGTGCAGTTTTAATTAGAAAATACTGGCAAAGTGTCTATTCTCAATCCGCTGAGCTGGATCACACACACCTCCCAACAACACGTCAGTCATCCAGATTAACTTTTTACCATATGTCCATGGCATAGCTCTCTTCTGCCTGCTACACCCACGCAACTGGCAGCAAGTCCTCACACATGTTATTCCCCACACACAACTTTCGTTTAGAAGTCAAGGCTCTTTTACTTTAAATTCAGATGTCCTTGACATGTAATGGCATTCTAGTCAAGACTAAGCACAGCTTATGTCAGAAACACAGGGTTTAAGTCTAAACTAAACCTATCTGTAACCTCTTCTCCTTGAGGCTGGAAATGCATTCTGCACTGACCGTGGCTTGACTCGCTGGAGTTGGGAGGAAAAACAGGAGCTTGTTCTTCAGGCTGAACAAGGATACCGTAAATTAAACATAGAGAATGCACCCACACCACCGAAAGAATGCATTTTAACACATTACACTGCATTACACTGGCCCCAAAAAAACAGACATCATTTTGAGAAAGCATAAGTAAGAAAGGTACTTTTACAGGCACAGCAGGGTTTGTCTTTTAAATGAAGGAGCCTGGTGAATAATGCATCTCTCAGACAAGCCAATATTTGCAGGTGAGTCAGAAAAAATGGTTATGATCTTGAAACTGAAACTTCGAAACTACACTTCCGCTGCACTCCAGTCCTTTCAGAACTTCAAAATCCACTCATCCGAACCATTTCAAACCCGGGATAGCAGGATGCAAACTCGTTTTAGACCGTTTTACTTTTTATCTGTTTTTTCTCTTAATATTGGTATATCAGTAAAAAAGAATAGGCAATTCTCCTCGATCACATTAGGTACAGTAGCTAAAGTGAATGTTTTTCTTGAAACACATCTCTTCACCACACCTCTTAGATCATGCAGAACATTCCAGTGTGGCAGATTTATGCATTCCTCCGTAGAGCAAAACCTGAAATGATCATATTCCACGAAAAGGTCTCATGCTATGAAAATACAATGTGAATAAAACAATCTAACCTTTTATGGTGTACTAAATGTCTTTCTTCTTAAGTGTAAAATATTATTTTAAATCTTATACATGACAAATATAGTATATCTAGCTAAATGACCTTCACCCAAAAGTAAGTATTTTTTTTATATCAAGACACAATATCACAAGTTAAAGCATGAGGTACTCTGTCAAAACTTACATTTAAATTAAATGAAAAATTAAATATTCTTCTCAGTTATTAATTGAATATATACACACTACCGTTCTAAAGCTATAGATCAGTAAGATTTTTTAAATGTTTTGAAAAGAAGTTTCTTCTGTTCACCAAAGTTGCATTTATTTGATCGAAAATACAGCAAAAATATATATTTATAAAATAAAATGTAAAATAATTTTTCTATTTGAATATATGTTAAAATATGCAATTTATCCCTGTAATCAAAGCTGAATTTTCAGCATCATTACTCCAGTCTTCAGTGTCACACGATCCTTCAGAAATCATTCTAATATGCTGATTTGCTGCTCAAGAAACATTTATTATTATTATCAATGTTAAGAACATACAAATCTTTCATGATTCTTTGATGAATAGAAAGTTCAAAAGAACAGCATTTATCTGAAATAGAAAGCTTTTTCAACATTATAAACGTCTACTGTCACCTTTGATCAATGTAATGCTGACCCTGTACTTTGTACTTTGTACCTTGAAGGTCTAAATGAAACGATAATTTGAATCATTACTTTACACTTCTGATCTAATATTTGGATCAGCCTTTTTCCCTCCTTTTTTAGAAACAATAGGGTTTTTCACACTTGAAATAGGTAACCTCAGGTCTTTCTAAACCCAGGGTAAATGGAATATATATTGCCCACTGTACAATTTAGTTCATCCTGAATGGATGTTTCAGACTATACAGGAATGAAATGTTGTGACCATTTGCTATTTTTCCTCTCAAACCAAGTGTTCACTCTAAAAAATATGCAAGGTTGTTTCAACTCATACTTGGGTCAAATATGGACAAACCCTTAAATAAAATGTTTAATCCCAACGGTTGGGTTAGTCCACACAGTATTTGACCCAAACATGGGTTGAAACAACCCACCATTTCTTAGAGCAACAACACAAGTTTCCTTGACTGTTTAAGCACGTGAATATGAGGCATGTGATCGGTTGTCTGTTGCCAAGCATCTAGCCGTAACCTTCTAACACCGCATCGTTTCAACTGTACATGTTTGGCACCGCAATGCAGGGTTATAATAACAGCGTAAAAGCAGTGCTAATCGTGCTTCTGAGCCATGTTTCATAGGCCCGGGTAAAAAGCTGTGCTACCCCTGCTTCTAATTTACAAGTGTGAAATGTTCCCTTTTACGGGGTAGAAAGCGAGGTTTAGAAAAAGCCCAGTTGATAATGTGAGCTTTGTGTTGAGGCCACGCACCGGATTCCTCTGCACCACTTTGGGGTTGTTGACCACAGTTATGAGGTTGACGATGGTACAGGCTGAGTTGAGCACATACGAGAAGAATAAGTTCTTGTGTAGGGTGATTCTCTGACAGCTCAGACTCCTGGATGGAAGATAAAGAAATATTAATCACGGATCATTCATGACAGAGGCAGTTGTGTGACTTTTTGCAGAGTAATCAGTTTGACAGTTCATTTCAGGATGGAAACAAACACATTTTCTGAGATGCATAATAAATCAATCTGCTTCTAGCGGATTAGAATTTTTTACTAATCTCAAGCACTGAGCTTTTTTCAGCATTTCCAAGATATGCACAACACATCTGCTGTCACAGGGGAATAAATAATTCATAAATCAGACCATTCATTCATTCATGCCATTGCCATGCACCTCTTCACAGCAGGTTCAATATAGTTTTTGTCTGTCCCGTCTTTTAAATGCCTCCTTACAAAGCGTGCATTACATTTGGACTGTCAGATATGCAGAAAAGTAGATGCTACAACCAGACAGAAACAGCGGAATATCCCCCAATTTTCTCTATATGATCTCACCATGTGACTGATGTGCAAATGTAGGTGGTCATATGGTAATATCAGGAACTCGAGGATTTCATTTTGAGAATGTTTTTAGCCCAGTTTCAATAAATGGATATTTTTTGATGTTACAGTATGTTTAGTAGTAGCCTACAATGAACTCTTTATATCTCAAAAGATAAAGGGAAAATGGATTCCTCATAATACGTCCCATTTAATGACATAAACAGAACATCAATTTCGTGTGTTTGGAAATATATAATACATAATATTGGAAATATATAATACCCTTCAGAATTTTGGGGTCAGTCTCTATAAATACAAGACTGCATTTATTTGATCAAAAATACAGTAAAAACATTAATATTGTGAAATACAATTTCAAAAACCTGTTTTCTATTTTAATATATTTAAAAATATAATGTATAATGTAATTTATTTGTGTGATGTAAAGCTGAATTTTCAGCATCATTACTCCAGTCTTCAGTGTCACATGATCCTTCAGAAATCACTCTAATATGATGATTTGCTGCTCAAGAAAAAAAATCTTATCATCAGTGTTAAGTCAAGTCAAGTCACCTTTATTTATATAGCGCTTTTTACAATACAGATTGTATCAAAGCAGCTTCACAGTGATAACATGAAAATAATACAACAAAGTTTGTTTCTAAAAGAAAATTGCGTTAAACAGTTGTGCTGTTTAATATTTTTATGGAAACCATGATACTTTTTTCAGGTTTCTTCGATGAATAGAAAGTTCAAATGAACATCATTTATTTTAAATAGAAATCTTAGAAGATAGAAATTTAGAGGGGGGAAAAGGGCATTTCTGAGTATGAAATGTTGTTGGTCAGGAGTTGTTAAATATGCCAAATTTGGGACGTAAAACAATTTCACACCTGCATCCCCAAACGTCATCACAATCTCCCAATTAAGAAAGTCGTGCTTCACTCAATTTACCCTAAAATTGCTTGCAGAGATCAGCTGAGTGCAAAGCTGGGATGGGAGTGAAAGCTGAGCTCATTTTCCAAAGCTATTTCCCATATTCCAAACCAAAAATGTCTGGCATTATCCGGTGGGGCATAAATTAAAGCTTAGTGCAGCTGTATGCTGACACGTACCTCTTTGAGCACCACATCTGGACTCAATAAGACGACATTAAGACTTTGACATCTCAGAAGATAGGACTGTAAATATCATAAATACCATAAAAACAAGCGTTGCTACGTTACACTTCCAGATAGTGTACCAGACCAGCTCAACATCATAATTGACACAATAAAAATATTAACAATTGCGAATAAATTAACTGGCCCAGTGATATTTCAAAAAAGTTCCAAGATGTAGACTTGTTGATCACATCGCTTAGGGACAAACAGAATGAAGCCGAAGATATCCAAATGTTCTTGCTTTCCTTTTTCCCCAGTAATTTTAGGCTACATTTGCAGGGATATGAAACATACCATAATGCCATAATCAAAACTGAAATGAAATAACAACAATCCTAACAACAGACTGTAATTTCTTTAAAAACAAAAACAAAACAAGCGCTAATATTGAAATGAGGTCTTAATAGAAATATGCTTTCAATCCTCTAAATAATGATCAAGCTAAAGAGTACATTGACTCTCTCTCTCTCAATCTGTCAATGATTGCTTAGTGTAGTGAAAACAATTTAATGAAATAAACTATGAGATTGTAAGCTTACTTGCTGGATATAACTGTCATACTATGTGAAATATAAGCCCAAAGTTTATGTGGCGTTTAATGTATATATGACTCTTTGGCTCCTACATTTAATTACCCATGAAATTAAGTTTACCCTAGGGGACTCAGACATACGGAGGAAACCAAGTCAGCATGAAATGACACACAAAACCTGACAAATACTACTCGTCATTTGGCTCAGAGCTTAGTGCAGCTCTGCCAGACAATTGGACACCAAGGATTTGAACTCAATAAAACACAATGATGAGAAACTATCGGGGTTTTTTTTTTGCGATGCCGGAGCCAAATGACCTTTCTCTTTCAGCCTGTAAGTGGAGTGCAAACAGTCGGGTCCTATTAAAAGTTCATTTGTTAGTGTTAAGATCACTAAATCATTTAAACGTCCATAAAAACAAGCACGCTCATTGAACTGAATCACAAATCCTACAATGTTCTGTGATGTTTTTATTTCAAGCACCAAATTAATAATCTTAATAACTGCAATTCGTGACTGACAAAAGTAAAACTACATACTTGTGTGAACAGCATATTTAAGTTTAAGCCTACACAACCGTACCTTTAAATAGTTTTGACACACATACAGTACTTATTCTATAAAACATATCCACCTTATTCCTACGCCCCTTGACGCATTGCGCATTGTACTCTATCTCTACTGTACTCTATCAACTTTCAGGCAATTAAAGCAGGCTCTCCAGTAGAACTTTCCGGCTTTTTGCACCAGAAGGTCCAAGTTCTACTGATGAAAAGCCTTTCTTTGTTTATGCGTTAGGTTTTTAGGGACCACCTTTTCTAGACAGTGATGGGGTGGTCTGGTTTAACTTCCCCTTCCAGATTGAGACTGAGACATCCAAACACAATATTTATTGTCCCGTTCTCAATATCTCACCCGATATTACAAAACCAATACCAGATTATGGGAAAATGCTTTAATATCTTAGCCTGGGAAAACCCATACAACTTCCGGCAAATTTAGATTTGCTCTGAAAGTTAGTCTGGCAAAGAGCTCATTCAAGCCCATTTCCAATCCGTCGAAATCGAGGCACCAATCAGAAACGTTGGGGCGGGCTTTACACGATGACGACAGCGCTGGGATTTTGAAGCAGATTTTGTACCCTACATTACAAAGATGGTTGCCGCCAGCGAACATCACTCGTTCGAATCAGCTATCGCGTATGTTTTAAGCGATTTGAACGTTTCCTTTTTGTTAAAAACCGAGCAAAGAACAACACACGGAGATGTTTCTCCGCCGCACTGCATACGTCATCTCCTTCATCGCTTTGATTGGTTTTAGGTCTATCTGCGACGTCCCCTCTGGAAATGATTTGTCAATGACGCTTTGCCAGACCATAACTCCGTTACAACTGAGAATGGTCTGGTTTTAACCAGGCTATTAATATCTCGGAAAAATTGGTAAAACCGATTTTCTTAATTGTCTTAATTGTACAATGAAAACCACACTGAAAATAGAAACCTTTTTAGCTCGGAGAGTGCTCAAACAAACACGAACGAGGGCGTTTAAAAGCAGCGCTTATCAGTGTACAACCTGCAGAAACGTACCAGTCCTGGTATACCACGGGGAAGTTGAATGCTTGAATCTGATTGGTTGACAAAAGTTCTAAGGTATGCAATTAGTCTGCTATCAGTGGCTCAAGTCTCCATTACTAGCTCTAAAATGACGTTTTGGAATTAGCAACGGAGGCTTGGGATTAGATGCGTAAGAAATTAGTCCCACACACAAGAGCGTTTCAAGCAGAAAAACCTGAAAGATGTCTTGAAATACATCATCTGAACAATGTTTTGGGGTGTGGTAACTGTAGTATAAGCGGAATAATTATCTCCGGGCCGTTGAATTATTGAAAAATAATGCACACCCGAGGTCTAATGGGTGTGGCCGCATTACCACCGCGGGTGTGCATTATTTTTCCAATAATTCAAAGGGCGTCGTCAATTATTCCAGACTTTTTCATTTTTGTTGAAAACATATTTTGTTATACTGTTTTTCATCAGTATAAAATTATAGGATTCCAAAATAGCAATTATAAAAAATAGTTTGTTTGTTTTTCTTCACCAAAACAATATCATATTGAAATAATTCCTTTTTGATTTCAGTTTGTATACAAGCGTGAATTGCATTTCAGTGTATGATTTGCAATTCAGTCAAATAAGGTGGTTGGTTTAGATTTCGATGCGTTCACAAAGCACTGTATATGGTAATTCAGCCAATAAGCCCAGAGAAAAGGCCAATTTTCCTGACTTTGTGAAAGTAAAAGCCTGATCCAGACTTGAATATAATTCAAGGGTTAATGCATTTAGCTTCGGACTGCATTTCCGCTTGGCCATGCTGACTGGAACGCCTATCCATCTTTTCTATTCAGTTTGAATTGACCACTGTGATAAATAGGGTAACCAAGAGCCGCTTGGTAAATCTCTCTTTGAAAAGCTTAAACGCGGACTCTGTCAATTAAATAAATCTCAGACGCCACCGCAGCACTCTACCTCCACACCGTCACCGTCAACCGCTCTGAGTAATGTTTGAGAGTAGACAACACACAGCCCTGCCAAAAACAAGTGAACAACTGAGCGACCCATCATCGAGAGGTTTATTGATCGTTCTGAAGTAACTGCAGCTACGCTGATATTTCTGGCCTTCTTCGACTCGTATGGCTGGAGACACAGTCAAGAGGAGATGGAAACTCACCTGAAATAAAAGAATATGGCCAGCGAGATGAGAAGGGACACTATAGAAAGAGCATGGCCCACAATCGCCATGTAATACAAGATATACGCCATCTGAAATGAGACAAATAATGTTATGGTCAAACCACGTTCTCGTGAGATTCACTTTAATGGTTTCATTTTTTGGGGTTCAAGAGACCCTAACGTAAATTCAGCTTTTATATTCAAATGTATTTTTGCAATTTATTATTATTTAATAGAGTAGTCTTAATATTATTATTAAGAAAAGCGGAGAAAATCAAAACCGATTGCATCTATAAAAAATATATACATCACATAAGATTTCAGTCTTTGAAAGGACAAACTATATGCAATTTAAAATTAATTATGCACGGTATTTAAAGTGTGTTATCACATTGATATTCTGTTAATAATCAGTTCTCATAGGATTACAACAATTCACAAAGTATCAACCTGAAACTTCAATATTACGTATATTTTGAGGTATTAAACATAACATAATAATAAAAAAGTTAATATAAGCAGATTTTACACAAGTGCTATTTACCAGTAAGTTTCATGCAACAAGGATAAAATCTCAAACTAGTAACAAAGCATAAAAGTAGCATTGAAAGTGCATATCCCAATTTTCTATGCCTTTTTTATGAACTCCATCTGGAGTGAACTGCACTGACTTTATTTGAGTTTGCCTGAGATGACATTTTCTCTCTATCCCTCACTTTGTAAAGCAGCAGTTGTATGGCTCTGAAACCATTATGTTGTGAATAATTTTCAGAGCCGCTGTCCCCCAGAAAAGCTGTTAAGTTAAACTGAAACTGCCTTGTGTCGACATTACGCTTCACTGCCACTGAGTCTGAAAGAAACACTCAAATCCAACATTGCTTTCAGGAACAGCTTTTAAATAGAATGAAACTGTATCAGAGCTGTCTCTATCATATTTCTGCTTTTTTATGATATTGTGGTATGTTGATCTGCTAATTATTTGTCTTGTTTTCTTTTTCAATATTTATAAACAAATTTTTGAAAACCAACAGCTAGTAAACTATCTGCTATATGGATATTCTGGATATAAGTTGTAATTGCATGTTTAAACACATAGGCTAAAATCGCAGGAAATAAAGTCTTTACATTGCAATCTTGCAATCTAACATCCCAGTTAACACAAATATGTTCTAAGAACGGTTTCCTAATGCTCTCGTTAAGTCCCGTTAAAAATTATGAATGTTCGGTTATTTTAATATTTTTAAAACATTTTTTTTTCTTGGTTATGTGAAACTTACATTATTTCAAACATTATGGGAATGTTACTTTTGAATGTACTTTTGCAAAATGATCAAATGGAATGTTCCCTTAACATTCATATAACTAAGAAAAAACATTTTAAATTGTGAAAGTTTTGAACGTTCTGAGAACAATCCGAAATAACGTTTTCATAACTTAATGGGAACAATAGCTAAATGTTCTTAGAACATATTTTCGTTAGCTAGGATGTGCACTGTAAGAGTTTATTTTCAGAAAATCTGACCCTTTAATTCGGAAATATTCATAACAATAACATTTTCCTTCAAGACAATAGCAGAATTTAAGGGTGTCCCATCCTCCTACCTTGAGCTTGTCCTTGGTATGAGCAATGCAAAGGGTGTAGTTGGACCAAGTCCTGTTTGTTTCAGGGTGTCTGAACCAGTTTCCAGTCTCATCACAATATTTGGTGACTTTTTCTAAATGAACAAGGAAAAAGATCTGAGATAAGTGCACGACAAAAGCCATTATACTTTAGCTTTTAAGGTAACCCTTTGGACAGAAAGGCTCAACGCTATCAAAATGCTTCAAGCATTGGGGTGGTTTACCTGCACAGGTTCTAAACTGGTTTTGCTTCAGGATGATGACCTAGAATAATTATCTGCAGGGCTTGACGTTAACTTTTTTGCTCACCAGCCACTGTGGCTAGTGGTTTTCCAAAGTTACTATCCACTCCGCATTTTCACTGGCCAAAATTTTGACATCGATACCATGGGGAAACACTGCCATATAGATATTTTTTAATATTATCTCATAATTTGTCACCAGATAGGCTATGTAAGGCTGCCTGCTGTCACTTTAAGACCTGACGCACGGATCCATTATACTGTTACACATTCTTTCTCAACTGTTTACTGTGTGTAACTTCCTGTCTGAGAGATGAGAGATGAGAGAGAGAAAGCGCAGCTGGTATCGTGTATCTATTCTGTGGGAAATGAGTATTGGAAGCATTTCAGATATTTCAGAATTGATATGTGTCGAAAAATCAATATTTTTGACAACACTACATTGCACTTAGTTTAATATTTCAGATGCCGTTTTAAAAGACTACAATTGAAAAATGTATGTTCTATATAAAACTCAACCCGCCAAAGTGGATCGTAGGAGTGACTGCGTTACACACCAGTGATGAAATAATGTCAAGGCCTGGTTATTATAACTATAGCTGTGTTCACGGCATCCGCAATAATGAGATGACAACACATGACTCAGAGTGAACGTGAACGTAACTTACACCACTGTTTTTGATTAGTTTTCAGAAAAGATAAACAAAAAGTGAAAGAATTGTACCAGTGGAGTCAAAGTCAGGGAAGTAATTGGGGCAGTACTGAGAAGTGTACGTTCCTGCTGGAGTGTCGTCCCAGCATAGCCATCCGTCCCATGTGCGGTTACAGTATGGACCTAAAGACAAGCACACAAACAATCAGGCCCAATTCCTCCAGGCAATTGCACTTTGCGCTAAGAGATTCAATCTAAAACCTCTTCTGAGGCTCTCTGTTTCCACACCTGATTTGTTATATGGCTGGTCTCTGTTCATTTTCTCAAAGCATTTATATTGACCATCGATGATCTTCTTCCTCTCCTCCGCTTTCTGAGTCACTACAGGGCTGACCTGACTCTCAGCTGTAGGATCCATCTCCGTCTCCGTCTCTAAAAAGCCATGAACTGGTAACGTCTGAAGAAGAAAGCATTCGTTTTGAGATTAAAGATAAAAGAAGTATCTGATTTTAGACCTATTGGATAATTAGGGGCCAAGCACTGAAGTATGTGTTCTTTCTCTTTCTTTGCTGGGACTTTATGGATGAGTCTATATGGACGTATATAAAGAAGTTGTGAAATTTGGCCCTCTAGTTTGGAAGAGTCTGATCATTCATGGCAATTTCGGGTCTCTTCAAATCTCTCTAACCTCACCAACATTCGGTTGCACTGCTTTCTTTCTACTTATAACTTTCGATCCAGAGTTTAATGTGCCCAACGGTTTTGATTTCTGCTCGACATGACATTTACATCTCTAGTGAAAACATACACTACCAATCCAACGTTTGGGGTCGGTGGGATTTATTTATTTTTCGTTTTTGAAAGAAGTCTCTTATGCTCACCAAGGCTGCATGTATTTGATAAAAATACAGGAAAACAGTAATATTGTGAAATGTCAGTACAAATTAAAATAACATTTTGTATTACTACTATACTTTAAAATGTGATTTATTCCTGTGATTTTTCAGCATCATTACATTACTGTCTCATGATCCTTCAGAAATCATTCTAATATGCTGATTTGCTGCTCAAGAAACATTGCTGATAATTATCAATGTTGAAAAGAGTTGTGGTGCTTAATATTTTTATATATTTTAATTATTTAATATATTTTTTAAGGTTTCTTTGATGAATAGAGTTTTAACAAACAATATTTATTTTAAATCAAAAACTTGTATTGCATTATAAATGTCTTTACTGATACTTTTGATCAATTGAATATATATTCATTATTTTTTGATTACCCCAAAACTTTTGAACGGTAATCCACTTTTTGCAAACTCCTCCTACAGATCATATCTTCACTAAATTTGAATTAGATAATTTTAAGATAATTTTTGCCAAAAGTTGTTAAAGCTTTTTTATAAACCAAACCATTTTTTGTGTGTGACACATACTTCAACTGCAAACATGCCAAACAGGAAGTGAGGTTCTGTCTTCTTAACATTTTGGCCTATAGAAACAATTACCTCAGGACAGCACCATCTAGAGGTCAAAATCATATCATAATTATTGATTCATTTGCTAATAAATTGTAATTAATTTGGCCTTGACTCTACTGTATTTAAATCGTTTTGGACATATTTGGACATATTGCATGTGCACAATTTTAAAATTTTCATCAGGTGTTCCCTGAGTCTGTCATAGTCAAGGGCTATGCATGTCACAAGTTATTAATTTTTTTTTTTCAACACACCCAAAATGGAAAGGACTTTTGGACTTTTTAACCCAAGGCATATCCAAGACTGTACTGTATCCAGACGGCAATTGTGCCGTCTTATGTTTAAATCTGCTTATGGCATTTAAACTAATTTTTGTGGTATGAACGAAAAAATCTACAACTCAATAGTGTGCTATATTTTACCTTAATTTTTTCCTTTGAGAATGTGAGACAGTGGGACCAGGTCTTATTGATGGATGAACTGTGTACCCAGTTGCCAGATTCATCACAGTATTTGGTTACTTTTTCTGCAGGGAAAAAGAAAGTTTAGTGTAATGACTTGAGCTTAAGGATGTACTCACAGTACGCTTTCTGAACCGTGCCGGAGTATCTTTGACCCTCAAAGTCTGGTTCGTTTGACTAGTGTGATTGCTCCATATAGTGCCCGGGGCCGCTTGAAGAGGTGGGCTCGGGCACGGATCGATTGGGCTCGAGCCCGGTATGCATGTAGAGTGATCGCCAACTGCGCCGAAACATCATTGCTTCTTGGATGGTACACTTTTTAATGAATTCGAGTATATTTAGGTTTATAACAGGCCTGGTTCTCACCTTATTGGTGAACATCACGCATCAGTTGTGGTAAACGGAAGCTCAAGCATGTTCAACCAATGAGGTTCATTCTCGTGTGTTGAGCAGCGTGGTTAAGCTTCAGCAAGAACCAATGAGGTTTGTTCTCTCACATCAAGCAAGTTCGGTTGAGCTTCTGTTTATGTACGCTGATCAATGTTTGTATGCGAATAAAAGCCTAAATTCAATCTGTTCATCATATAAAGCGATCGAGTCTCTCCGACTAAACCACTCAATTCATATGGATTAGCTTTACAATCTCTTTATGAACTTTTTGAAGCGTCAAAGTGGTGGTTGCATAGCCATCAATGGAGGGACAGAAATCTCTCAGATTTCATCAAAAAGATCTTTATTTGTGTCCCGGAGATGAACGAAAGTCTTACGGGTTTGGAACGACACGAGGGTGAGTACTTACTGACAGAATTTTCATTTTTGGATGAACTATCGCTTTAAGTGCAATGTGACTGCAGACTAGAGAGAGAGAGGGAGAGGGGAGGTGGGACAATCACACTCGGGCTCGGTACAAGGCAACCGTGCCTAGTGTGAGTACGCACTAAGTTGTTCCAGTGATTGACTCCAGCCCTCGGCCTCGGGAATCAATCAATCATTGTCTTATAACAAACACAGTGAGCTGATTCTCAGGCAGAGAGATCTCTATAAGCGAACAGCAGAGATTATCTCCTGTTATATCCTTACCTCAACAGCTTCATTTCACTGATTTTTAAGAACTCACAGATGTTTGTATATGGAAAAGCTTCTTTTTGTCCTGTAGCAAAAATCTTTGTCCCCTTTGGAACAACACTAGCCATCAGCAAATATATTATTTTTGCACTTCTAAATAAACGCTCATATGAATGTTTCCAGACAGTCTGAGACCTTTTCATTATAGGGCTTCACTTATCATCTGCGCTCGTGCTTTGGAATTCTTTCTTTGGAGCAACATCTTGTGTTTCATAATAGTCAGACCAGAGACATGTAACAGATGTCATGCGTGCTGTATAAATCTCGATGATTTGCAGTTTCTGGAGCGTTTTGGTCTGGATTGACAATCAGATGTGATCGAGAGTCTTACCTAAGGGGTCAAAGCTGGGGTAATCTGGGCAGTTCTGTGAGGCAAAGGTTCCAGCTGGGGTTTCATCCCAACAGAGCAAGCCATCCCAGAATCTACTGCAAAACGACCCTATAAAAGTTAAATAGACATTTTATAGGGGTCGTTTCATGAGGACTCAAATGTTCCTTGATCTTTTGAGATCCAAGAGTTTATTGTACAATGAAAACATACTGTAACTTTCTGAAATCAAAATGACCTCAGTAAAAGGAAACAAAACATTTATTGAAACTATGATGAAATGGCCAAACCTTGTGCAGTTTCTGCCGCTCTGCATATCATTTTGAAGGATAACTACGGTAACACTTTACAACAATGTTTCATTAGTTAACATTAGCTTACTACATTAGTTAACATGATCTAATAATGAACTGCACTTCTACAGCATTTATTATTTTTTGTTCATTTTAATTTCAACACTAACTAATACATTATTAAAATCAAAAGTTGAACTACCATGAAAAAAACATGAAATGCTGTATTTTTATTAACTAACGTTACTAAAGATGAACAAATACTGCAACAAATCTATTGCTTGTGGTTAGTTTGTTAGCTAATAAATACATTAACTAATGTTAACAAATGAAACCTCATTGTAAAGTGTTCCCAAACGGTTACCAAAAAGGTTTTCATGCTTGAATGTTCAAAAAACACATTGGGCGTTTCTCAAAACCAAGAATGCAAAGAACGGACTTGTGTTCTTGGGGAGAAGGCTCTTGCTAGTTGTTCTTGGAAGAATGAACTCACAAGGTGACGAGCACACAGAAAGCTGCTGACAGTTTGAGACGCTGTGCTCTTGCTGGTATTGCTCAATAATACCCCCGCACAGACGCCGTCTGCAGTACCCAAACATAACGAGAATTATTGACGATAACAGCCAGGCTGCAATGGTCTCTTGACTGTGGGGTAAAACGAGTCTGTGAGCAGACTGGCCGGTTGGCTCGCTAGCTAACTAAACACACGCAGGCGCTTATGGAGATTCTCACTTCCGAAAACGTTCGAGCACATTTTCGATTCGCCATAGATTTTCGCAAAAATGCCAATATTTGAAATCTACACAGTTGATTTCTCGCATCAAATGTTCTCAGAAGTGAATTTAGTGATGAAATGGCGTACGAAATTGTAGAAAAACGAATTACTGTATTGACCTGCCTCTCCTTCCTCGAATGCCGAAATGAATGCTGGGATATTTCTGCCGTCAAGTTACCACCCGATGCATCCTTGGTAAAATGGGTCGAGAACACTTCCGGGATTTTTAACCATTCTTGCCAAAATGCAAACTTGTGTATTGGAACAGTACTTGGGCCACAAAAGATGACGTTTCACAAGAACACAAGTACGGACAAGAACACAGATTGAGAAAGGCCCATTATTTTCACATTGTTGCAGCTCCTCTCTTCCCAGTTTGTCAGTAACGCTCTGTTTAGTTCCTGTTTTTATGAAGCCCCTCCTTCTGAAAGGCTCAGTGAGCTCTGATAGGTCGACTGGACCAGTGTAATATGATTGGTCAACCGCTTCGAGCGTGTTTCGGAAATGTCCCGCTCCTTACCATAACAGCATTAGATCCGGGGTGTGGCAACAACACAATACTAACTAACTCAACCAGGCCTATGCGTATGCCTTGGGCAGGACTTATTTAAATGAGGAATATGTCTGTTTCTTAAAGAAAACTCAAGACTACAATGGAGGAGTTTCAGGGAGTTCAGAAACAGTGACACTGATATAGAAAATAACTCCATTTGGAGTGACTTAGAGATATTTATTTATGCTCAAACTGCATTAAAGACAGTTGAAAATGTAAAAAAAAAAAAGAAGAAAAAGAAGAAAAAAAAGAAAGAAAGCATAATAGGTCCTCTTTAAACTGGGATAGGAGAAAGTATTTTATCACACATGCGCTTATAAAATAATATAATTCAGTCAAGAAATCAGCAGTCAAGACAAAACATTTCAATAAAGCATGTGAATTATGTGAATGATTTAATTCAATAATATATTTTACTTAGAAATAATCAAGTCAAATGAAAGTTGCCCTTTTTGATTGAGTTATTTGATTGAAACATGTTCTTTCAAAATGATAACATGGAGTTAAACCAAAGAGTAACTGTTTCAAGTTATTTTAAAAGGATGCAATCGTGTTTGAAAGAGAAACCTGATACAATGATGTTAAATGAAAATTAACTGTTCATATAAAGTGAACAGCATTAAAAAATCATTTTTTTTGAGTGCATCACCTTTCGAGAAGAACCTTTATTGTTTCCCTGATCACTTTGTGATAGCTTTCAGCCATAAAGTGATCCACTAACAGTCTTTGAATTTAACAAAGCTATGAAAAGATTAAGAGCACCATTGTCTGTCATTCAAATGAAAATGAATTGAAAATAAACCTACCTGTTTTATTATGGGATCCATCCCGGCTCAGAAGTTCCAGACATTTATACTGAGACTGAGTCATGATCAGTCTCTCTCCCTCCACTGCCATCATGACAGGAGTAAGGGATAAGTCAGCGCTGGGCTCTGTTTTTGTCTCTGTTGTTCCAGCTTTTGTTACATTCTGCAAAGAGAGATGAACTTGACCACAGAACCAAGGTTGAAAATTCAGTATTTAAGAACTGGTTCCTTCCTGTTCAATTCACGAGTTTAATTTAAATCGAATTGGTCACACCCCACAGGATGTGGGATATTAAATTGGAATTTAAAAGAGAATGACATGGTGGACGTTACTGAATTGCAATTGAAATATATTCACACAGTAACACATAAGGTTTGGAACAAAACATGAATAATTACATAACTACCTTTTTTCACTAAATATAAATAGATAGCCTACATAAATTTTTTCCCATTTATTCCCTGATATGCAGAAAACAATTTGATAAAAATGGAATCAAATTAAATTACAGCAAAAACACATTGATTTCAGATAGCTTTATGAAATAAGTATTGACAGCATCATTTGAGGTATCTTGGGAAATTACATGTTCTTCAACACTGGTGCATAAAATAAGTTAATTAATTAGCTTTTAAGGAATTATAAATGAAATACAAATGGCTATAACTGACATTTCAAACACTGCTATTATCTAATATGTTTATGGGTACTTTATACTAAAATTTAAAATATACAATAGTAGCAAAAAGTGATGTCTGGTCTAGGACAATTGACATTCACCCTTTATTCAAAATAGTATTAAAAATTTCTTAAAAAGATTTTGCATAGTTGTCTTTTGAGTCAATTGTTTTATTCATGATAATGCGATGAAACGTGTGACAATTTTTGGCCAGGCTGTGATACAAAGAAATTATGAACATGCAAAAACAAGAGAGAATCAACGAAATTTGAATAACTGATTATATTTTGTAGTCAATATTATGCTTTTTCCTGTGAGCTTTTTGTTTTTTATGGATTTTTTTATTGCATAATACAATTTATCCTGTAGCTGTAGTCTGCCTTTTTTGCCAAATAGTTTTGTCAGATAAATCACTAAACGTTCGTCCCTCATATGTAAAATATTTATTTTTCCTCATATTTTGATGGTTTAATAAAACTTGTAGGATCATTAAAAACAAATATACCCTCCAGACGTCACTTTTGGCCACTACTGTGAATCCGTTTTCTTCTTCCTTACAATTCTGCACTGTTTGCTACCTCAATTCAAACTCAGGAATTAGACTGGGATTTAAAAGTCATTCTGTATTCATTTCTGAATGGCACACAGCCTTCCACATCAGAAACACCACTATTTCCCCCCCTGCGACCTCAAATGCACACGTACTCAGTTCTGAGGACATCACATGGGCACTTGACATTTGAAAAGGTATGATTTTACACAAGAGAACCGGGGGAAACATTCCTCTGCTCATATCAGTATTGTAAAAAGATAAGAAATCCTTCACAGAAATTAATGCTTTTCTAGAAGAGTTATAGGGGAAAAGCTTTACCCACAAAGACAGGCTTGAAATCACAATTCAAAGCGCATCTCTAACCATTGTATCGCTGGTATGAGTCATCTTATAGTTCAATGGGAAGTCAAAGAGACAATTCAAAAGTACTTTACCTTTTTTCCCCTTTTTGACACCTCACAGTAATAAATTCTACATTCATTTTTGTGCAGAGATCTTTACTTAGATCCTCTCAAACCCAGCTTCTCATTACTGCCATTAAACAAACTGAGAAAAGTCTGTGGCAGCATCTTTAGTGCTGTGCGTCTGTCTTACCTGCGCGCAATAACGCATTTACAACACCAAACTCATCTGTGAGGTTTCTGATGTCCCATGTAGCAGTTTAGCAGCCGTACATATGATGTCACTCCAAACTTTGAAGTAAATGACGTCATACATACGACCACCAGGCCACCACCCAAGTCAGTCAGGAAAACCATTTGTCCTTCAATGGAAACTGGATGTCAAGAACGAATAAGATCATGTTTCAAAAACTACAATTGTATCTTTAAAGTCCTATAGAAAATAACTCTCAGTTTTTGCTGTTCAGTCTAGCTTTAATTAAATACCATTTCCCATTATACTTTTAAATGTTACATGCTATTCTGCAAGCTCATTACTTTTCTACTAAGTTAGATTAATTCACAGTCATGGGAAAGCTACTTCAAGGTCAGACATAAACAGAGAGGACTTATTATTATATTAGTGCCCACATACAATTAGCAAAGTAGGCTATTGGCTTGTTTGTGAGTTGCGGTGATACTATAGTGCTAATGTACTACATGCAGAGGGCTTCATATGCTCCCATTTCATCATTCTGACACGGAGCCAGCTGCTC
>CM060609.1:4608720-4923720 GCA_030578255.1 Tiaroga cobitis | reverse complement strand
ATTGTCTCATTTGGCTCTTGGCAAGTGTAAATTGTTCTCCCATGAGAATGATATGTCAAAGCTAGACTCTGGCTGTTAACCTACAGCACTGGCATGTCAAAACTGCTTTCATTAGACCTCGGTGCCATGTAACATTTTTATATGTAGCTGTAGGTCAAACCATCTCTGCCAACATACCAACAACAACATGCTAACAGTTCAGCTACTGTATTCTCTACTCTTATCAGCACTTTACCAACAGAAAATGCAATGGCAGTAAAGCAGAGAGGGGTGAGAAAGAGCAATGTAAAACGGCTGCTGAGAGCCAGATTCCCTCCTGTGTAACTGGGTTTCAGAATACTTGCTCTCAACACCTCTCTTTAGATCACAGTGGAGGTATTTCTCTGATAGACAGACAGAAAGATACCAGGAATAGCTACTGAACCTCTGGATCCACTCAACAGTGTTGTTGACATTACCTCAGATTATCAGCAGCCAGTTCTCCGCTGATGCCCTTGTGCACATGTAGTCTGAGTGCTGATTTATAAGGATGTGGAGTGTGTATGCACCGCCTCAGGCCTCTTACTGTGTTCTGTCACAACACACATCACATTCAGAGAAGATATTTGACTGAAATATTACTCTGGTTTTCTTTCCAAAGCTGGAGGATTCCAAACAAAAACAGACCATTATTTTAAGAACAAATGAGAACTGCCTGAATCAATTCAACTCCTTATGCAACCGATTGTTGGGCATGCAGTCCAATGCCTTGGTGGAAGAAAAGTTGCCATATTTAGCCGTTACAAATCAGCATGCAGTTAACCGTAAGGTTCTGTTAAAGGGTAACTAAACACTAAACCAACTTTTTTCAATTAATGATCTGTAAGACTGGGGCTTTATTAGTGCTGTTCATTGATTCGAGTAACTTTTTTGACATTTGGGTATAAAGTGTTTTAATTCTACAATATATGGTGTAAAAACGTCTGAGTGCTGCCCTCTTCAGGTAGAACGGTGGCTACTGCAGTTGAATTTTCCAATTGGATGTTTGCAGTAGTTTGTGACGGTAGCGGTGAGAGCTGACGTAAGCAGGTTTCAGCTTACTACGCCCTTGGTACGAGCTACCATGTCCATGGCAGTATAAAAACCATATTGTTTCGTCAAAACCCCTGTAGCGAGTCAGGACTTGGAATTGCGAGTATTGAAAACGATCAGGATAGAGTATCCGTTCATCCCCTCTATCTCCGCTGGGCTCCGCCCACTTTTCCAGCATTTTCAAATATTGCCAGTGGGTGGAGTCAGACTCTGACCAGGGGTTTAGTTACCCTTTAAAGTTAAACCATGAACATATGAAACTACTGTTGAAAATCCATAATTTACTCACCCTCGAGTTGTTCCAAACCTGTATGAGTTTCTTTCTTCTGTTGAACACACAACTAGATATTTTTAAGAATGCTGCAACCAAACTGTTGACGGTAGCCATTGACTGTCATAGTATTTATTTTTTTTTTCATTCTATGGAAGTCATTGGCTACTGTCAACTATTTGGTTACTGACATTCTTCAGAATATCTTCTTTTGTGTTCAACAGAAGAAAGAAACTCATACAGGTTTGGAACAACTTTAGGGGGAGTAAGTGATGACAGAATTTTCATTTTTGGCTGAATTATCCCTTTAAATGTTTAACAGGGATCAATTTTAGTTCATGCTAATTATAACATTTTCTAATACATTATTAAAAATCAAAATTACTGTTAATATTATTTAATGAACTAACATGAACTAAAAATGAATAGTTGTATTAATAAACACTGCAACAAATGATTGCTCATTGTTATTTAATGCATAACACTTAAATGGTTTCATTTTTGTTCTGTGTGATTTAAAAAAAAGAGCAAATTTGAACTGTTGTTTGCAACATGTTCTGACACACACATATTGTTTTTCTGTCTCGCTTGGGACTTTTTATTGTGTTCTGTGGTTTTTATATTGATCTAATGACTTTTCTGCATTTTTATTCAGAGATTACTAGCGTGTGTGTTTTCTGTGTAGGCACTAACACTAACCCTAACATCAATATTGGCCATTTATGGTTTTACCGTCCTCGTGGGGGCATTTGGTCGCACACACACAGCCCACAAGTCTCTAGCGGACCATGTATTTCTTAGTAAATGGGGTAAGACATTGCTTACAGATCATTTATTTATATACCAAACCCAGACGGAACGTTTAACAAAAGTTATTTGTGTTCTCTTCGTATGATGAAATTCAGTTATCATTGAAGCTATTTCCTATGCACCCATGCAATTTTTCTAAGGAAATTAAAGTAAATAAAACAGATTATTGGAGCACATATTACAAGAAAATACTATTTCAGATTTGTCAACATTAAAATGTCTCAAGGCGTAACTTAACTCAAGGTGCTACTTAGTTAAAATTGTCAATTCTAAGTAAATTCTATACAAAAAAATTCAGTGTGCATTTGATGCAGTTATATTTTTTTAAATGAGTGAGCAAGTAAAGTCATTGTTGCATAAATATGTTTCCTTTCAGTGTCAATTTACAGATATGAAGATGTATTCCGCTTTGAGTGTCATCCAAACCCAATAATTGCACATTGTTTCATTTTCTTTCCTTAAAAAATGAATTAAATAGTTCTATTCTGATGTGACGAAACACCATGAAAAATTCATTATGAACACGTCTCAATCATTGAATAGCCGTCTAGCCATTTTTAGATATGAGCACACGGCCCTGTTCGGGCTATGGTCAGTGGCACAGGAATAAAGGGACAAATCTGGCTTGCTTTGCTCTCTAATCATTGTTTCCCAGATAGCAGGAGGTCTCGTTTTTCAAATGTCTACGACTGCGTGTATCGGGATGGAACTTAGCCAAGATAGAAATAGGAAGTTGGAGAAAAAGGAGAATGGATCCCAGTCTTAGGATTCAACTCCATATAAGTTCTGGTCATTAGCCAAGATAATTAATGTTCCTCTGTGAGGATGAATTAAAGCTTTTCTTCATCATGTTAGCCAAAAGGCTGGGTATTCCCTGAGGAAGCACAAGACTGAAGACTCAAACGTTATTTTGGAAGTAAGGAATTTCTGGAATTTAGAAAAAAAAAAAGGATGTTGAATTAGTAACGAAGACAGACATTTTTATGAAAGCTTTTTTAGAATGAAGGATGCGAGATGACACTGCTTTATTCCCTTAAAAGCTTTCAGAAATATTAATAATGTTTGTTTGAGAAAATTACTTTTAATCCTTTAGTGACCGCAAAACCCAAATCCTCTGTGACAACTTCCTTAAAGCTCAATAAAATGGCTCAGTGAGGACTGATATATAGTCCTGTATATAATAACTAATTATTTAACATAATCTTCATTCTTATTGAAGCTTTCAGCTTTGAAATCTCTTTAATGACCTGTTTCAGGTCCCATGATGCTCATGCACATTTTTTTTTTTAACAAAAATAATGTTTTATTTATAAAGCGCCTTTCTCAAGTTCAAGGTTGCTTTATACAATGCTTCATACAAACCTTAAAGAGATACTGCCAAATACTTTACTCTAAAACTGTACCAAAATTATTCATTTCAAACAATATATCGCACTATATCAAAATATACAGATTTTAAAGTGCCCCATTATGCCTTTTTGGATATTACCTTTCATGTAGTTCACTGGTTGTGAATGTAAAATGTCGGCAGAGTTTTAAAGATCAAAGTGCACGATAAATGGAGTTATTGTCTCACAAATGAAAGAACTGATTCTGAACAGCCTGAAATGAGTCAGTCTTACTTCCTGGTTACAGGCCTATAGGTTTGTAACTATTTTGCATAATGACGCTGACAGTGAAAGGCATCTACTTTGACCCTCAAACACTGTTGTAGCTGAGGCCTGGAAAAGTTTGGTTCGTGGTCCACCAAACGACTTTAACGACTTTATTCGACCAAAGAATAAAGTCGTTATTTTTGTTTGTTTTTTCGCACAAAAAGTATTCTCGTCGCTTGATAAACTTATAGTTGAGCCACTGTTGCGACATGGAATATTTAAACATTTTCTTTAATGACTTTCTGGGCCGTCAAGTGTCATTCCCTTAGGGAGCCTATGTAGCAGTCATGAACCTCTCAGATTTAATCATAAATATCTTAATTTGTGTTCCGAAGACGAACGAAGGCCTTACGGGGTTGGTACAGCATGGGGGTGAGTAATTAATGACTTAATTTTCATTTTTGGGTGAACTAACCCTTTAAGCAGTAGACCAATCACAACAGACTGGGTCGTCTGACCAATCAGAGCAGAGTAGGCTCTCAGAAAGGAGGGGTTTAGAGAGACTGAATCCTTTATTGATCTATTTGAGGCACTTTGAGAAATGAGGTAAAGCTGCAATGTATTTTAGAAGAAAATCACAGTGTTTTTTGACCTTGGATGCACGTGAACCTTTTGTAGGAGACCTCCAAAACAAAACCTGGAACCTTTAAAATAGCATAATTGGGGCATGTTAATACCAAGCGTGCCGCACAAGCCCTGAAAACTGAAGCCAAAACGTCTCGATTGCCCCCCGGTGGCTGGTCCTAGTATAAGTTATAAACCCCTTCTCCCCATGTTATTCAACGGGACGTGAGACCAACTATACAATCAAATTACACTTCAAATATCTTTTTTTCCAAAGATGGTTTCTGTCATTTACTGTAGTTTTTATCACGCTGATGTAAGTTCAAGTGTTTGTTTTTAAAATAAGTTTGTTTTTAGTTAGTTATTTGATGCTATAAAAACTGTGTTGTGACGTCATGATTGACAGCTGTGATTGACAGGTTCTCTGAGCGAAGTACTCACATAAGCACCAACGGACTTTTTTTCGGGATCTTCGGAGGACTGAGGAGATTGGGGCTTTAAATTTAATATGTAAATTTGTATAATTAAGTATTTCACACCGACATAATGGGTTGTTCTGCAGTAGAATGTGCTAACCGATCTGGCAAATCCGATCGTTTTTTGAGTTTCTTTCGGTAAGTTAAATTTATAAGCGAATTACCGTATATACCCGAATATAAGACGACCCTGAATATAAGTTGACCCCCCCCAATTTCCAGACTTATTTTTGGGGGAAAAGTTGATTTTTGTGGAAAAAAATCTGGTTTTCAACAGAAAATTATTTTAAGAGCAAATTTCCGAGGCGTTGTTCCAAATGCTTCGCATCACCTGTGCCTCGTGCAGAGGCCCGCTCGTCGGCGGAGACCGGCACATATGCGCTTCCTGATTGGCCATGACTGCGGCTGCCCTGAGTGCGACGGGATGGATTTAACCACCATGCAGGGTCGTCTGTCCGTTTTCGACGACAATCCGGCTCCCGCTCTCTCTCTCTCCCCCTCTGCTCGAGCCGCGCAAGAAAAAGCGCCGTTCACAGAGGATGCCAGAGCGGACGGAGACAAGCGAGCAGAGATCCCCCCCCCCCCCCCCCCCCGTTCACATTTCGCGTCTTTTGCGCGCTCAAGTTCGTTATTTTAAATGTAGGCACGCTTTATGCGCCCTTATAATGGAATAGTTTTTTCCAAGCGCGTCCGCGCCGCATCGAGATCCTCGGCGCTCTCGTCAGTCGCCGGCGCGGGAGAAAAAGGCTATCAATCGATTCCTCCACTCGAATATAAGATGACCCTGAATATAAGACGACCCCCCATTTTCAGTCTATTTTTAGGACAAAAACCTTGTCTTATATTCGGGTATATACACTAGTAAATAAATGTTATGGGCCAGCTAGCTAAAAGACAAGACAACAAGCCTCGTTAAAAGCTGGTTAACGAGGTACTGCAATCAGTTAACATCAAAATTGGAGCAGAACGGACGAACGGAGCAGATAGAGGCCACTTAAAAAAAGTGCAGGGGCGTTTGCTTGAGATTGATTCTGCGAGAGTGATACGGGGCCTTGATTTCGTGGCTTTACTTCCTGCTCATTACTGCGCTGCTCTGGTCCCGAGATCGCTACTGCGCAGGTCTGGTCCCGAGATCGCTACTGCGCTGCTCTGGTCCCGAGATCGCTACTGCGCAGCTCTGGTCCCGAGATCGCTACTGCGCAGCTCTGGTCCCGAGATCGCTACTGCGCAGCTCTGGTCCCGAGATCGCTACTGCGCAGCTCTGGTCCCGAGATCGCTACTGCGCAGCTCTGGTCCCGAGATCGCTACTGCGCAGCTCTGGTCCCGAGTTCGGTACTGCGCAGCTCTGGTCCCGATTTCGCTACTGCGCAGGTCTGGTCCCGAGATCGCTACTGCGCAGGTCTGGTCCCGAGATCGCTACTGCGCAGGTCTGGTCCCGAGTTCGCTACTGCGCAGCTCTGGTCCCGAGATCGCTACTGCGCAGGTCTGGTCCCGAGATCGCTACTGCGCAGCTCTGGTCCCGAGTTCGCTACTGCGCAGCTCTGGTCCCGAGTTCGCTACTGTGCAGCTCTGGTCCCGAGATCGCTACTGCGCAGGTCTGGTCCCGAGATCGCTACTGCGCAGCTCTGGTCCCGAGATCGCCACTGCGCAGGTCTGGTCTCGAGATCGCCACTGCGCAGGTCTGGTCCCGAGATCGCCACTGCGCAGGTCTGGTCCCGAGATCGCCACTGCGCAGGTCTGGTCCCGAGATCGCCACTGCGCAGGTCTGGTCCCGAGATCGCTACTGCGCAGCTCTGGTCCCGAGATCGCTACTGCGCAGGTCTGGTCCCGAGATCGCTACTGCGCAGGTCTGGTCCCGAGATCGCTACTGCGCAGGTCTGGTCCCGAGATCGCTACTGCGCAGGTCTGGTCCCGAGATCGCTACTGCGCAGATCTGGTCCCGAGATCGCTACTGCGCAGACCCTAAGTTCCAAGATGTCAGGGCCATATCGGGACACTGGCGGCTTCACTTCTCACCAATGGAAGAGAGCGAAGGGCCGTGGTCCATCTTTGTTTACAGTCTATGGTTAATACATGTTTTACACTTTGCGAGTAGTGCCTGTCTGTGCATAACTCACTGCTGTAGTGTTATGGACTGGTTCAACTAGGTTAAGGGTATAAATAATTGATCCTACTTTTAACAGGATGAATGTATTGTTTGTAAAAATGATAAATTAAAGTGTTTAGGGAAAGTTTCATTTAAGGATACCTTGAGACCACCAGATTGTAACTAGCACAAAATTGCAGTGTTATATTTTCATGTATTTAACTCACATTTACATTTTTACATTTAGTCATTTAGCAGACGCTTTTATCCAAAGCATCTGCAAAACCTAATTCTTGTAAGCTGTGGAGGTTTCAGGGGGCCCATTGGGTGTTTTATTAAATCTTAATTTTGAAATCTTCTTTATTCAATTTTATTTTGCAGCTGACTGCATATATGCAAATGATGTACTGTATATACCAGGATAACTAAACCACACCACTTCATCTGACTTTACTTTTCTCTTTCATTGTACTGTGCTCTTAGAGTTTCTCATCCTAAATGTGGAATGACAAAAATCGTCCAAAAAAATGAAAACTCCCACCAGAACAAAGCTTCTTTCAACTTCTCTATGCCCTCCCATGGGATTGTTCCAACAAAAAGATGTCCTTCTCTATAAACTATAGATTTGGGGGGGGAAGACAAGTGTGGTCCACATCAATATCCTCTCCCATTTACAAAATAAGGCATAAGTGAATTGTGAACCATTACAGTCAACTGTGACAGAGCACCTCAGTATCGCCAAAGCACATGGGTATGAACGTGTAGTGCTATTGTGAAATGCTGTCATGATGCCAGGGCATGCAAACGGAGGACTGTTTCTTCCATCTGCCATTAGACCAGCCACTTTACTCAGTCACTGTAATATTGAGCATTCCTGAGAGCATCATTTGTACTCTCAAAATCTGACCTTGTACTATGCATCACATCAAAAAAATCAAAAATATCTAACCTTCTGAAGTACAGCTGAAGCGTAAGCGGGTGAGGGCATCTAGGGTGTTTTGGTATATGAGAAGCACAACATTCTGAATCATTAACCCGGCTAATTCTGTCACTGAGCGAGATCCCCCTGAACAGCAATAAGCCATTAGCTGGCTTTAATAGGTGTCATATTAATATAGCAGCAAAATGGACTGGAGTGATATCAAACAAGAGGACAGGAAAATGCACTCAGAGGGATATCCATAATTCAGAGAGCACTTAAAATGCTGTGGCACTGGCGTGTTCTCTGTTCTTCCCAGATTAGGCTCTCAGTGCTGCGTGTACAGAGAACAGTAATGTGAATCAAGTGTAGACATAAACAGGTACTGTATACTCTTAAAAATAAAGTTTCTTAGGCATTGATGGTTCCATGAAAAACCTTGAAGAATGAAGAGGTCCTGACCCATGTAGAGCACCACTAAAGGTTAAAGGTCTTTATAGTTAAAAAAGGTTCTTTAGATTTGTTAAATGTTCTTCACACTAAGAAAAAAAAAGGGTTCTTTTTAGAACTGTTCACTATGGAAGCTTGTTTCTGCCACAGAATAAAAAATAAAAAAAAGGTAATTGCGACTTTTTATCTCTTAATTCTGACTTTTTTTCTTAGAATTGCGTGATCTAAAGTCACTGTTGCGAGTTGTAAAGTCAGAATTGCGAGATATAAACTCAAAATTCTGAGAATAGAAGTCAGAATTGTGATGGGAAAAAAGTCAGAATTGCGAGTTTATATCACGCAAAAAAAGAATCAGAATTGTAAGATGTAAACACGCAATTGCAAGAAAATCACAATTACCTTTTTTATTTTTTATTCAGTGGCGGCGGAAACAAGCTTCCATAGTTCACTGACAGGTTCTTTATGTTTGAAAACCCTTTTGGAACCTTTATTTTATGTTGTTTAGTTTAGTTCCCTTTCGTTGTCACTCCGAGTTCCGTTGGATGACGACGAATGGGGTTTCGCTTAGAAAGCCAATCGACTTCGAGTACTACAAAACGAGCCAATGGCAAAGAAATGCCATGGGTCTGCGGAATTTGCATAGCGTAACTCCGCCTCACCTCGTGGGTATTTAAGGAGCACGCTCATAGCAAATAGGCATGTTTTCGCTTCGGAGCCAAGAGTATCTCTTCGCTCCACAGCCATTTCTGACTTCACTCTACGAGACGAGCCACTCTCTCCGGTGTTGGTGTGACGGCGATCTGCAGCGAGTTCACATTGCCTGCTGAACTGTGCAGTGATCTGCCAATGAGTGTGTTTCTCCCTGCTCGCTTCAACATCGCGGAGTTTCTTCCTCCTCTCACAAAAGAGCTTGCACGCGGCACGTCTTTTTAAAGACGGCTCGCCCGTGCATTTCTGGTTGCGGTCGACTCATTTCCGATTTTGATGGGCACATTCTCTGCTCTGCGTGCTTGGGCTTCATCACGCTAGAGCAGCGTTTGTGGATGACTCACGTTTTCCCCGCGGGAACGTGATCATCGCGTCATTACGGTCGAGACTCAATGATCTCGTTAGAGAGAGAGTCCCCTCATCCACACCCCGATCTAACACTCTCCACGTGAGGTGCTACTTCGGCTGGTGGCCAGGGTGACCTGAGGGTGTGTGTGTGGAACAAATCCGCCGACTCTTTGTCCGTGGACCACGCCCCCCTCTTCAGTGACGCAACCCGCGAGTGTTCAGGGGATTCCCCGGGTCTATTTTCGGATGCCCCGCGGGTTTCCCTTGACGCTCCAGAATCGGATCTGTTGTCCATCACAGCATCACAGGGTGGGCCAGAATTTTCAGGAAGTGAAGATTTGACAGTGCTGAGACTTTCGGGTGTGCATATGGCATTTGTCGAGTCAGATCCTGAGATGATGGCCATGCTTTCCCGGGCGATTGGTTTTTGGGTGTGGCCGCTGACTCCTGTCAGCGTCCACTCCAATACCTTTTTTCCCGGATGTGCATTAGGAGATCTCGAAATCCTCGAAGACCCCCATGTCTTCCAGCGATCCCTCGTTGATCTCCTTCGCCCTTCCTTCCCTCGACGGGGCCGCTGCCCATGGGTACACTGGGGTCCCCCGGTTGAACGCTCTGTTGCGATGCTACTGTGTCCTCAGAGTGCTTCCTCTCGGCGCGATCCTAAGCACCCGTCCTAAGCCTGTAGTTTTTCGTCTACACTTGTGGCGAATTCCTATAGCGCTACAGGACAGGCAGGCGCCTCACTGCATGCCATGGCCATTCTGCTGGTCTACCAGACCCAGATGCTCACGGACATGCACGAGGGCGGGACTGACCCAGGGCTCTTCAATGAGCTGCGCGCCGCCACTGACCTTGCTCTCCGAGCGACGAAAGTGGCCGTACGTTCCCTGGGTCAGGTGATGTACACCATTCTGTGGCTGAACCAGTCCGATGTGCAGGATGTCGGGCGGACCCATCTGCTTGACACCCCCATATCCCAGGTCGGCCTCTTCGGCGGTGCGGTTGAGGGCTTTGCCCAACAGTTCTCAACCGCCCACGAGCAGACTGAGGCTTATTCTGCCCCGACGGCCCCGCCGTCCGAGCTGATCCCTCAGTCTGCCCACCGCCGTTCAGCCGGGCTGGCTCTGGAAGCCGCAGGGGGACGCCACAGCCCTCTCCAGCCCCGCCCCCCGCTACACGCTGGGTTAAGCGGCACTCTTGAGATGGGCTCCTCAGAGATGGGACTCAGTTCTTTCCAGGAGCTGGTAGCAGGGCCACTCCTTTCCCTGGTGGAGGGCCGGGGAAGAATCCTTATTCAGAATGAACTGACTCTCCCGTTTCTGAGCACACAGAGTTCTCGGACGACACGGTGCGCCGCCCCCGGGCCGTGCACCCCTCGTCCTCCTCTGTCCCAGAGCCGGATGACAGTGCGCGCCGTCCCCGGACCGTACCACTCTCATCCTCCTCTGACGCCAGACCCCTGGCAGAGGAGACCCCCGTGGAACGTTCGTCCTTCCCTGGTCTGCTCTGTCAGGACGCGGTCCATGGCTGCACCCCCACACCGGGCCGCTATGCCGTCCACGTCTGGGTCAGCCATACCGCCTCGCTGCCCCACCGACGGGAAGTCTGTAGTTCGCGTGACCCCGCTGGTTCAGTCGTTGGGAGCCTGGCTAGAGCTTCCCAACCTGTCCCGCTGGGTCGCACGAACGATCAGGCTCGGCTACGCGATTCAGTTCGTGCGGTCTCCTCCCCGCTTCAGGGGAGTCCGCTCCACTATGGTCGGTGGCAATGCCCCTATCATGAGAGCGGAGGTTGCAACCTTGCTGGCGAAGGGTGCGATCGAGACTGTCCCTCCAGCCGAAATGAAGACCGGCTTCTACAGCCCGTATTTCATTGTCCCGAAGAAAACCGGTGGGTTACGGCCAATCCTGGACCTGCGCGTTCTGAACCGCTCCCTTCACAGGCTGCCGTTCAAGATGCTCACCGCCAAACGCGTTTTCGAATGTGTGCGGCACCAGGATTGGTTTGCAGCGATCGACCTGAAGGACGCCTACTTTCATGTCTCCATCCTCCCTCGACACAGACCGTTCCTGCGGTTTGCTTTCGAGGGGCAGGCATATCAGTACGCAGTTCTCCCATTCGGGCTAGCCCTGTCTCCTCGCGTCTTTACGAAGGTCGTCGAGGCAGCCCTTGTTCCCCTCCGGGAACACGGGGTTCGCATTCTGAACTACCTCGACGACTGGCTAATCCTAGCTCACTCTCGAGATCAGCTTTGCGAACACAGGGATTTGGTGCTCCGCCATGTAGCCCGTCTGGGCCTTCGGGTCAACTGGGAGTGCTTTGGCACTGCTCTGTCCAGTATGTGCTCTCCGCATCTATGTAGACAGAACGCAGTGTTTCAGGACCTCAGACCAGCTCTTTGTCTGTTATGGTGGGAAGCTGAAGGGAAAGGCTCTCTCCAAACAAAGGTTGTCTCACTGGATAGTGGACGCCATTGCTTTGGCATACCAGCAGCAAGGTCGACCGTGCCCCCTTGGTGTGACCGCCCACTCCACCCGGAGTGTGGCATCCTCTTGGGCTCTAGCGCATGGTGCCTCGCTAACAGACATCTGCAGAGCTGCAGGCTGGGCGACACCTAACACATTCGCCAGATTTTACAATCTCCGAGTGGAGCCAGTCTCCTCCCATGTACTGTCTTTTTCAAGCTAACATGGGACCCGTTAGGTGTCTTCGCTTGCTCGCCATTCCACTCCACGGACTGGATACGTGCGATATTCTCCTCAGGTGAGCTTCCCCGAAAGCCCTGAGTTCCTCCAGCACTCCTGATGCTGGCGCCAGTGTCTTTTGCCTGCGCGTCGGCTAGGTGCCTTCCGTGTGCATGGTACCTCCTCTGAGCTACCCCCACATGTGTATTCCACTGTAAGCCTCTTGGAGCATGTGTCTTTCCCTTGGCAAGCCACCTTGCCACCCCTGGGGTTGAAATATTTCACCTGCGGCTGGACACCCCAGTGATTCCCCATATGCATCCCTCGGGTCATATGTGTATTCTCTAAGTCCCCCCCTCTGGGTTGGCAGTAATTGCATATTTCCCTTAAAGACCTTGGGATATGCTCCCCAGTGTACCTTGGTATTCCTGTGCTAATAGGAGTCCTTCGTCCGTGCTATCTCACGACAGGGATCTCAGATTACCCAGGGCACTGGAAGACAGCTGAGAAGGTGGCGTGATTAGACTGGTATCCCCATTCGTCGTCATCCGACGGAACTCGGAGTGACAACGAAAGGGAACGTCTCGGTTACGGATGTAACCCTCGTTCCCTGAGTAGGGAACGGAGACGTTCCGTCTTCCTGCCACTTTCCGCTGTACCGCGGGGATCGCCTGAGCTCAGTCTTGGCTCCTCAGCGAGAAAAACATGCCTATTTGCTATGAGCGTGCTCCTTAAATACCCACGAGGTGAGGCGGAGTTACGCTATGCAAATTCCGCAGACCCATGGCATTTCTTTGCCATTGGCTCGTTTTGTAGTACTCTAAGTCGATTGGCTTTCTAAGCGAAACCCCATTCGTCGTCATCCGACGGAACGTCTCCGTTCCCTACTCAGGGAACGAGGGTTACATCCGTAACCGAGACGTTATGTTTAGTTGTGGTTTTCCTCTTCAATCCAGCTCAATTACACATATTACTCTTTGAGGAAAAGGACGTTGTTTGATGTTTATTGAAAATCCAGATTTGCATTGTTCAGAGATCTGTATTACTTTTATGTCTTGATTTTTAATGAGTTTGTGTACAGTATATTGTATGCAATGGTGAAATCTGTCCACACTCCACTATGAAAATGAAATGAAATTCCAATTGTAATTATTCTACATCTGTCAATTGTATACCATGACAGTCATTTTGAATTGTTGGTTTGTAAATGTTTATGTAAATGGATGGGGCTTTTTTTAGCAGCTTTTGCCATGAGTGTCACAGTTTAAGACCCTGTGTTAACACATTTCGAGTTGCTTTTTCGAATGCAAAAATGCATTCTTGCATGCATGAACAACAAAAACATGTCATCATATGCATATTATATGGTATCATATGTAAATCTGAGATGTAGTCCGTAATCATATACAAAATAACGCGATCATCAACATTAAACAGCATATAAATCAAAACTGCCTATTATGTTACTGAATGAAATGTCGTCCCAGGACGAGCTATAGGACAGTGCAAGCATTAGGGGTGTTGATGGACTCGATCTACTCCATCTATGTTTTGATCATTGTTCTGAATCCCATGTGGATGTAGTCTTTGACAAAAACATGATTTTCTCAGCTTTTTCCTCAAAATGTTCCTTTATGAATCTTACCCACATTCAAGTGTTGATAAATAAAAAAGAATGCATGAAGCTAGAATACAAAGGGTTTTTTTTTTGTTGTTTGTTTTTTAAAAGCAGAGGGTCTGTTCTTTATTTTGATATATGTTCAGATTTCCATACATTGAAATATTCTGGGCGCTATGAAGTTTTTGTGAAAATGGTCAAAAAACTCTGGCAGTGGCTGGTGACTTTTTTTGTTTTTAAACACTGGCGGGGAAAGAATTAAGTTTCTATATAGAACCTTTTCTTCTATGAGAGTACATATTGCATTTACCTATTTATTTATTAAATTCCATACTCTGTACAGATCAAACAGTCATTTGAGAGTAAAAATAATGCCGTCACTCTCTACCCAGCATTTGCAGGCAATTCACACCCTGTCAAAGAGATACAACTCAATGGCATGTGATAACACACAAATAAACATCATACGAGACGGGGAAGGTCTCTTAAGACCTTATCCTCAGCTTCCCCTCAGGATAAAAGAGCGTAAAGAAAATGCCGCAATGGACCTTTATATTCCATCTGCGTGCTGCACAATATACCTCTTTACGTGGCAGGACTGATGCCTTCAGTTATATGTGTATATTGATTCGTGATTATTCTGCTGCAAACTCTATCATCAGACACTCTGCCATGTCTGTTCTTCCACACAATTTAACCTTCAAAACTGCAGCTGTGTGATTTCACTGAAGGGAAGCCATCCACCTCTTCCCAGGCTCAGCTAGCACCTCCTGATTCATAGGTGTATATTTATATATATATATTTATCTTCTCCAAATCGAGCCCTCTGTTGTGACGAGGTGCGTTAGCACTTAATCCATCTTGGCCATCGAGATTGGAGCCAGCCAAGTGCCACATGCGCTCCAGCTGTTCTTGACACAAACCCAACAGCAGGCGTTCACAGACACCGGCCAGGTGCGGGAAGACGGCTGGCAGCAAAGCTAAAGGAGAATAAAAGGAAATGGAGAGGGGAGCGAGGGAGACCGCATGGCTTGCTCTTGAATGCAAAATGGCCCCGTTTTTATGGTCCCAGTGTCCCCTCTGCTTTATGAGGGACATACAGAACAAAGCACAGCCACTACGCTGATGATGGATCTCTAATCTTTATGGCCTTCGGAGAGTCAGACAGAGTTTAAAGAGTTTTTCTTTAAAAGAAGTTTTAAACTGAGTCTAGCCTCCATCTATCTGGGCCACACGTCTCTCAATCATTCACAACTGCAAATTGGATTTGTACATTGTTTTTCCACAGCAAAGAGTGTAAAATATGTGAAACAGGATTCAATTATAAAACTGTCGTCAGTTTTTTCACATAAAAGTTGCTGTCGGAATCTAACTGTGAATAGGATCGAGAATGAGAACGATATACTACATTCATTTAAATCTATAAATGAGTTCTCTAACAGTCAATACAGGTACATTTACACATCTAGTTACATTATTATGCCAGTAGGTGACAACAAGTGACTAAATTTACAAAGGAGTCAGTGAATCATTCACTTAACCGATTTGTTCACAATGTTCAATCAAGAATTAAACAATTGACCATCTTTATGAGTGATTCATTGAATCATTTACTCCAATTCGTTTCACAAAACTGATTTATTCAGGCCAGATACAAGTATTTAGGTGATCTCCAATTTGCGTGACTGTATGCACTATTCTGTATGCGCCATTTTATAGTATAAATAGTGCGTGCACTGAAAATTCCAACAAGAAAAAGTACACTTCAAATACTCAGATGCTAATGCTGAAGGACAAAATAACCGTATTAAATTCATACACTAGACGGTGGAGTATGTACTATGTAGTCCAAAAGTATAAGTGTATAAAGTATAGAATGTAATTTGGGACACAACTTTTGCCTTTAACGTGACCTTAAACATTTAAGTTGGCGGGGAGGAGTGGGAGTTTGAAAGAAATTATACTTTTATTCATTAAGGACGCATTACATTGATCAAAAGTGACGGTACACTAAAAAAAATGCTGGGTTGTTTCTGTAAACAAATTGTTGGGTTGATTGTGCTGGGTCAAAATGCTGGGTTGTTTGGGGCACTGTAAACACATTATTGGGTTGCTCCTGCTGGGTCAAATGAGTTGTAAGGGGGTAATTCACAAATAAACAGCTGGTTGGGTTATTTTGACCCAGCAACTGGTTTATTATTTGCGGAACTTTCTGGATTCTTCACTTCTGACTCGAGGAGGACGTCACTCGGAGCGGGCAGTGTTTTATGGTAAGTTAATATGAATGTTTAGCCATATTTTTAACAAGCTGTGGTAACAGCAAGCTAATTTCACTGTTCAGCATACAGTCTTTGATATGGAAGTGTGAGGGGTAACGTATTTATTCTGTAAAACATTAAATAGTAACAGCTAGCCGGTTAGATTTTTTTTTACAAGATCTGCCGCATCGTCAAATCCTTAGTTGTAAGCCAGCTATATCAGCAGCCTTTATGAAATATGCAGTTTAAATGGTAAAATCGCCACGTAGCCTAATTATCGTATTCATTGTGGACGTGGCGTATTTAAAAGTGAGGAAAGTGTTTTGAATGAAACCGTATACGAGCGCCGTATGTTTTAGTCCCTCACAGGGCTCGCACGTAAAAACTGCGGGAAATAGTCTCGTGAGTTGTGTGTGGAAAGTCTGCAGGCATATTTAAAAAATACTCGTCAAAAGAAGCGACTGGGGTAAGTACCAGCACAGTCTGCGTGTGTCTTCTGTAATGTCTCTGTCGGAACTAGGGTCGTTTTCGAAAATGCTTTTGAGAGCTTGATAGTTGTTTTTTTGTTTGTTTTTTAAGTAAATGTATGACGTGCAATCTTTACAAACAGCGACTGAGGAAAGGAGAAATAAGTCGATATCATATTAAGCATTTTCTCGCCATGAAAACCCATTACAATTTGTTAAGACTAATTTAGTATTAAGATAGTGGTCATGGGCCAAATGTGGGCGAAGAATTTTTGAGGCCAAATAATCTTTTTTGCTATATTCACAACAGCGCCATCTTAAACACCAGGGCAGAAAAGTCAAAAATGTTACTTTAGAAATATGGATTGTTATATACAGCATACTATTTAAATGTTAATGCAACTTTATGTATTATGGTCAAATTGTTTAGCTGCTAAAGGGGAGACAGCTTTGAAAGTCCTGCTAACTCTGCTTCCCCCATCCATCAGGAGAGGAGGAGAGGTCTTCAGACCCACCAGAGGAGGCCCAGGGGTCCTTTATTGACATGCAACCTTGTAAGTTTTGCTTTAGTGTTTCTACTTTAATAAGGGTAGACGTTTGCACTGTTTGATATGCTTGATAACTATGAAACTAATTTAGGGTTTGAATATTTAAAGCTGCAATCCTCTCTGCCGCTATCTGTGTTTGAAACATAAAATTGCTTCTTTTTATAGATTTTTGTTCATTTTTTTGTTAAAGGGATAGTTCGGCCAAAAATGATATTTAACCCATGCATTACTCGCCCTCAAGCCGTTCGACATGCATATGTCAATCTTGTTTCAGACGAACACATTTTCAGTTATTTTAGAAAGTGTCTTAGACCCTTCAGTGGATATAATGTGAAGCAATGGGGTCCACCTCCTTCAAGTCCCAAAATGTGCATACATCCTTCACAAAAGTAATCCATCCGGCTCCAGGGGGATAAACGAAGGCCTTCTGAGGGTAATCCGTGCGGTTTTGTCGTAAAAAAAAATATATATAAAACTTTATAAATGAAAATATCTGACTTCCGGCAACGATCAACGCGCGTTCACGGGTGATGGAAATCCTGAGTGGAGTTTTGTTTTGCTCTGCTCTCTGGCTGCGCTGGCGCGTTCGTTCTACGTCACGACGGTTCCTACGCTACGTCCTACCTCGTACGCCGACTTCCATCACCTGTGAACGCGCGTCGATCGTTGCCGGAAGTCAGATATTTTCATTTATAAAGTTTTAAATATGTATATTTTTACGACAAAACCGCACGGATTACCCTCAGAAGGCCTTCGTTTATCCCCCTGGAGCCGGATGGATTACTTTTGTGAAGGATGTATGCACATTTTGGGACTTGAAGGAGGTGGACCCCATTGCTTCATATTATATCCACTGAAGGGTCTAAGACATTTTCTAAAATAACTGAAAATGTGTTCGTCTGAAACAAGATTGACATATGCATCTTGAACGGCTTGAGGGTGAGTAATGCATGGGTTAAATATCATTTCTGGCCGACCTATCCCTTTAATGTTTGCAATAAAAAAAAAAGTATACTTCCACAAAAAAAGTTTAGCATGTCAGTTACATTGCAACACTAAGTGATTGTGTCTAATCAACAGGTGGGGACCAACATGGTTGAATATTTACAAAATGAGATGACTGGAGCATTGCTGCACATTCTGTGCCTCAGGGATGAGAGTGGGGTGACAAGTCAGACCGTTGCCATTGTTCCAGGCCACGCCATCGAGACCGAGTCTTTGCTGGAGGCTGTTGATCTTTTGTTTCAAAGATAATGTTTCTTGTTTCTTTGTTATTTTGTTTTTCATGTTAAATACACAAAGCAGTGTCTCCAGCATGCCGTGTATCAAATTAATGGAAAAGAGTCCTCTGTAAAATTTGAGGAAAACAGTTATTTCAGGCCCACGTGATATTTAGTCTCATTTTAGATGTTTGTTGCTGTTCTTAATAAATCAACACATCTTAATAAATGAAATCATAATCGTAGAAGAGTTCAAATGAGTTGTTTAATGACTTTTAAAGGTGCATTGTGTAATATTTAGGAGGATCTGTTGACAGAAACGCAACATCATATACATAACTATGTTTTCAGTGGTGTATGAAGACCTTACTAAATGAACCGTTGTTTTTATTACCTTAGAATGAGTATACATTGTATAATTGTATACAAAAAAGTATTAAAGAAATGTATTAAAAATGTAAAAAAAAGAACAAATAAATGAGATTGAACTCAAATATACAGTGGCCTCTCTGGTTTATTGTATTACTGAGACAATAATTATTTTACATTTACATTTTACAATAATATAACAAATATTTGTTACTAATTTTACTAAGGCAATGAGACAGGAAATAACCCTGCACATGAGTAAGATTTAACCCAGCAAGATGATTAATTTCACCCACTGGTTGGGTTAAATGAATGACCCAGCAATATGGGTTAAATGGTAAAACCCACCACTTGGGTCAAACCAACCCAGCGCGTGTTCTGTTCCATGGTGACCCAGCGGTGTGGTTAAGGTTGGGTTATTTTTTAACCCTGCAGTTTTTAGAGTGTATACTGACATTTATAATGTTACAAAATATTTTAACTTTTTAACTTTCTATTCATCAAAGAATCCTGAAAAAAAAAGTTTAACAGTTTCCACAAATATATTGAGCAGCAAGGCGAAATGTTTTCAACATTGATAATAATTATAATTAATGTTTCTTGAGCAGCAAATCAGCATATTAGAATGGTTTCTTAATGATCATGTGACTGAAGACTGGAGTAATGATGCTGAAAATTCAGCTTTGCATCACAGAATAAATGACATTTAAAAATATATCACAATTGAAAACAATTTTAATTTGTAATAATATTTCACAATATTACTGTTTTTACTGTATTTGTATCAAATCAATGCAGACTTGGTGAGCATAAGAGAGTTCTTAAAAAAAATAAATCTTGTAGACTTTTGAATGGTGCATATAAAAATACCAACGCTATCTCACGACAATGCGTACGAATTCGTACGAGTTATTGAAAAGGTGGCTAATTCGTACGATTTGTCTAAACCCACGTGATGGTTAGGTTTAGGGGCGGGGTCGGGGTAAGTCATTGAGTGTGAAAACATTAAGTCTAGCAGATAAACCAGTGATACGCCAGCACACTTACAGTAAGAGATCAATACTTTAGTATATCTAAACAAAATGGGAAGGTGCAACATCCTCCTCTTCAATTCATGCCATCTGACCTTCTCAGAGAGCCCTTGATTTTGATCTCAGTCGCTCTGACCCCTCTGTTCACAGCATCAGCTGCAGCAAACAGAACAGATACAGCTATGGAGCTGTTACTAGGCCACACAAATGCCAGGCTGTCAAGAGGAGAAAATAAGAGCAGGCACGGAGCAATTTTGCAGAGTCAGGCTGAATTTCAAGGCACTTTTATCTGAGATGGCATACTGTGAGCTCATGCATTTTCCTCTCCCTTAGAAAACATGGGACTGGGCTTGCCTCTGGTACCATAAACGCCTTTAAACTCTGGGGGAACATAAACTAGGGCTTAAGTTTCTTAGGGCAGTGTTTCCTGCAGAGGCAGACTTTCTCAGAAGAACATTTCCAATCTCATAGCCTAAAAAAGAAGCAAAGCAAGAAGAATCAGTCACTGTCATACCTGCGTTTGCAGTGTGATTTTGAATGTGATTATCTCACATCATCCCAATGATGAATTTGACCATAATGCGCTTCTACAAATAACACTGTAGAAGTGGAGAAAATCGCAAAGGTGATGTTATACTTCTTAACTCTTTCCCAGTCAGCGGTTAAAAGTTGCCAGCCACCGCCAGCGTTTTTGCCCATTTTCACAAAACTTTCATATGACCGCCCCCAAATCTTTTGTTGTAGATGAATATCTGAACATGCAATATATCAAAAGAAAGAACAGACCCTCTGCTGTTGTATTCAAGCTCAACACTTGAATGTGGGTAAGTTTCATAAAAAAAAGCAACATTTTGAGCAAAAAAATGAGAAAAACACGTTTTTGTCAAAGACTACATCAAGATCAGATTCAGGACAATGATCAAAACATAGATGGAGTAGAGAGTCTATCAACACCACCAAAGATTCACAGTGCTATAGCTCATCCTGGGTCGACATTTCATTCAGTAACATTAGGCAGTTTTAATTTATATGCTGTTTAATGTTGATGATCGCTTTATTTTACATACTGTATGCATATGATTACATATGATATCGATTGTTTTTGCATCTTCTTCACGTGCGTTCTGATCAGGAGATTCTGTACTCTTTCAGAAGATGCGTAATAGCGTCCCCTACCATATAACAGTGAAAACACGGAAAGCCGGAAATTTCCGTCAATGGCGGGGAAGTGTTGTCTCATAAATGACGAAAAATTCCTTCAATGGCGGGGAAAGAGTTAAGCACATGTTATCAATTTCACTAAACCTCTTTATTATTACCTTATCAGCTGTTTGAATTAATAACGGTTTATTGAAATCAATCCTGCAAAAAATCTTATAGACTTTTGAATGGTTCATATAAAAATACCAACGCTATCTCACGACCAATTCGTATGAGTGATTAAAATTTGGCTAATTCGTATGACATTCGTAATTCGTAGCAACTGCAGACTGACAGCCCACCAACTGGCCGGAACAGATAATGAGGGCTTTAAAACTGCAGTAAGAAAAATGAACGAACGCACTTGTGCTTTTAAAAACGCGAACGAAATAGAAAAGAATGCAGGCCGGGTGTCGAGACATGTCTTTAATGTGTCTGGAGTCTGCGGGCTTCATATAGTGCTTCATTATGATCACTGTTGATGAGGAGCTTAATATGATCGCTCCCCTACATCAAGACCATTGTTAATACACATTTATTTAGATGATTGTTAAGAAAATTTTTATATTTGCACTGGAAAACAAGAAAAAAATACTATGTTAGAAAACCATTTTTGCAGTGTCCAATCAGTTAGGAAAAAAAAATATTATACCAGACTGATCTCATGAAATGGCTTATGTATGACACGCCAATTCGTATTTCCATTTTTGGCGTGCTATCAACACGCATAATCGATTTTCAGCGTGTTTATGAATGCCGTTGACTTAACGTTACATTACTGTATATATAAATATATGACCTACCCCAACCCCGTCCATAAACCTACCCGTCACTGGGGTTAATACCATTTATGAGTCTTCCCCTACCATCCTAGGAAAAAAAAATATCGCTCCCCAGATGTAGATCTGCATTTTGCTTCGTTTCGCTCGGACATTTAACGGCGTAGACATACACGCAAAAGATGACGGTTCGTTTCGGCGTGGACATACACGCGGATAGCTCAAAATGCTCAAAAAACTTGACTTGAAAGTGGCGTGTATGTTTACGCAAAAGTCATGATGCCATGTTGCAGATTATACACATATTACACATATTAGTAAAATTGGCTTAATTAGCAAAATGTAATGATATATTTATGTTATTATTACAAATTATACATTTGTGTTGAATTTCTTTAAAGTGAAAAGTAATTGTGTAAATGAATGATTCATGATTCGTGTGAACTAATGAACCGAAATACGCCCAACCAATGGGAATATTCTACATGTTAATTCAGGCATGTGAGATTGGAAACATTTTGCAATGATGAGCTCTTTTTACCTGTTATCATCTCTGAACCAGGACAACGGTTCACCCGCACTCATTTATGTCTTGCTGACTTGAGTTCGCATTTGATAATTGTAATCAGGTACTTTTGAGTCTCTTTGAAAATGAAGTTGACCCATTTATATTTCAATCTGGCAGACTGTCAAATATTAAGTAACATTTCTCTCTCTGAGGCTGTCGTTCACTGTGGGTGAGCGCAATGCAAACAAATGAGAAATAAACTTATCTGCATGAAGCAGTCTCGCATCTCTGACAGTTTTGACATTTCCACTGACCTTAACTGGCTTCTTTCATCTGATAAAATGACTTCTATTTCATAGATATCCACGAGATGGTTTTAACGGCAGGAGGAAAGACAGATGCCGCTTTATCTGGCACGTCTTCTTTTTCTGTTTCTGAGTATTCATTCAGTCATTTTCATTCCGGGTCCTAGAATTTTACATTTCACCTGTCAAAAAAATGTATCTGTCTTTTTGTTTTTCAGACGTAGAAGGTGGAATAATTGTATTTCCAAGATTTTGAGTGACGCCTTGAGTAGTTTCTAACACATTTTTCCTGATTTTACATCAAAATTACAAAAAACGTGGAGCTATAAGACAAAGCTATAACTTTATTAGTGAGAAGGTCAAACATGTTTTCTTTAATAGCTTTGGAAACAGCAGGGACTCTTGCTCCAGGTGATTAAACTGCCTACAAGATATATAGAAATATGGAATATAAGTAATACGGATGTGCTCAACGGTAATGGCAGTATAAATTGGTTCGACACGGGGGGGGCTTTACAAACACTGTTGGGAAAGAAATGACTGAATAAAGATCCTCTTTGTGAACACAGGTACGAAAAACCCACAGTAATCCCAACACTAAATCTGTACAGAGGCATTGAAAAAGTTAAATTGGCAATGGATACGGTTTGGTTAATGGAACAAACATTAACTCTATAAATCAGATAATGGGGCACGAACAGCAAAATAGCTTTCTGGGAGCAGACAGACAAGGCACATCGCAGGCAGTCAATGGAGGCATGGGCACAGATAAATCAAACACAAAGTAATGCTTAATGACTCCAAATTTGCTCTGTTTTTCTCCTTATTTTCCAAGCATGGAAAATCGTTTCATGCAGTGAGATGAACAATAATAGCTTCACATAGTATCCAGAAACCACACTCCATACTGTACCTCCTGTGGGTTTAAATATGCAATGTACAATTACCACACAAATCAAGTCTAACCTAATCTTGTTTGTGACTTTTCATTAAATGTCATGGAGAAAAAGCACACATACTGTAGCTACAAAAACGCCATCTCGTATGCTAATTTCTAGGGGTTTGTCTAACAGATATGAATGGGGAAAAATAGGACTGTTGGCAGGAATCTATAGGAAACTGAATGTTCATTATTCCACTGCTTTGCTGGCTCGTGTAAATCAGTTTACAAGCAAAGCTTTTATTTTGATATCAGACATTCAATCAAAGCATCCAATGCGAATTGGGATTTTTTCATCATAGGGGGTATTTATTTACACTTAGTCACTGTGTTTTTACTGATCAGATAAAGCAAATGCATCTTGTTGTCCGCCTGCCTGCGGTACGTGAACTTCCAAATGGACGAGATAGATGGAAGGGGCAGCCAAAAAATGGCTTGCCATATGGTCCCAAAACGCATTAAACAGAAAATGTTGCTGCCCGGCATGAGAATCGTCACTGCAGTCAACAATACTTTTGCATATATTATGGGAATCAAAGATAAATCATAGGGGAATTGTATCTATTTGCAGAGACACATTTATGTGGCCAGGCATAATGTGCACACCCAAAAAAGGCCCTAATGTTCTTCTGGTCTAGCGATAAAACACATCATCCCTCATTTAGCAGTAGTTACGCAACATTGACCCTGTTAATACCAGTTATTAACGTCAGTCTTCCGTGAGACGATCACAAGTGGTCAAGCGAGACAGATGCACTTTTTGAACGGACTACAATTCATCATGTGTGTTGTGCATGTTTCTGTACAAAGCCTTTAAATTGTTCAGTTTAAAGGTACACATTTAAAACACATTTCAGCGCAGTGGTTGATTGACAGGTGACTCGGACAGATAATCGTTTACACTATTATGATGGGATCACATGCGTTTTTGACTCCCTCTGAAGGTGGTTTGAGTGTATCGGATTGGAAAACATCCATTACAACCATTTAAGTTTTGATCTATGATCCAAAAGGGGGGTGACAGGTGACATATCAGGGTTTTGCTCCACAGTGCTAACATCTGCTATCAATGTATATATATTCATTCATTAATTCATGCACTCCTTGATTTCATTAACTTTTCACCCTCATTCAAGAACATATACACTGAATGGAATATAATTACATACTGTATATAAATTAAGTATGTCTTAATTCAGTCGATCCGGTTAATGTGCATTTTCAACATCATACAAGCATACAATGTTTTCACCACATGAATTATATAAATCATTTTTAGTTTTTATCAACAGCGTACTGAGGTTAAATATAAAGCCTGCACAGCTGTGTCTGTCTTTGCCTGCTGAGAAAATGTGCTGCTTGTTCTCCAGAGAGTCTCAACTGGCAGCAAAGCAACGGAGGAAGAGTTTTAAACCAATAACAAAAAATTATGAATACATTTTTAATAATTTTTTTAATAAATTAGTGTGAATAGGGGGGTGGGGGGATTCCTGTCAATCTCACATGCAAACAATAGGCTTGTGTCCTGTTTTGTTTAAAGTCATTAAATATGTCTTCAGCAGTCAATTTTAGGATATTCTGATAATTGTCTGTGCATATTATGTAAAGACTAAAATTCAGACACTATAAATACACTATACTCTGTTTTTCCACACTGAGAATTGAGAAGCCAGGAAAAGTTTTGATCACCACATAAAAAGACTTCCTCTGACTCGAGTCTGTGACTTGGCATTGAAAATGACGCTTGAAAATGTTTAATTCACAGTTTTAAAATACTTGTGTATGCAGAGAAAAGCATCTGGCGCTGTCAGCCTCACTAAACACAATCCTGGAATCAATATATGTTCCAATATATAAATAGAATTGTGGAAATATAGGTCAGTACTATTTGGAAGAGATAATGATCGAATAAAAAAAGAAATATTTACTTGGGAGAGGTACAAATAAGACACTGGGCTGGAAGGAACCTATGGAAGCTTATTTCCGCCACAGAATTAATAATTAAAAAAAAAAAAAAAAGGTAATTGCGACTTTTTATCTTACAATTCGGACTTTTCCCACAGTTCATCTCTTTTGAGAAATAAAGTTACAATTGCGAGAAAAAGTCAGAATTGTGAGGGGGGAAAAAAGTCAGCTCACAATTCTGACATTTTCTGCAATTACGAGTTTGCATCTTGTAATTCTGAGGAAAATTGTGAAAAGTCGCAGTTATCTTTTTTTTTTTTATTCAGTGATGAAAACAAGCATCTATAGACAAAAGCTGCTTTTATAGGCCTGAAGGTTCTAACATTTCAAACATAAATGGCTTAAAACAAGTAAATGTGTTAGAGAGAGGGAGAAATTTATTGGAAAAGCATGTTCCTACACACAACATTTTTATGTATCAAGGAATTATTTTGGATTTACAAGTGAAGAGCTTTTCAACTACACAAAGTCTTATGACTTCGGCTGCATTTTTTATAAATTAACCAAAAGCTTTTGTTTGAATATTGGTTATTTATAACCATCATTGAGAATTACAAACATATGATCATATGATCAGTGGTTGCTCATTTTTTCAAAAAAGCTTATTCCTTTGCCTCCCTCGACTGTCAGTCATTGCAAACCAATTCAACCTTACATAAAAGCTTTATAGAGTCCATTACACAACACATATGGCAGCCTGACAGTGTCTCCGCTGAGACCGCAGCCGGTTTAATATGCTTGTCCCATATTCACTCCCATCTAAGCATGACCATGAGAAAACATTACTAAAGTATTTTACTGTAGTCAAGCACCATAACATTTTTTTCTTTTTCCATTAGTGTCCAACATGAAGAAAATTACTTGGAACCATATAGAATAAAAAGATATTTCACCCAAAAATATGAAAATTCTGTCATAATTTAGCTACTTACTCTCATGTCAATCCAATCCTGCATGACTATGCAGAGCACAAAAGAAGATATTTTTGTTGAACGTTTGAACTGTTTTTGTCCACAATGAAAGTGGCTTTCAAAACACCACATTGACTTTAATTGTATGGACAAAAAAGCACAGAGACATTTTTTAACATATCTTCTTTTTTGTTCCACATAATAAAGAAAGTCAAACGGGTTTGGAATTATGGGTGCGTAAATGATCATTTTTGGGTGAACTATCCCTTTAAAAGGCATGTTGCATTAGTGCCATAACCACATCTAAATTGCTTCTGTATTTGTATAAAATCAAAAACATATAGTTACAGTAGCACAGCAAGAACTTGACATACTGCATGATGTCTAAACCTCAGCAACGGAGCTGCAAAACACTATGACAATGAATCTTACAAACCTGTGACAAACAACCTCACCTTCTCGGGAAAGCAATTAAGATTGTTCTGCGTATTCTATAACTTTAGCAAAGCAATCACGAAACGCCACTGACGAAAAGACAGTGATTTGAGCAGACAGGACCATGTGATGCCAAACACTCCCATTACACAGAGAAAAGAAGAAAGAGAGAGAGAGAGAGCTCCAAACCAACCATGCATTGCCTGCTGTCAACCTCTGCTTGCATGTCGGCCTGCCCGCCGTGAACAGAGAGGCACTCAAGAAAATACAGAACCAAATAGGCTGCAAATGAGAACTGGCGGTGAAGACCACCAGAACGAAAATGAACATTACATTGGTGAAGATGAGAGTGAACAAAAATGGGTAAATAAATGGCAGCAAAAAAAATCGAATTAACGTGTGGACATAGTTCAGACATAAAGGAAGAGCTTATTGTGAGGCTTCATTTAGAAACCATTTTGTTCCATTTTGATTTCTCTTCCTGTGATTAATCTGTGAGGACCTGTTTCTGAGATACTTCAATTCTCACGCTCAACAGAAAAGAACGTTCCTCGTTCACACCCAAGTGCTTATGAAGACTAGTGCATCTGTTCATGTGATATGCTTCATTTAAAAATACTAAAATCAATTCAGTTTAAACAAGCATGATAATTAATATCTGAGTGAAAAAAATGCCTTCCATTAAATGAACTTAATCATGATAAATAGGGCATGTGGCATTACTCATGAATACTTATAATGTATTGTGGAAAAAGACAAACACAAGAGACACTGATCAGTGTAGATCCTTACTTCAAATGACATACACTACAGTTCAAATTATGTATTGTTAATGTTATTACAATGTAAAATAAAATGTAATTTATTCATGTGGTGGCAAAGCTGAATTTGGAAACATATCTTATTATCAATGTTTAATATATATATATTATTATAAAAAATTCTTTATCAAGTTTTTATTTAATAATAGACATCTTTTGTGACATATAAATGACTTTACTGTCACTTTTGATCAATTTAATGCTCCTTTCCTGAATGAAAGTATTAATTTTTTTCTGAAAACAAATGACTGACCTCAAACTTTAGTGCATAAATTTGCATAATTCTTTCAAATATTTTGCATTTAAAATGGCCCAAAATCATCTATCAGTCTAAATGCCTCTCTGTAGTGGACAGCTCTATCGCTGTATGGCACATGATTGTCCTTTAGCTCCACCTACTGATACAGTACATCGCATCTCATGTGTAGACTGTCCATAACAAGCATTGATGAACATAAACCTGCCTGTGTATTGCAAATGTGCCCAAATTAATTCAAAGTCTACCTGACAGAGCAGCATTAAACCTTTTAAAGGGATAGTTCACCCAAAGTGTTTTAATTTTGTAATCATTTACGTGATGATTGTTCCAAACCTGTATACATTTCTTTCTTCTGTTGAACACAAAAGAAGATATTTTGAAGAATGTTGGCAACCAGAGAGTTAATGGTAACCATTTACTTCCATAGTATTTTTTTTGTTTTGTTCTACTATAGAAGTCAATGGGTGCCGTCAACTGTCTGGTATCTGGTATATCTTCTTTTGTGTTCAGCAGAAGAAAGAAATTCATACAGGTTCAACAGAAATCTGTAATCATATTCAGGTACTGTACATATTTACTCTTGAGCTAAATCATCAACTGACTACTTAAGAAGACGAATGTTATACATCCTACAGGAAGAGTGCATTAAAATGCATGTTTTGTATAACAGTAATTCTCAATTATATTGGGTTTAATTTTCAGGCTCTGCACTTTATGTTATTATAAAATATACTCCACTTTCAAAGGGAAGAAGCTAAATTATATTCAGTGCCTTCTCCTGCATATAAAATCCATAATCTGTTTTAACAAGTTTAAACATTTGCTTATGCTTAGCCATGGTCAGTATATCAACTGTAAAACAGCCTTCAATTATACAACAATGAATGTCATAGTCAAGTATTATTACTCTTCTTCTCTACAAAAGCCCATTAGGTCTGTGGCAAGTATCGTTTTTCTGGTAGATTACCTTCTCATAATATTTGAAGCACTGCAGACATGTAGACATGGCCTATATGACCATCCCAAACACACTAATGAATAATGCATGAGCCATTAGCTGAATTAGGAGCAGAGCTCAACAAGTGAATGTTCATGACCACATGAACTGAGACTAGTCCTACATTAACATGCTTGTTTTCGCACGGTGTTTCACTGTCGTGTTTGGTTTCCTTGTTCTCATGTTTGAGATGAACTTGTTGTCAGGCTGATCAGAAAGGAAACCCACAAGCATTCTTTAAAAGCAGTCAGTATCTAAAATCACTGTCCATATCTAGCTTACCACGTCTCTGCTCTCAGCCTGACTCAAATAATGCATTTTGTAGGCTACTATTTGATTACAGGTCAAAGCCTTATCTCTGCAAAGAAAAATCATGGCTGCTTTGTGTCTTTAGTATTTTCTGTGCTTTTTCTGACATTTAACTTTAGCATGCATTGTTAGTAAAACTATCATATGCATCACAACGCACATTTTCTTTAAAATATCCTAATGAAAATGTAAAAAACAAAATCTGCAATGGTTTGTTTCATACATTTTTTTTAGCTTTCCCATAGCATCTCTTAATCCTATCAGTGGAATATAGTGGCGAATCAAATTTAATCTTCCTACCATAAAGGAGACAGAAACCTAGAAGCTCTGCTTCCTGTATTATATAATGAACCAATGTTCTACACAAATGATGAAACGGTGTGGTTATCATATTCATAACCAAAGGAACTTTAACTAGACCAGTACACAGCATGGAACTGCAAAACACTGTCAGTTTATGAAGAATCTGGAGGGATTTCAGTCACATCAGACTGCATGCCTCATATTTAAAGTAGATTTATAAAATAGATCTTGCAGTGCTGACATGTGCCGTCTTACTATATAATTTCTAAGGTAATGGAGTAACTCAACTCATGTTTTTTCAAACAGCTTTAAGATCAGCCAATACAGTCTTTATTTAGTGACAGTAAGAAATTATGAATCTGAAAAAAAAAAAATTCGGCAATTGTTTATATTGGCAAACTGATGTTGCCAGGTCAACACTTAATATTTAGCTATATTGTGCACATTTAAAAACAATAACCTTTTCTTTCTCCATATTTTTATTATTCAAATCATTAACAAATTTAACAACTAGGCTAACAGAAATCCAAGATCAATGTAAAGCACCACATAGGCTATACCTACGCAGAAATCAAATCATGCACTGGGCTAAAAATGGAATATACACACACACACATATATATATATATATATATATATATATATATATATATATATATATATATATATATATATATATATATATAAAATTTGCAGGTAAATAGGCAATATGCGCCACAGTTTGTATCCCATCATAATGAAATGTACATCTTACCTCTATTAGGATGAGAATGTAAATCCTGTGCGTACTTCACTTTCTCACACTGGGCTTTTCAAACTGAATTCCATCGTCTGGGACTAAAAATAAGTGATGCTGTTACTGCATCTTGTGTTTTTATCTCCGTCTGAGGAGAATATCCACTCGTTAAAAAGACGTGTAATCAGAAACGTCACTGTTTTACATAATTTTGAGCGAGACGTTTCAGTTCAGCAGCCGGTAATCCAAGTGCATCTAACAGCCGCTCATCTCGAGCCGAGCATGTGGAGCGCGTGGGCTCCTCCTAGAATTACTGACAGCGGGCTCCCGCACGCCCAAACATACATTTAGGCTGTGTTTCAAAACCTAGTGAGCTGCCTTCATAGACATCATTTGATCTCCAAAGGCTATTCATCAAAGAAAAATTAAAATGCTAATTAAATTTAGTATGATGTATTAAAAGACATGCATTCATAGAATGTGCTGTCTATAGGAACCTCGTTTCGAAGCTATGCTATATCCGCGTAATAATATAGTCACACAGTGTGAGAATGATTCGGGGCCGGGGTTTTTTTTTAGGTGCCCCAACCACGTATTATTAACCTACCTAAACAAAGCACTAAAGTTTTTGATATATTTGTTAAAGATTTTTTTAAAGAAAAAAGCTCCAATGATAGGCCTACATATTAGCTTGTGAACTTGTGATTTGTCAGTGCAGTGTCTAAAACCGATCCTGATGGAAAACGCTCCAGTGCTGAACTGTTGCTATGGTTAGGCCTACTTCCCGATTAGAACGCGACTTCTGTTCCATCTGTGGTTTCTGAAATGTAGCAAGTTAGTTGAAACAAGCTTATCATTAGGTAAAATAAGGATAGTTCACCCAAAAATCTAAATTCTGTCATTAATTACTCACCCTCATCTCTTTCCAAACCCGTAAGACTTTCATTCATCTCCGGAACATAAATGAATATCTTTTTGATGAATTCTGAGAGCTTTCTGCTCCTCCATTGACAGCAGCTACCACTGTGATGCTTCAAAAAGTTCATAAAGAGATTGTAAAACTATTACGAATTGAGCAGTTTAGTCCACATTTTCTGAAGAGACACGATCAATTAATATGATGAACAGATTTAATTTAGGCTTTTATTCACATTTTAACATTGATCAGTGAACATACACTGCACAAAGTTATAAACGCAACACTTTTGTTTTTGGCTCCATTTTTCATGAGCTGAACTCAAAGATCTAAGACTTTTCTGTACACATAAGGCCTATTTCTCTCAAATATTGTTCACAAATCTGTCTAAATCTGTGTTAGTGAGCACTTCTCCTTTCCTGAGATAATCCATCCACCTCACAGGTGTGGCATATCAAGATGCTGATTAGACAGCATGATTATTGCACAGGTGTGCCTTAGGCTGGTCACAATTAAAGGCCACTCTAAAATGTGCAATTTTACTGTATTGGGTTGGGTCCGGGTGGGTCCAGGGGGTCTGAAACCAGTCAGTGTGACCACCATTTGCCTCACGCAGTACAACACATCTCCTTTGGCATAGAGTTGATCAGGTTGTTAATTGTGGCCTGTGGAATGTTGGTCCACTCCTCTTCAATGGCTGTGCGAAGTTGCTGGATATTGGCAGGACCTGGAACACGCTGTCGAATACGCCAAACATATCCCAAACATGCTCAGTGGGTGACATGTCCAGTGAGTATGCTGGCCATGCAAGAACTGGGATGTTTTCAGCTTCCAGGAATTGTGTACAGATCCTTGCAACATGGGGCCGTGCATTATCATGCGTGATGGTCGTGGATGAATGGAACAACAATGGGCCTCAGGATCTCGTCAAGGTAACTCTGTGCATTAAAAATGCCATCAATAAAATGCACCTGTGTTCGTTGTCCATAACATACGCCTGCCCATACCATAACCCCACCACCACCATGGGCCACTCGATCCACAACGTTGACATCAGCAAACCGTTCACCCACACGACGCCATACACGCTGTCTGCCATCTGCCCTGTACAGAGAAAACTGGGATTCATCCGTGAAGAGAACACCTCTCCAAAGTGCTGGACGCCATCGAATGTGAGCATTTGCCCACTCAAGTCGGTTACAACGACAAACTGCAGTCAGGTCGAGACCCCGACGAGGATGACGAGCATGCAGATGCGCTTCCCTGAGACGGTTTCTGACAGTTTGTGGAGAAATTCTTTGGTTATGCAAACCGATTGTTGCAGCAGCTGTCCGGGTGGCTGGTCTCAGACGATCTTGGAGGTGAATATGCTGGATGTGGAGGTCCTGGGCTGGTGTGGTTACACGTGGCCTGTGGTTTTGAGGGCGGTTGGATGTACCGCCAAATTCTCTAAAACACCTTAGGAGACGGCTTATGGTAGAGAAATGAACATTGAATTTACGGGCAACAGCTCTGGTGGACATTCCTGCAGTCAGCATGCCAATTGCACGCTCCCTCAAAACTTGCGACATCTGTGGCATTGTGCTGTGTGGTAAAACTGCACATTTTAGAGTGGCCTTTTATTGTGGCCAGTCTAAGGCACACCTGCGCAATAATCATGCTGTCTAATCAGCATCTAGATATGCCATACCTTTGAGGTGGATGATTATTTGAATTATCTCTGCAAAAGAGAAGAGTTCACTAAGACAGATTTAGACAGATTTGTGAACAATATTTGAGAGAAATAGGCCTGGTTAAAACCTTTTGTGTAGCCTGGTTAAAACCAGACCATTCTTAGTTGTAACTGAGTTATGGTCTGGCAAAGCTTCATAGACAAATCATTTCCAAAGGGGCGTCACCAACGGACATAGCTCAAATGACTCTGGGCGCAATTGGATAGACCTAAAACCAATCAGAGCGATGAAGGACATGACGTATGCAGAGCAACGTTCATCTGTTATAGAACAACTTAGTTTGAATAAACGAGCAGACACTGATTAGCTACTTGCTCTATGTTTATTTAAAATTAACAGCAAGACAACTAGAAGTGATTGTGCTTTCCATTAAATAAATCACACACAGTAAACAAAACCTTAACAGAAAAAACTTTGCAATTAACTTTGCAATTTAGACGCGCAAACTGGGTGCAAACTGGGTGCCGGTGCGGTGAGACGTACATGCTCGGGCAGATTCGGCTTGAAGTCGTTCATCTTTGGACGCGGCGCCGAGCGCGCTGTTACAAAAAAAACTGTGCACACAGCCAAGTGAAATGGGGTCTTGCCGGTCTTGCGCACCGAACGCGTTATATTAAGGCTTTACTCCGTGTCAGCGCGCGGACCTCCGTTTATTAATGAGATCTCCAAGATTTCCCTTCTTGTGAGGGGGTGCCTCTCATAGATATCCATAATAAAGGCTAGATGTCTCGTCCACGCTGCTGGCCAATGGAGGTCGACGTCAGCACCTGGCGGCCATCTTGTCACAGGCAGCTCACTCACTCATAGCATTGTGTTAATGGTGCATGTACTTTTTAAATAACCATAACTTGCTCAACTTTCTACCGATTTTCAAACGGTTTGGTTTGTTATAAACGTCAGAGATGTAGTTATGACACTGCACACTTATGAAAAATAAGTGTATAAATAAATAATCAACCAGAATTATCCAGCCACGTTAATAACGTTTGTAAGAAACCAAACCGTTTGAAAATCCATCAAGATTTCAGCAAGATTTGTGTTCTCACCATACATCAGTACCACATAGCCCGCCAGAAAGCTAGCCTGTGACAAGATGGCGGCCGGTGATGACGATAGAGACTCTGCCGTAAGACATCTAGCCTTTATTATGGATATCTATGGTGCCTCTCCCGAATCAACTCCAGCAGTAGCAGCCACCGAAGCACCACTAACTCCGCCTCCGATTCCCTCATAAGCTGATATTAGTATTTAAACATTCTCTATGATAAAAAATGTTTGTGAAAAAAATATTTTAATAACAAGGTTTTGCCGATTATAGAGTTCTAATGACGGCGTTCAACTATAACCGTCACACCCCTAGTTCCGTCGTCAAAAACAAAAGTGTTGCGTTTATAATTTTGTTCAGTGTAAATAGAAGCACAACCGAACCTGCTTGATGCATGAGAACAAACCTCATTGGTTCTTGCAGAAGCTCAAACGTGATGCGTAAAACAAGAATGAACCTCATTGGTTCTTGGTTTATGTATAGCGGCCCATAGAAACAGCCACTAATGAGGCATCTATGTTTATATGTCTATGAGCATAGATCCTTCGCTGCCTTGGATATCCCACAATTCTATGCTTTCCATTCTGTGACAGTTGAGCTAAAGAAAAAAATGTAAAAATAAAGATGGCATCTGAACGCTGCCTCATGAGGTCCCTTCACGTGCAAACGCTGCCTACAAAGTCTTTGCCTGAGAATGACCTACCTCATCAGTGGTTTACTAAAACCTGCCGACTGACAATAGTCCTACTGGCCGTTAGCTAGTTGTTCAACATTGCCATTTTTTTAAATTATGTAAAAATCTAAAAGTTTCAAATAAAATTTTTTTTTTTTTTTTTTTTAGGTTAAAGGTCCCCGGGGGTAAAATGCACTTTTGATTTGTTTTTCTTTCTTTCTTTCTTTTTTTTTCTTTCTTTCTTTCTCCCACAACACTCATTAACAACAAACACCACCAAAACACTTTCCTGAACATCAGTCAATTGGTACAAAACGCTGCTGACGGGCTTCTTCCTGGAACTAGAAAGAAGGAACATATTTTGCCTGTTCTGGCTTCACTTCACTGGTTGTCGGTCAGATACCGTGATGCATTTAAGGTTCTATTGTGTATAAGCAGTTAACAATATATTACAGATCTTCTTCTCCACGGGAAATGTTCTAGGCCCTTAAGGTCTTCAAACAGGTTGATGTTGACTGCAGGTCTGGTTTGAAGTTAAAAGGTGATCGTGCTCGAGTTTTCTTGTCAGTTTATATATTTTATAGTCTAATTTTGTTAGATTGTACAGCACTTTGGTCTTCAGTGGCTGATTTAAACGTGCTTAAAATAAACTTAGACATAAAAGTGCCTTGCCATGTGCAATAACAAAAGGAGTAAGTTGAAAGTTAATCATTTTAAAACATTAAAAATGTGAAAAATGTTATGAGAGATTAAAGGTGTTTTAAGACAAAAGGCTTGTTTATGATTTTGTTTATGCAGGTGTATGATTTGCAGTTTTGTATTAGGTGATTAAATCAATAGTTTTTTTGTGTTTTGGGCGAGACCCAAAACACTGAGCTTGCAAAGGAGGGAAATGTACAGTAGAATGTCTTTACTGCAATTAATTGTTTCCCTGAGTGGGGAGAATGGATTTGTTTCAGAGAAAGCGCATCCATATTGACTGTTCCAATAACAATGGAGATTCATATGTTAAGTATTCCTGAACTAAAACAAGCTTCAAGGTGCAGCTTGTTAACTAAAAGCAGAATGACAGAAGTTGTGTAAAATACTTGAGATATTATGAAATGCTAAAAAAATAAGATGAAATATAGATCTTTCCGCTATTTCATCACTACAGCTCCATCTGAGGACCTTTCACCTCTCACAGCCTTTTTAATTACTTAATTTTTAATCAAAAATCGTCTTGTTTATTTTCACACATATTGTGTTGCTTACGGTAATTTGTATATCATTTATGTACAATAAAATATATTTTTAATCGTCATGTAGGCCTACTTTGGAACCATGACACATTTTACTGAGAGGTCGGAGATTAGTACTGTCTCGATAACATCTCATAATCTCATAAATATGATGCTTATTAAAATGATGACCACATACAGTGGCCATCATCAGTTCTCGGTTTCTTGATTGTTTTGATCATTTCTTTTGGATGTTTGGTTTAGTCACAGGGAAATAATAATTCCCTTTGGTTTGTCTGCCGTCTCTTTCTCAGCATGTTGCTCATACCATCTCTCACAGTTGTGAACTGAGAACGTTTAAAGGTTCTGCCTTAGTTCAAGGAGCTGGAAAATTGATGTCAACCTTTCAATGTGCTGTGAGATTTAAAATGATGATAAAGAAAAGAATAAGCAGACAACTTGAGGGGAAAACCAATCCTGCTATGATGTTCCTGAAGATATAATGCTGATTTTCACAACCCTTTCATCCACACTATTAAAGCAAGAAACCCCAGGTGAATAGGGTCAAACAAGTAACTAGATATCACCATACTCCTCTAATTGATTGATTACATTAATAATTGCAAACGTTATTTGTATTACGTTTTCTGAAATGTTGTTTAAATATGCAAATTAAGCATTATTTAATTAAATATTGAAGCAGCAGTGGATTTCAGTCCACCCCCTGAAATCCACTGCTGCTTCAATATGCACTCAGTTGCATACATTTCTAGTTGCATACATTTCTAGAACAAAAAAAATCTGAACATTAGATAAAGCCAGGTTCAGGCCAGCCTCGTTTCATTTTTTGACATTTTTTGTCAGGTTTTTACTGAGGGGATTTTGGATATCTCTTCTTGTCACTTATCAGAAAATACTGTCAACAGATAGAAATATTTTTTTTTTAATAAAATCAGGCAAATTATACATGAACAAACCACTCTGTTTGGTGTATGTAAGTGCTGCTGAAGTGAAGATTTCTGAGCAGGAGAAAAAAACTCTTTGAGAAAACAAAGAAAATAATCCTGTAATTGAAATCTACAGACACAAATAGATTAAGTGCTATAAAAGAGTGTATTTTGGATGTTTTCTTTCCAAAATTCTGTGTTTTTGCCTGTGTCTCGCCTCTAAGATTGGGTTAATAATAGTATCCTTTTAGTGATAAATTCACAAAAGGAAAAAAAATCCATGATTTTTTTTTTTTTTTTTTAAACATTAGTTGAGCTATAGTCACTGCGCATTTTGTCTTGTGTTGATTGGTCTTCAAAGCACGGCTTTATTTGATATTTTTCATTTATGCCAAAACAATGCAACACCGTGACTCTTACATGAACTGAACACTCTCTCTCCTTCTGATCCTCCTCCTAACTCATCTGTGCATACATTCACACTCAGACACACACACTCACACTCAGACAGGAAAAGATTTGATTAGCATGAAGCAGCATATTTATGACACATTAAAACTTTCAAAGGATGATATCTTCATGACTCAGAAGGACTCAACGTGCCATATTCAGAAGCTTGAGATTAAATACTTTTTGTGTCTGAGAGAGGTGTACCGATCCACATATTTGGAATTATCTCCATGTCTTTGTGAACACCAAATTTTAAATGGCTTTTACTTTTTACTTTGAATATTCCTCTTCAAGTAAATTGTTTTTTTTTTACATTTCCAACTTTCTCTGGTGTGCAATGCAGCTGTTTGAGCATGTAAAAAGCCTGCAAAGTTACAAAGCACAAAGTCACTCCAAAGTGAGTTATTCTCTATATCAGTGTCACTGTTTCTGAACTCCCTGAAACGCCTCCATTGTAGTCTTGAGTTTTCTTCCGGAAATAAACACGTCACTAAATTCCTCATTTAAATAATTCCCATACGCAAAAAAGGGGCATGAGTTGCATTAGTATAGTGTGCGGTTATGGTAAGGTTTGTGACATTTCCGAAACATGCTGGAAGCGATTGACCAATCACAACACTGATCCAGCTGACCAATCACAGCACATTGTGCTTTTCAGAAGGAGGGGCTTCATAGAGACTAAACAGAGTTTTACTGGTAGACTGGGAGGAGAGGAGCTGTTACAATGTCAAATACATGAAAAGTAGTGTGTTTTTAAAAAAAATCAAGCATGAAAACCTATTAGTCTAGCCGTTGAAAAGGTGTATAATAGGTCCCCTTTAATCATAACAGCAATTTCCCCAGTTATAAATGGTTATCCTCTTCATTTGTTCACTTTCAGAAGAGATGCTTTTCAAAGTTCAGGCCGACCTCAGTTAAAGGTTAAACTCAGCAGGAAACAAAGACAAGACGTCCTTATTTTTCCCTCACAGCAGCTATCAGAGCAGAACACCAGCCTGCTCATGCCTGAAAGAAAAGGCAGAGGAACGGAGGGCCGTACATGTCTCTCACAGGAGGATTGAAAGCAGGCCAGCGTCCAGTGAGTTATCATGAGATCACCTCACACCTGTTTTTATAAGCAACTATGGTCCCCACTAAACAACAATAATGATAATTCCATTAGGATTGAGTATCTCTCTACAGCACAAAAACATAGTGGCCCGAGTTGATGTACTGTATCGCTGAGTGAGGTGGCAGCATATTACAAATCATTGTGTTATGGACCTCTCAGAGGAAGATAATGTGATGATCGTTGATGTCTATTATTTCATCTGATTCTAATCCATTTGGATGTGCTGTCATATACTCCACCCATGATATCATTCCTTTCTGGAGCCTCAAAAAAGAGAAATCAGAGTGTAGTCTCCATAACAAACCATTTGTGACAATTAGGCCGACTGCTCGTCATCATGTCTAATGCACGCTCAGGCAAACTTGGCATGTACAATGCAGTTTGTCTCGATGCCACCTTCACTCCCTGAGGCACTGAGCAAATGAGATACAGGCTATGTTGTGTTTGAAGAACTCCTACAACAACCATGATTTCTCTTCACTCATGAACTGTTCATCATGTCTGGGAAATTGTAGATAAAGATAGAGTCATTATCTTTTATGTTATCAATGGTGTGAAGTAATAGCATTGTCATATTTCAGTTCCTCTTCCCCTTCTGAGCATTGAAAATCTGAAATGTGTTTTTAACCGATTTTTTTTTTTTAAGAATTTGGTAACCCTTTACAATAGGGTTTCATTTGTTAACATTAGTTGTGTCATGACATCTTCCTAAATATTTGGCATGGTAATGTACATGACTATGTTTGGTCTTGGCTAAATAGATATGTTGTTATTGTTGCTGCTGCCATTATTGCTGCTGCTATTATTGCTGCTGCTGCTGCTGTTATTGCTGCTGCTGTTATTGCTGCTGCTGTTATTGCTGCTGCTGCTATTGCTGCTGCTGTTATTGCTGCTGCTGCTGCTATTGCTGCTGCTGCTATTATTGCTGCTGCTGTTATTGCTGCTGCTGCTGTTATTGCTGCTGCTGCTGCTGCTGCTGTTATTGCTGCTGCTGTTATTGCTGCTGCTGTTATTGCTGCTGCTGTTATTGCTGCTGCTGCTGCTGCTGCTATTATTGCTGCTGCTGTTATGGCTGCTGCTGTTATTGCTGCTGCTGCTGTTATTGCTGCTGCTGCTGTTATTGCTGCTAATGCTATTATCGCTGGAAGCATTATTGCTGCTAATGCTATTATCGCTATTATATGGAAATGTACATGACTATGTTTGGTCTTGGCTAAATAGATATGTTGTTATTGTTGCTGCTGCCATTATTGCTGCTGCTATTATTGCTGCTGCTGCTGCTGTTATTGCTGCTGCTGTTATTGCTGCTGCTGTTATTGCTGCTGCTGCTATTGCTGCTGCTGTTATTGCTGCTGCTGCTGCTATTGCTGCTGCTGCTATTATTGCTGCTGCTGTTATTGCTGCTGCTGCTGTTATTGCTGCTGCTGCTGCTGCTGCTGTTATTGCTGCTGCTGTTATTGCTGCTGCTGTTATTGCTGCTGCTGCTGCTGCTGCTATTATTGCTGCTGCTGTTATGGCTGCTGCTGTTATTGCTGCTGCTGCTGTTATTGCTGCTGCTGCTGTTATTGCTGCTAATGCTATTATCGCTGCTCCTGTTATTGCTGCTGCTGCTGCTGCTATTATTGCTGCTGCTGTTATTGCTGCTGCTGTTATTGCTGCTGCTGTTATTGCTGCTGCTGTTATTGCTGCTGCTGCTGCTGCTATTATTGCTGCTGCTGTTATGGCTGCTGCTGTTATTGCTGCTGCTGCTGTTATTGCTGCTGCTGCTGTTATTGCTGCTAATGCTATTATCGCTGCTCCTGTTATTGCTGCTGCTGCTGCTGCTATTATTGCTGCTGCTGTTATTGCTGCTGCTCCTGTTATTGCTGCTGCTGTTATTGCTGCTGCTATTATTGCTGCTGCTGTTATTGCTGCTGCTGTTATTGCTGCTGCTGTTATTGCTGCTGCTGCTGCTGCTATTGCTGCTGCTGCTGCTATTATTGCTGCTGCTGTTATGGCTGCTGCTGTTATTGCTGCTGCTGCTATTGCTGCTGCTGCTATTGCTGCTGCTGCTATTGCTGCTGCTGCTGCTATTATTGCTGCTGCTGTTATTGCTGCTGCTGCTGTTATTGCTGCTGCTGCTGCTATTATTGCTGCTGCTGTTATTTCTGCTGCTGCTGTTATTACTGCTGCTGTTATTGCTGCTATTATTGCTGCTGCTGCTGCTGCTGTTATTGCTGCTGCTGCTATTGCTGCTGCTGCTATTATTGCTGCTGTTGTTATTTCTGCTGCTGCTATTATTGCTGCTGTTGTTATTTCTGCTGCTGCTGTTATTATTGCTGCTTCTGCTATTGCTGCTGCTGTTGTTGCTGCTGCTGTTTTTGCTGCTGCTGCTATTATTGCTGCTGCTGTTATTTCTGCTGCTTCTGCTATTGCTGCTGCTGCTATTGCTGCTGCTGTTATTGCTCCTGCTTCTGATGATGTTATTGCTGCTGCTGTTATTGCTGCTGCTGCTGCTGCTATTGCTGCTGCTGTTATTGCTGCTGCTGATATTGCTGCTGCTGTTATTGCTGCTGCTATTGCTGCTGCTGTTATTGCGGCTGCTGTTATTGCTGCTGCTGCTGTTATTGCTGCTGCTGTTATTACTGCTGCTGCTATTGCTGCTGCTGTTATTGCTGCTGCTATTGCTGCTGCTGTTATTGCGGCTGCTGCTGCTGCTGATGATGTTATTGCTCCTGCTTCTGCTGCTGATGATTTTATTGCTGCTGCTGTTATTCCGGCTGCTGCTGCTGATGATGTTTTGCTGCTCCTGCTGTTATTGCTGCTGTTATTGTTGTTGGTGCTGTTATCGCTGCTGCTGTTATTGCTTCTGCTGTTATTGCTGCTGCTGCTGTTATTGCTGTTGCTGCTTTTGAGTATTGTTTCTGCTGTTATTGCTGCTGTTGCTGTTATTGCTGCTGCTGCTGCTGTTTTTGCTACCACTGCTGTTATTGCTGCTGTTGTTGATTATTGCTGCTGCTGCTGTTGATTATTGCTGCTGCTGTCATTGCTGCTGCTGTTATTGCTGCTGCTGCTTTTGGTTATTGCTGCTCCTGTTATTGCTGCTGCTGTTATTGCTGTGCTGTTTATTATTGCTGCTCCAGTTATTGCTGCTGCTGTTATTGCTGTGCTGTTGATTATTGCTGTTCCTGTTATTGCTGCTGCTGTTGATTATTGCTGCTGCTGCTGTTGATTATTGCTGCTGCTGCTGTTGATTATTGCTGCTGCTGTTATTGCTTCTGCTGTTATTGCTGCTCCGGTAATTGCTGCTGCTGCTGTTATTGCTGCTGCTGTTATTGCAGTTTGATGTAAAGTGAAGAGAAATTGTTAAGATTAAGATGTTAATATTAAGATGAATTAAAATGATTATCTTTTAATAAAATAAATAATTGTAGTGTCCTAAATATCTAAGTATTTTACAGTGTATTTTTTGTGTCCAAAGTGAATATACATTGCATAATTTTACAGATTATTACTCTCATCTTTATTTTTAGCAGTTTACGAAAGCCTTAATATTTCAGGCTATACATATCTAAGGGCATAAGTTCTTATTAAGACAAAAAGAAATATGTGGTTGCTTAATAAGAATTTTATTTTGGGCCTCACCTAAAGAGAATTTGAAGTTTCAACAAACCAGTAACTTATGAGGTGTTCTGCATTATTAAACATTTGTAAATGGGTTTTGCAGACTCTGTGGAAAAACTGTCACTTTTAATTTAAATGTGTCACTGCCGAGAAATGAAAGTTCCAGACTTGTGATTTACATAAAGCACACCTTTGCTGATTGACTGATTTGTGTATTTATTTCATTGGCAGTATCCTGCCACCTCTCAGCAAACCTGTAATATATGACTTTATTAAGCCCCAAATTCAGTTGTGCTGCTGTGCAACCTGCTAAACCTGCTGAGAGCTAACAAATCTCTTTTTAGTATAAAACTATTAACCTTTGCAGACTTCACCACAGGACATGCAGACTCTGCGAAAGACGTAAGATTGTAATCTAACTCCCATATATGAGTGACATGAATTCACAATGAGCCTGTATTTCTGGAATAATAATTTCTGTATTTCTTGTTATTGGAGGAAAAGCTTCAGCTTATCAAAATGTATATCATAGTGCAATTATAATTGTTTTAAGTAGAGTCTCTAACCTCAAGGGAGGATGTTGCATATTGAGACTTCAGTTCTTTCCATCAGGTATATATTAAGATAATTTATAACTACACTGTCTTATTCAGGTTGGGAAAAACAACACTTTATAAATGCAATGGAAAAGAACAATGAAATGCACCCTTTTCATGCCAACTTAAAATATTGAGCTGCAGAAATGCTTTTAAGAATGTAATCTGTGTGTCTTCAACAATGTAAAAAAATGTGCTTTAATGGTCTTTTTATGAAGTGTCACAGCAAAATAATTTCTTGGAGAGTTTCAGTAGCAGAGCATTATACTGCACGAATGCAGAACTCCACCTTGTGGCTGTTTTAGACAACATTAATCTGAAACCATTGACTGAGACTGACTAGTTAAGTTACCTAATTTGTTCATGATAAATTCAGCTTTGCTTTATTGATCTTGACATAAAATTTAATTTTCTGTGTGACAGATGCCTCAGGCCACATTATGTCGACCATTTATCTGGCCTAACAAGTTAATTGCGTGGTAGATAAACTAGGGGGCGCCATACTTTCAAACAAAAATTCACGTGATAACCATTAAAGGGACAGTTCACCTAAAAATAAAATAATTATGTCATAATTTAGGCTACTCACCCTCATGTTGTTCATGGTTATACGTTACAATAATTTCATAATTATTAATAAAGATAAAAAGAAACATGAATAGGCCTAAGTATTGTTAAACATGACTTATTTGAGTGTGTGAGTGTGTGTGTGTGTGTGTGGGGGGGGGGGGGGTATTAATATTTAAAAAAAATGCACATGAACTGAAACACTGCACAGCAGTTAAACACCTTGTGATGAAGGTAGAAATGGGCTTCTGTGCCTCTGCAGCGCGATTGTGATTTAATGTGCTGAGTAACGCCATTTTCCCCACCGTGATATGGCTTCGAGATATGAACCGCATTCATTGTCGATTGTGTGAGTAGGCTGCGTTTCATACAAGATCTGGCAACTTGGAATAATATATTGATGTTATTTTATATTTACGAGGTTTGGGCCATACAAATTAGGCTACAGGAGTTTCCCGGGAGAAATAACAAAAAGGGAGTGGGGCAGGAGATGGGTGTAAAATACGGGAGATTCCCGGGGAAAACGGGAGTGTTGTTCCAAACCTGTATGAGGTTCTTTCTTCTGTTGAACACAAAACAAAATATTTTTTAAAAATGTTGGTAACCAGTCAGTTTTTTTTTTCTATTATGGAGGTCAATGGCTAGTCAACAGTTTGATTACCAACATTCTTCAAAATATCTTCTTCTGTGTTCAACAGAAGAAAGAAATCCATACAGGGGTTGAACAGCGTGTAAGTGATGACAACATTTTTGGGGTGATTAAGGAATTTTAAGGATTAAGAACAAATTATATTAAATTTATATAGGCTACTTTAAAGGGTTAGTTCACCCAAAAATGAAAATTAAGTCATTAATTACTCACCCCCATGCTGTACCAACCCCGTAAGACCTTCGTTCATCTTCGGAACACAAATGAAGATATTTTTGATTAAATCTGAGAGCTGGATCACTGCTACATAGGCTGCCTAAGGGACTGACACTTGACGGTCCAGAAAGTCATTAAAGAAAATGTTTAAATATTCCATGTGCCTACAGTGGCTCAATTATAAGTTTATCAAGCGACGAAACTACTTTTTGTGCGGAAAAACAAACAAAAATAACGACTTTATTCGACTATTCCTTTTCTTCCTTGTGGGCCAGAGACGAGAGTTCAAGAGATTTCCACGACGCATGCGCGAGAACTGAAATGAGGACGTTCTTCTTCGACTCCTTCTTGTTACCGGCTGCTCACCGCTTAGAAGTATTACTGCCACCTACCGTATAAGATGACGTGTTGGAAGCGCAAAACTTTCTGTTTACAAGCAGAGGAAGACGCGCGCTGTACATACGCGTTTCAATTCGTAAATATGTCTACTGATTTCGACTTTTTAACCATTGTATATAATATAGCGAGACCTACAGGACATTAAGTGTCGAATTGAAAAGCGTATGTACAGCGCGCGTCTTCCTCTGCTTGTAAACAGAAAGTTTTGCGCTTCCAACACGTCATCTTATACGGTAGGTGGCGGTAATACTTCTAAGCGGTGAGCAGCCGGTAACAAGAAGGAGTCGAAGAAGAACGTCCTCATTTCAGTTCTCGCGCATGCGTCGTGGAAATCTCTTGAAGTCTCGTTTCAGGCCCACAAGGAAGAAAAGGAATAGTCGAATAAAGTCGTTATTTTTGTTTGTTTTTCCGCACAAAAAGTAGTCTCGTCGCTTGATAAACTTATAGTTGAGCCACTGTAGGCACATGGAATATTTAAACATTTTCTTTAATGACTTTCTGGACCGTCAAGTGTCATTCCCTTAGGCAGCCTATGTAGCAGTGATCCAGCTCTCAGATTTAATCAAAAATATCTTCATTTGTGTTCCGAAGACGAACGAAGGCCTTACGGGGTTGGTACAGCATGAGGGTGAGTAATTAATGACTTAATTTTCATTTTTGGGTGAACTAACCCTTTAACAACAATAATGTCAATTTTGGGATTTTGGAAATTAAAATGTATGTACAGGTGATTATGATTAATATGTGAGTGATGATGTGTTAGGCTAGTTATGGTAATATTCTTCATGTGACTGTGACAGATCAAACAACAACATGAATTGAGAGTTGTCTTTAATACTACAAAAATGATTCGAGAAATTATTGATGCAGATGAAAGACTTTATTCGGAATTGACAAAGGCATGAGACACAACATGATTGAATTCAATTTAGTATAAAATGTAGGTATACATTATATATAAATTATTATATAAAACACCCAGGTCAAACACGTGTAATTTAAAAAATTATGCATTTCTCGAAATTTTGCACAAAGAACAACCTGCTATTTTTAACCCAACAGACTATTTGTTGTTTTTCATTCTTGCTATTGTTTAGGTGTCACTATAGCTTTCTGAAATGACTGTCATGTTACTACACCTAGACTTAGATGATGCTTGATAAAACTTCAGCATATTAAATAGTGTTGCTAAGTAATCATTGTCAGTTAAACATTATGCTTTATCAACAGTTTATGCTTTTAAACAGTGTTAGACTTATTATTGTATTTAATAATACAAATAATAAAATAAAAAAAGTTAAATTATTATTTTATTGAAAATAAAAATATACATAGGCATAAAAAAAACTTCATTTTAAAAACAATCAATATCATATGTACACAGAGTGAGCTGTGCATCCAATACTGTAAAATCAGTGCAATCATCTTTGTCAGTAAAATAGTGAGAATGACTTAATGAACAATTATTTGGTCGACTTCTCCCTTGGTGGCTGTGCCTTTACTCGTCTTAGGTACTGTTTAGAAACTCTTATTGACTTCTTTGAAGTACTCCAATGTTTGCTCCCTGAGAACAACAAAACACATGGTTAGACAAGACATTGAAAATAGTGCTGTCCTATTGTCTTGATAATGACTTTCTCAAACCCAAAGCGATCAAACATACCGTTTTTACCACAAACATCCATGCAGCTTTGTTTGGAGATGAAGTTATTGTTGCTTCCTCCGCATCCTGTGTATATGAACTCCTCGCATGTTTTTGTAGCAGAGCTGTAGTAATACCTAGGTATGGAAGCTAAGCACTTTCCTTTATCCAAAATATCATGGCAAATCACAGGGATCGCTGAAAAAATTTAACACAACAGAAATGCTTAACTTTAGATATTTGCATTTTCTAGGGACCTCAAAAAGTGTTCTAGGTGGAGCCGGAGTACATTAATAAACAAGCCAGGCAAGAGACTGGAAACCATTTAGACATGAAGGCCATTAAACAAGCTTGTTGTGTTGATGATTCGAAAAGACAAGAACAAAAATGTCTTAATGTGTTCCAACGAAGGGTCCCAACAAGTACACCGGTCCCTTAATGTTCTGTTCTATGTTCTGCTCATCAGTTTTATTAATGCCATTGGCATTTCCTCACCAAATCATTATCAAGGTCCAATGCTGCTTTATTGCTGCTTTTATTCTGAAGATGGCAAAGCACATACATCTTGCCTTTTAAATCATTTTTTTATTCTGCATTTTAATTATTTGATCTGATCTGCAAAAGCTTCAATGAGACTTTTTTTTTAGAAATGCTACAGCTACAGTGTTTCTACTTACTTTTAGGAGGTTTGCAATATTCCAGACATCCCTGAAGGTTTTCAAACATGTTTTCATTGCCTTGGCAACCACCATAAGTGAAGGATTCGCACTGCATGGAGGTCATATTGAAGAAGTAACGCTTGAAGAGGCCTCGGCAGGGCCCCTCTTTCTTTTGAAAACGACAGATCTGGGGGATTTCTGTGGTGTGCAAAACAAAACACGTTTAAGTGAGCATTTCACGTCATTTGAACAAATTACTGAGAAGTGAGCTTATGATCGTTTTAAACCATAACTGCCCTCAGAACTCTCATTAAAAAATCCCATTTAAGATCCCTTGCGAAAAATAAGTGTACTTAAAGCTGCAGTCTGTAACTTTTTTTGTGTTCAAAATTGACAAAATGCATATAATAAGTACATCATGAATACATTTTCCAAACCATGTTTTTGTCTCATCCTGAATCACTACGATACACCTATCTTAAAGCTTCAGTCCGCAGTTTTTCCTCTTTGTCGCCATCTCTGTTTGAAATCTGCAATTGCAGTTATTTGCGGAATTATCAACTTTACGTGGGTTGTGCCTCGGCACGGCACAGCGCGGATGAATCCAGTGTTTTGAGGAGAATGTGCAGCTCTCAGTCGCCGTGCCGGTGTGGATACTGGCATTCGGAATCACAGATTGACCAACATAGGAATTTTCACCGGAAAATGTCATCTGAACACATGGGCGTCAGTTTGGTTTGAAATGTGCTGGGGACAGAGACGCATTCGGAAGTGCATTTTCAAAAGTGCAGGGTACAATGACACATTGATTTTTTTTTCTCTTTCGCGCAGGTCGTGTTTTGAAAGACGATGTCCTGTAGCTTAGGCCTACTGATGTAAATAAATAAAAATGTATACAAAGATGTGATGGGTGGGTTAAATAGTAGGCTACTTTGGGTTTAATTGGTCGTACAATGAGATCTAATATGTTGTTAGTGTCATGAATTTTCACGTGAATAAATACATAGATCAGCCTAGTATTACCTATGTAGCCTACTGTAATGGTCCAGTGGCAGATTTTTTGCCAAGCGTGTCGGAGGTTATGGGTTCTAATCCGCACTCGGATAGTTTTTTTTCCCCCTCATAAAAACCGATAATGTTTATCAGTGGCTGTATATCAAGCAGGGACGCGTTTGTTTGCATTTTGTTTTGCGATTTCACCGGAACGAATAGAGAATCTCCGCAACGGATTGAAGCGCGCGTCCGAGTGAAGATATTGCGGCGCGTGCGCGAGCCACAACAGAGCACTGTATCCGCGCCACTGATCGCAGAGTTAGTGCTAGATCGCCTCTTATTTAACAATCGAACGAAAGGAAAGCTCTGCAAGTTAAATGGAGATGTTTTACTTGTATTGGTACATCTGTACCGCTAGATGTTTCAAAAGTGGTGGGGACAAGATCGACCCTGGCAAATAGTGGTGGGGACATGTCCCCCCCGTAAATGACGCCTATGTCTGAACAAGTAAGTAACATCCACTTTTGTTCTGACCAACTAGCGAAAAAAAGCATTGCAATAAATCGCGCTGATTAAATCTAACGATCGCTTATCATATTGATAAGTTTATATCAAGTGCTGTGAGAAAAGGCTATAAATCTCCACCTCCAACATCCTCACACGCAATATAGCATACTAGCCGACTCCTTTATGTGTACAGATGTGACGTAATGACTCAAAGACATGCTCGAATTTCCCGCGGAAATCCACCAGTACCACTAGAATTAAAAACATTATTACAAGCTTACCGTTTGGAATCGAGCTAAGGAAAGCAGATCGTTTTGAACACTGGCTGGTTATGTACTTGCTCAAAAAAATATTTTGAATCATTTTAACCCAAAAAAGTTACGGAATGCAGCTTTAAGTGTTTATATTCAGACTATTTTAGACTGGTTCGTGTCGGCAACGCTGTGGAGTAGCCCAGTACTTGCTTGACTCGTCATAGACATAAACAGAGAGAAGTAGCTCCGGCTACAATGTTCTTCCACAAGACGCATGCAGTTCTGCTTATTAACCGCTAGAGCGACAAAAGTTACAGACTGCAGCTTTAAATTCAAGTTTATTTTGAAGTATACTTCATGTATAAGTATACTAATATCAATGTACTAGATGTATACTTGTAAGTGTACTGTTTTTAATACTACTTAGTACTTGGGACTAAATTGGCCCACTTTTCAGCATATAAAAGTATACCTCTAAGTATACTTTAAGTGTAACAGTAGTAAACTTTGAGTACACAACTAGTTTAAAACTAAGTTTTTCATTCATACTGCAACTATACTACAAGTGAACTTAAAGGTATACTGGTAGTAAAAGTCAAATACTTGTAGCACACTTTTTAGTTTATAAAAGTACACTTTGAAGTGTACTCTCTACTATTTTAGTAGTTGCAAGTATACTTGCAAGTGTTCTTGAAGTGAACACAACATCATACATCATACTTATAGTTTACAATTTATATATTATTTTTTGCACTTTAAGTATACCAGCCTACTATGTTTTTTTATACCTGACAAATATCTTTAACTGTTCTTTGACTGTTTTAAAAACATTTAAAACAACATGAAACCTTTTTTATCAACACTTGAATATGGGTAAGGTTCTTTTTTAAAAAAAAAGCAACTTTTTGCACAAAAAGCTGAGAAAATCGCTTTTCTTTTTAAAGACTACTTCAGAGCGATGATCAAAACATAGATGGAGTAGATTGTGTCCATCAACACACCTACAAAGCTTCACAGTCGTTAACACTTCCTGGGTCGACATTTCATTCAGTAACGTTAGGCAGTTTTGAGCTTTTGTGCTGTTTATCTTCTATCTCTTGTCTTTGCTTCTTCTTCATCTGTATCTTTTGATCTGGAGATTCTGAGGTCTTTCAGAAGATGCGTAATAGCTAGAATAAATGAGGCCAGAATAAAACTTTTTTTTAAAGCAGAGACTATTTCTTTCTTTTGATATACTGCATGTTCAGATTTGCAAACAACAAAATATTCTGGGGGCCATGAAACTTTTGTGAAAATGATCAAAAACACTGGCGGTTGCTGGCAACTTTTTTTTTTTTACGCTGGCGGTGAAAGAGTTAATTGGCCACTATACTCAATCAAAAGAGTAAACACAACTACAAACCAAGTATACTTAGAATACTTAATTACACTTTTAAGTGTATCTCAATTAAAAGATTGAGTATAGGCCAAACAGGCTACTTGGACTTTTCTGTCAGTATAAGTCAAACTATAGCCTACCTAAGTGCAATTTTAAGTATAATTCTGAAAAGTACATAAAGTATATTCTTGAAAAGAACATAAAAAGTAGACAAAGTATACCTTCTTATTTTTGGTTTAACAGAAGTATAATAGCACACTTGAATAAACTTCTTTTTCGTTAGGAATGCCATATTGTTTACAGAGCATTTGTGTATATTTATAATAAACGTACTTGGAATCCTGAAGCAAGTTTTATGACATTCCAAAAATGACTTGAAGTTGTTTGCGTTTCCTCCACAACCGCTATAGCTGAATTCTTCACACTGTTGGGTGATTGTATTGTAGTAATAGCGCTGGATGTCGTCATTGCACGTTCCTTCTTCAATTTGCAACAGACAAACTTCTGTGAGGATAATAAATAACGCGGTAAAAATGTTATAAACCTCAAGCTCCAATTCACTTGCAACTTAAGTGTCAAGTTTTAACAACATAATGCCTCTGTTTCGCCACTTTACAGCCATTAAAAGAGCACAATGATATATTATTTACCTTTAGGTTGTAGTCCGACGGAGCTTTGCAGCAGAACAACAATAAGCAAAAGACCTCCAAGCAAATCACACACCATTGTTAGCGATTATGGATTCTAAGATCGCGTGTAGTCTGATAGGCTTCTAGCTAACTGCTATGTTACTCGCCTGATATGTTACTAACTTGACTTCTCCCAATCGTTGCCTTATAAACGGAGAATTTGTCAGGGGGGAATTGGAAGGGCGGGCTATACTTAGTCATTTCCATGACAATTTCACAGTATCCATGTAGGCTACTAGAGCGAAATGCGTCTATTCCCGGAGTAGGAAATAAATAATGGCTTGTTTCATGACCTCAGAATTTATACCAAAGCCAAATGTACTACTAACTACTACAACTATTCTACTATAGTATTAATAATAACATGTATATAGTAAAAGTATATCTAAACGGTATATATAAAACGGTATATATATCATTATAATTACTATATAATAATAAATAAATAAATAAAAATAATATTGGAATAATAACATTTATATTATTATTAACGATAATGAAAAGCCCTTTTTATTCATGTGTGACCAGGAAAAACACATATAAGAAATGTTTTTAGAGAATGCATTTGTCATATCTTTGAAGATAATTAATTATCTAATGTGACAGGCTGAGGTAAACATGGATTAGCACGCTTATCACAGTAGCCTGTAATACTTTCTATGTCCCCTTGACCTATATTGCAATCCGAAGGTCATTAGAAACCCTTTTATATAAATTTCACTATTTGGGATGTAATTCAATTGTTCAGTAAATATGTATTTACTTTGCTGTGTGTATGGTAATCCACAAGAACAGCTGACCACACATTTGGAGAAGAAGACTATGGAAAGATAAAATATAGTGTGCTTGTTTTAATAAGATTAAGAGATTACAATGTTTATCCAGATTACTTTATAAACCGGATTGAGGGAGAGGTGCGGAATCTCTGTCCATTTTCAGGGGTGGAGGAGACCTCATCGTAAGCGGCAGTAAGTCTGGTCATCTGCAATTGTTTGTATAATTGCCCATCTCAATCATAAATACCCTACCACTTGTGATGTAATTGTCTGATTTGATTTCTCACAGACAATGCCGGTCATAAATGTAGAAGATCTGACAGACCTGGATAAGGCTACAATGGAAGTAACCCAGCTCAAAACTGAGGTGAAGCTGGAAAGGGCGAAGGTAAGCGTTCAAATCTACTCATGGCCAGATTATACAAAATGGACTACATCAAAGTTGGATAGCCTGGATGGCTTTCTACAGCGTGTATAGGCATTGTTGGTATGCTCTTTTTTGTTTGATTGTCACTTCAATCACTTTTTTCTGTCAGACCTCCAAATGCTGTGAAGAGATTACGGAGTACATTCAGAGCGGAGCAGAGGAGGATCCTTTGGTCAAAGGCATTCCAGAGGAAAAGAACCCATTCAAGGAGAAAGGTGGATGTGTCATTTGCTAATGTGGACAGAGTTTTGCAGTTTAGTGTTCAATGCAGCCCATGGACACCTGCTCAAATTTAATCATAGCTGGAATCCACTCTGCTCCCCGAAAAAGGACAATCACAAACATGGATAAATGTTCGAATAACTCTAACTGGCTCTTTCTCCCTTGTAAATGAGTCCTCAGGATCTGGACCCTCATATGTTGTGTATTCATCTTTGAAGTGATGCAAATCTGACTACCATTGTGCACTGATAACCAGAGACTTGCTTGATGGACTAATACATGTATTTCTTTCTTAGGCAGCCAGCCAGAGGGTAACATCTGTTTAACAAAACTGGGTGAAAGTGAATTTTTGAGCTTGTAGCCTAATTAACATGATGAATCAAGGCTTAATCGGTGGAATAATTTAGCTATTCAATAAAACCAAAGTTACATGGCAAAAGGCCACTACAGTTTCTGACTGAATTTTTTGTCACCTGAACATCACCAAGAGCCATTATGAGTTTGGTTTAAATACAGTATTATAAAGCAAACAGTATTTTACAGAAAACGTTACATCAAGTCTTTGCCATAATAAAGCAAAAGAAAGGCCACACTTGTTAATTACAAAATGTGGTAATTTTCGATAGTCAACTTAAGACATTCTACTAACTAAGTAACTTTGCAACTAGCAGTCATTAGAGTATTAGTAGACTGTCTGCTTAATATTTGCGAACACTTTATTTTGAGGCTCCCCAACAGACATTCTGCCTGTAAGTAATTTTCTAACTACAGAACACGTTAACTTAGGTTATTCAACTAATCCTAACCCTAACATAACAGTCTATTAATACTCTAATGAGATTTAGTTGACATATAGCCGCTTACTTGGAGTGAATTTGGGTTGATTGAGACACTTTTGCCATTGAAATTACTGGTAAAAAAATGTATCCAAATCAACCTGAATTCACCCCTATAGTAAGTAAAATGTCTAATGTGATGTGAACCTTCGAAATAAAGTGTAACCAAAATGTACCATGGTAATCATAGAGGTTTAATACCATAATAACAAACAGTATTGTATGGATCTTCTGCAAACATTGTTTCAGAATTATTGTTACATTTAGCTAATACCCTTTTATCACAGTTTTACTATATGACTATCCTACTATAGCCTAGCTAACTATAACTGTAGTTAGTTATCTTGGTAAAGTGCTGCCAGCAGACCAGTAGGCTGAAATACTCTACATTCGACTTCGACTTTTAAGTGAGGTTCAATGCGCATGCGCATGTCAACACGTTTGTGTAGTTTGTAAGAATGGCACTGCGTGCTAAGGTTTTGAGATTCAGTTTAGCTGTGAATCGTAATTTACCCCAAACTGTTGTCTGCAACAATCGGCACTTCTCAGAAAAATCGTCCTCCAATCCGAAAGCATCTCTTTCTACCGAAAATATCGACCATGTTCTCTACACAGAGGAACATTTAGCATTAAAGTCATCTTTGAGAAAGGTAGATATGACAGCGTGCTATTTTTTATCCATAACAAATGTATAATTCTCTGTAGAGATGAATGATGTTTAAGTTTCTTGCTACCTGACTATCACACTCATGTTAATGTAGATGTCGAATCTTTTTCAGCAAGTGAATGTAGGTAAGAGGTCACTTACTTTGTAACTTAGCTAGCTTGGACAGCTAGATGCATTTGTTTCGGGTTATATAAATTACTTAGGGATTTACTGTTAATGCAAGACATAATTTAAGGATTTTAGGAAGGATTTGTTTGATATAAAGATTAATTTTCTAGATTAACAGATGAAATGTCAAGATTAGATGCTTTGTTTTGATGCTTCCAGGATTGTCACGTGACGCTAAAGTTGATTGTAAGTTACAGCCTGCTGTCATGTCCGGAATAGACTACAAGTTTTTTTTTTTTAATTAAAAATAAACTTCCCTTCTATACCATATATATACACTTTTTAAAAAACAGATTATTTACATTGCATTTTATATAAGTAAAAAACATTGACTTATTAATTGTAATTTATAAGACAGCTCAGCTGTCTCCTGTTCTGCAGTCATTTCCATTACACCAAGCAACAAACAATCCTTTTTCTTTTCCCAAAAAGTTTTTCTCTGATTAGGATAGGAATTAGAATAAAGAAATATCTCTATCAGGGCACCTGAGTGACATTTTGAAGATCAATTCATTTTGAAGATCTGTGAGAAATAGGCTATTATGAGGACTTATTACAAAACAGTCTCTTTTTTGTACATTTTATTTCATATAAAGTTTTCTTTTTAAAGTCAGTTTTAATGTACTAATAGGTAATCTTTTGTTTTAGCAAGTTCAAGGCTTTTCTCCAAAAAGTGAAAAAAAGTAATTTCCGTTACACGTCATTACCATCTCCAAGGCATGTGATAAATATTTTAACTTGAAACTGAATTTGAATGAATAAGATTTAATTGAGGGAAAGTCACTGTAATTATACTTTAATATCAACTGGCTAGACTGGAGGGTTACAGGGCTTGGCAAGGAAGTTGATTTCTCAAATTCCCAGTGTCTTTAAGTGTATGGGGGAAGAGACTGGTATGAGAAAGGATATAAACAGAAAAAGCAGCGGATAATGAGAACAATGCTGTATAGCGTGAAGCTCAGGGATGGTGTTTATTAAAAGAAATCACCAGAGACAATGAAACACTAAAAACTAATAGAAAAGTCCTTGACTTAGAAGGATGTAATATTTATAGGCCTATGCATCTAAATGGAAGGAAAGATTGGTGTCAGATTCAATAGGGCTTAATATTTGCTTTTCAGCCTTTACTCATGTATTTTACATTAAAATGCATTCCTTCTCAAGGTCATCCCATGACTCAAGATTACATTTTTCACAGTATCTTACGTAATGCGTAAGGCATGCCAGTTAGGCTATGTTCAGATTGAAATGATGGGAGTATAAGTTCTTTCTTTTTTAAATCAAAATGTTTCATGCACCAATTAGGGTTAGCACTTCCAGGAAACATCACCTATTGTGTTATTCAGTTTAGTTCAATGGTCTTCTGGGTGCATAAAGTGTTGACAAACCGTAAGCCAGAGTTTTGGACCCCACCAAACAATTCTCAGCTCTTTAACCGACAAGAGTATTGTGGAATGTATCACCAACCTTTATTAAGAATAGGGAACCTTGTACTGTAGGTTCGGACAGGGTGGACCACCCTTCCTTTCTGACCGTATTATCCAGTCACAGTCCTCTGGGTTTTGAGTAAATCTACTAAATAAGACACTTCCGTTATATGTTCTATGCCAGTTGTTCCCCGCAGATTCTTTCTGCTGAAGAAAGTCAGAAACTAGTTCATTCTGACATTGTTATCGTGTTGTTGACCCCTGGCTTCCTTTCGCTATTAAATGCTGTTTGTTCTGTTCACACTGCTCTTGAGGCAGGACGTTTTTGTTGGCCAGTGAAGCAGCATGTCTGCATGTTTTTGGGGAAGTGTGGTGCTCATCCCTCTGCAGTATTTTTTATTTTCTTTAACTTTTCACAGCTCATACTGAAAGCTCAGTCTGTACCCATTAAACATATAAGCATGACATATTAGCTGAAGAGGAGTCATTACCACCGCCGAAAAAGTTTATAGCCTTAAATTGAATTAAAATGATTGGTTCATCATGCTTGAATCAATTTTGTTTTATTGTACACATAATGCATAATTGGTCAATTAATTCAGTTCCTTTTCTGCTTCATTTGTGTAAGTAGATTTTAATGAATTGCCTTGCTTTCATTTGACTCCCCATTACAACATTTAGTGTTCTTGTGATCAGACACTAAAACAGTTCAGACAATGAGCATTACAAGGTCTGGTGACTTTTAATTGCATTTATTTTAAAGACTTCTGCTTTATTAAAAGTTACAAAAATACTCACCCTTATGTTGTTGGAAACCTAGATGATATGTCCGTTTGTTGTATAGAAAAGAGAAGCCTGGACATTCCACTAAATTACCTTTTACTTTGGGCCATAAAGAAAGATGATACTCTTATAGTTTTATAATGACATTAAAATTAGTAAGCAAGGAGGATATTTTTTTTTTCGGGGATTCAAAACTCGAAAAGAATATAAGCAAAAAGTTATGGAATATTATCTTTATTATTAGTTCAAATAAGTTAAAGCCAGAACGATGCAAAAAATATTGCCAACAAAATTGTGCATGATTTATGAAATATACACTGCAGTTTCTGAAAGAAGTCTCTTATACTCACCAAGGCTGCATTTATTTGATAAAAAAGACAGCAAAACACTCATATTTACACATTAGTAAAAAAAAAAAAAAAAAATTCAGAATCATTACTCCAGTCTTCAGTGTCACATGATCCTTCAGAAATTATCCTAATATGCTGATTTGCTCAAGAAACATTTCTTATTATTATTAACATTGAAAAAAAGCTATTGTTCACATAATGTATTATTTGGAAAATAATTCAGTTCCTTTTCTTCTTGAATTGTGTAAGTAGATTTTAATGAATTGAAAACTAATGTTGAAAACAGTTGTGCTGCTTAATACTTTAGTGAAAACTGTGATACATTTTTTCAGGATTTTTTATTTCATTCATTTTTTATTTTTTGTTGAATACAAAGTTCAGAGGAACAACGTGCATTTTTTTTGTAACATTATAAATATCTTAATTTTTATCAATTGGATGCATACTTCCTGAATAAAATATTAATAATAATAAAAAACTTTTACTCGCCCCAAACCGTATGTATTGTAAAAAAAATAAATAAAGAAAATAGCACATTTGGTAAAAATGCAATTGAAAGTGGTGATCAGATTTGGTGATATGGTGTCTTTTTTAAAAGCGTGTTTAGTTTACGGTTGAACGAGAAATCCAGATGTTGATAGGGCTAAACTTGAAAGTGATTATGTATGTCACTCTTCTGTCAGGAATGTTTGTTTTGGCAGTGCCTGTGTATGGCTCAAATCTACATGTAGTATTGCTGCAGATGCTCACTATATTTCACAACGGTTATGTTATTACAAAACCAGACATCTTAAAGTGACTCAGAAGGAAGTTCGCTTATTAGACCTATTGTCGGGCTATTATACTCTATATAGTTTGAAGGAACTTTTTCCTTTTTTAATTTTTGGCCTTTTGCCACTTTTATGTAGAGGGCTGGAAGTGATGAGTAGAAGTGAGTGAGTGATATCCTGCTTCACTGGAATAATGAAGTGTTGTTTAATTGCATACAAAGTGTAACTGTAAGACACGATTGTCTTGTTAATAAATCAGATCATATTCAGCTCAGGTCATGTTCAAATTTAGTTACAGCACTCAGTTTAAGTATATATCTATGTTTGAATGTGTTACAGATCATTGATCAAGAGATCAACCCTTATGTTGACAAATGGGAGGAAGAAGGGCAGTTTCCTGCTCATAAGATCTTCAAAATCCTGGGAAGTGCAGGATTTCTGGGTGTCAACAAACCTGTGGGTAAGCAGACGTTTGCTACTTCACATGTACCTTAAAGCTACACTGTGTGATTTTTACCCCCATCTAGCGGTGAAAAGGTATATGACCATCCAGTGAATATTAGTTTCTGTTCCTCTCAATTCCGATTTCGTTTTAAGTCCTACGGTGGCCAATGTAGTCCAAGATTAACATGGCTTCCAGTTCGACCTCGTCCATGAATGTTGCTTCAAGTGATGAGGTTATTTTAGAAAACTATTATAATTTGCAGTAATTTAATTTGTCAGGTAACATAGGTTATGACATCTATGTAAAATGAATAATAGTTTTATGTTTTCGTAATTCTTTTACCATTTCATTGCTAACATCAGTTATCAGGTTCCCAGACGAATGCAAGCTAATCTTAGTAAAGTAACTTTTTATTTTTAACTTTTAACTCTTTTTCGCTTCCTTGGCGACTCTGATACGTATCCTCAAGAATAAGAGTGATCCTCCATCAGCAACAGACTTTCAAAAAGGCTTTCAGGTTTTTATATATCAGTCTTAAGCAATCCCCTCTTCACATTCGACACGGTGCCATCGAGTGTTAAAACACGAAAGGCGAAGCTTGAATTAACGGGTATGTCCCTCTTTGGCTAATGTACTTTCAAGATGGAGGGGCAACATGGAGACCGACATTAGAACCCCTCACCCGTATGTATTTTCAATGGCATATTATACACTCACGAGAATACTTTATTACTTGAACGAAGTAAATATACATTAATGAGCACATATATTTTTGAAAGAACTAAGTGTTTTTAGCTAAGAATAAACTAAAAAAGTTACACAGTGTAGCTTTAATCAAGCACACAAGTGACCCTCAAAAAGGGTTAGGGGCCTTAGAGTCAAAAAGGTTTAAAAATGCTGTCAGTTTGGGTGGTCATATCATCTTTCTTTCTTTTTTTTTACATCAAACATTTCAAAACAAGCAGTTTGTGCAGTATGTTTTTATTGTACTATGAGCTTTTGTATTGCACAAGATAAAGGACAATATGCATTTTAAGTAGAAACTGGATCATTTTGTCTTTGGTAATGGCAGAATTACAGTTCTAACTATCCTTTTTGAGAAAAGTAGAGGAAAAAGAAGATTGTTGAGTGGCCTTAAACAGTCTTAGGTTTTTATGTGAGTGCAGATGGATTCATGAGAAAATAACAACATTGCTGCAAGAAGCAATTACGAGAACAATGGAAAACACAAAACCGATTTGTGGTATTATTATCACACGTATCAATATGTCAGTGCACAACTTTTTGCCATGCAGTTCAAAGGGTTGCTATAGACTCCCAATATGTGAGAAGAATGATAGGAGAACCAAAAGTCATAAAGTTCATGTTATTATATTGAACTTATTCAAACAATCAATGACTGTTGAGTCTCATTCTTAAATAACATTCATATAATATACTCATAATTTATAAAAAAAATTCATATGAGATATATGTATATATATACTGTATATATATATAAAGTTTTAGCAACTAAGAATAGAATGCTGTATAATTACTGGATGGCTGGAGGCTCGGGGGAAACTTAAATCCGGCTTCATAAATCTGTCGGTCAGAGGAGAACAGCACTTGCATTAAGAAGTGCTGACACTGTGACACTTCTGCATTAGCCGGCTAGATTTACAGCATCTTCTTAGACAGATTAGTACTCGTAGCGTTGCCTCACCTCATTTTGATATGTGCAGCACAGATACACCAGCAAATCTCTGAACAATTACGTAAAATCTGTTCAGGTGAATTGTGACTTGACTGCTGTAGGCTAAACTGGAGCTTTTCCTGCGCGCTCCCTGTTGAGATTTGGGGCGGTTTTGTAGCTATTTCTATAATCAGAATCCACCATCATCAGTGACTACAAATTTAGCATTTTCACGTTTATAGGAAGCAGAGCATATTTAGTGAAAGGTTATAATTTTCTGAAAGATATCAAGATGTAAGGGAAACTGGATGAATATTTCTCTGGCTAGGTTTATTTTCTGAAAGTCAATTTCTGTACAGACACATATTTGAAAATCTTGCTTACAAAAACATTTTCATGGTTATTGCACAGGAAAAAGGATACAGTTCAATGAACATACATTACCCAGCCTGGGGTAAGAGGTAAGTTGTCACAATGTAACCTGCCTTTAATCTGCCTATTATAAATTTTGCGGCAAATTTAAACAGTAAAACAATTATGAAACACAATGTAAAAGGTAATGCGTCAAACCATTTAAAATATCAACCATTATATTGCACTGCAAAAAACTAAATTCTTATTCAATACTTTTGTCTCGTTTTCCATTACAAATATCTAAAAAATTCTTAAATTAAGACATTTACTTGAGAAGCAAAATTATTTTTTCTTGTTTTCTGAAAAAATCATCAAAATTAAGTGTTTATGTTTAAAGTCCCTTTAAAGGCAATTCTAAAAAAAAAATTCTAAACCCATTATAAATGTTAGAAATGTTTTGCTAAAACATATTACAAAGACTGTGAACTGAAGTACTGAATTGTGGAGTTAGACCGTTAAACAGTTTTTCACCATTGCCAATAGTATGTTCCTGCACAAACGGAGGCTACAGTTTTAGGACCCCAGTTTCAGGACCCTAGTTTTTTTGTGACAGCGCCACCTATCGAACTGGATGATATAGCGGCGGCTGCGGTTTCAGGACCGCAGTTCTAGGATCCTAGGAGGTGGTTTAGTTTGCACATAGTATCAAGATCCACCTATAATCTTACGTCTTGTTAGAAATATATATATATATATATGTAATTATTATTATTTTATTTTTTTTATTTTTATTTTTTTTAACAAAGAAGATTATGGAATAGAAAAGCTCCTGTAGCAGGTGGATTAGAGCAAGTAGCATCAAGCTACATGACACAATTTAAAATATTAATATGACACTTTTACTTAAAGCTCACTTTAAACCACCATCGAGTATTTGTATCATATTCCGGTCGCGGTTTAAAATGGTTTTAAGTTTTTAAAAAAAGATGTTGAAATATGTTATATATACCATTTTATATGCAGCTAATGGCTACACCTTGCTTAGCAATACTGTAAACATTCTTTATTCATATAAAAATATCGAAAATCACACACAAGCCACATATACTCGAAATCGTGCATTTATTAGCTTCTTGTTTCAGGTGAAGAGATGTGTCTCTTAGCTTTGTTATCACGGAGGTCAGAATGAGGAAGTGTACATAGCAGCGCGTCATGCAGAAGGACGGGATCATTGTCACGTTAAACCATGTGAGAGGATTGACAGCTCTATAGCGAATAAGAGAGCACAGAGAACTGACGCGAATCAGGAAAAGGAGAGATAGATCCATTGACAGATCTCACTGTGTTCGCTGTTTGAGCTTTAGATCGCATAATTTAGTGGAACATGAAAATCATTATTTCTCCAAATATGTGCACCATTGGACTAAGAGCCCTGGCGGATGCTGTATGTATGTGAACATAAATAAACCGGAGAAGACGTGAATGACTGCTTTATGAGTGATGATTTCTATTCAAAAATGTATTTAAAACGAACGTTACAGATTAACAATTTTCCGCTCCTGTCATAAATTAAGAAATTAATGCCACTGCAAACCAGTTTTATCATAAACAGTGGTCAACTATCGAAGCTGGAGTTTTAAATATTTGTAATGATGCTCAGTTTGTCTAGATCAAATAAGTAAGAGTGTGATGTTTTAACGAATAATGAATGTTGAACAATAATCTGGGGCCGTCTGTGATCTTTGCCACGAAAGGGGTTAAATGAGTGTTTTTGGTGATCCAGTTCGGTAGGTGGCGCTGTAACAGAAAACTAGGGTCCTGAAACTGCAGCCTCCGGTTGTGCAGGAATAGAGTGCCGAAGTGATGACGCCACTTTGTAGGACAACTCGGAAGCTAGCGGCGCATGGGTTCCCTCGATCGAAAAGCTATGCATTTTCCCCATAGACTTTTGGAAAATCACAAAAAATAAGATCTGTGTTTAACAAAGAGTTGTGACCCTTACACGTTTTGTCTATCAAGATAATCTTTACAAGTTAATCCAAAGTTTATAGATTTTGAAGCCTATATAATGTTTTTAAAAAACACAAGTAGACACAATAAAGTTTAAAAAACCACAAGCAGGTTATAACTGTGTGTTCTATGTCATAGATCAAAACGTGAAAATATTTAGAGGCTTTGTTCACCACAGACCTTATTTCAGGCGATTTAGCAAAAACCCATTCAAAAATCCCATAGACTTTAGAGCGAGGGAACCGGGAGTGCTAAAATGCTAACTCACTTCCGCGTTTTGGCCTACAGACTGACGTCGTAACTTCGGCACTCTATACCCTTCTCACCATTGCTATTTTCCGGATTTTTTGGGCAGGGCTAAAAACGGGGATTGATGACGCACTGGAGCCCCTGAGCTCGTGGACACGCCCCTACTTGATGACGCACTGAGGCCACTGAGGCTGGCCCCTCCCCTAACAATAGAGCACATTCGCATCAGTTCACCGCTCAATCGCGAGTTACTGTCAGTACTATTAGTTACTACAGCCTACAGTATGCTAGCTAGCTATGCCTTCGGCACGGAAATGCGTAGGCTACTACCTGGATGCGATCATGTACAAAACAGATCGCTGTCTTTATTTAAATTTCCTAAAAACGATCACATCAAGAAGAGGTGGATTAAAATGATCATTTTACACGGGATAGTTTTATAAACTTTTGTCGAAGACAACTGGGATTCACTGATAATCCGCTGTTACTGGTGAATAGGGCCGAACCGACTATCTCCCGCCTCGGCCTTCATCTCCCCGTCCCGAAAGCAGACAGTAGGCGCGTTTCCATTACAGATTTGCGCAAAACTTTTGCGTTTTTTTCTAAATGTCGATAAAAAACTATTGCGAAATGACGGCGTTTCCATTAACCGATGTTATGCGACTAAAATGTCTTTTTTTTCCTCTCGCGATAAGTCATTCCAAAAATCATGGTAACGGATGTTGGTAGGTTTATAGCCTATATCACAGCCACTGCACTAGACATTATTATTATTATTATTAATGGAAGGAGGCGTGGTGTGTTATGCAAGCATTAATGGCAGGGAAAGACCCTTATACTGCGAACGGCACATAAGTTCCTGGGTGTTTCTCCCTCATTTCTGCTCCGAGGTCTTGATTGTGGCATTTCCAAATGGTTTAGAATCCAGTATTCCTGTAATTATTGTTTCTTTTATGAATTTAATAAAGAACTCTGTCTCGTATTATGTCCAAACGGTCAGTGTAGTTTTGTGTCCATTCGTTTTTCCTTATTTAACCCGTAATTGCAAAACGAAAAATGAACGGTTGTATTTTTAAAACGCAAAGTTGAACACCAAAATTTTCATTTGAACTGTAGGCCTACCTACACACCAAATGCTGCGCAAAAAAATAAATATCGACGAATTTTCTTATTTTTGTTTATGACTTTTTGCCCCTTTATTAAACATTTAAAATATTGACAAATTAATATGATTTTTTTTTTTAGATTTTACTGGTTTTCTAAGGCCAAATTAGAACCTGAAAATTATATTTTTCCCGCAGTGCTGAATGAGAAGAGCCATATAACCACAGCCTACAGAAAGGTGAGTTATAGGCTATAACATAATTAATAAATGTGTCTGAAAAAATAACAAGGCATTTTAATTGTTTATTAATAAAAAATCAGTGTCGGCTAAAACATCTCCATCTCCTCTGTAAGGCGGGTGCGCATTTAGAGAGAAATGCACCTTTCATACGGATTACATAATCAGAATAGGCTATTGGCTTTCGATTCGAATTCGTTTTAAAGTGGGCATTTCAAGCTTTAGCTTAGGCTATATTTTGTTTCAGTTCTCGCGCTTCAGTTCACGGAGACCACGATGAAGCGCGCCCGATTGTTTTATTTTATTTTACAAAAGCACAACGTTTTCTTGTTATTGTGAGTTTACACAAATAAAAGTAGTTGCGAATAATGTATTATTATTTTCTGTATGACCAGAAATGATAGAGTAGGCTATTTTAAGTTGTTTCTACTGTTGATAGGAAAATGCAAGTGTTCGCGCCCGCGACCTCCCTGCCATGCAGTGCGCGCTGCACACTCCGCACAAACACTTGGAAATGCGTCGAAATCTTGTTTATTTGTGATAATCTTATAGCCCTGTATTATGAATGAGATGTGACGAATTGCTTTGATCCTTTTTTGGAGAAAAGCGTCTTCTACGTAGCCTAATAAATGTTATAATAATGATGACAATTATTATTATTATTTGCGGACACGGACCCCAAACTCACCGCGTCTTCTAAGTCAGGTGACTGTAAATGCGCAAAACCTGTTTCCATTGCAGTTTTGCGAAATATTCCTTTTTCGAATTGCCTGAAAAACCTCCTCATGCGAGCGTAAAAACTTTTTTGCGATAAACGGGAGTTTTTGCGAAATGGACGTGTTTCCATTGAGCGTATTTTCAATTCGCAATTTCAATTTGCGCAATTTGAAGGGTAATGGAAACGCGGCTAGTATCAGCTAATATCACCGTCGGCAGCTTTCTCGCGAGTGGGCGTGGTTTCAGCACAGCCAGCGGACACGCCCCCCAGCGTTTGAGAGCAGAGAATAATGCTCATTTTTTCAAGATTTTGATTGCTTATTTTATGTACTTGCCGGCTTTTTTTATCATTCAAATTTGGCTGGATGGCTAATAACACATTTTTCTGTGGTGTGACAACCTCAGAACACATACTTAATTTTGACTTTACAGGGACTTTAAAACAATAAAAAATGCCTGTCAGTGGGGTCAGAAAAATGAACTAAATTAAAAGGGAAAACAATATCTTTTTTTTTTTTTATCTTACTGACAGATATTTTTCTTGTTTTAAACTTGCATAATATTGTTCATTTTTTCAGTAAAGAAGATTTAATATCTTAAGGCATTTTGCTACTCAAATGTAAATTTAAGATCCATAAACCGACCAAATACCGAGTACTAAATACTGAGTATATATATACACACAGTATATTAAATATTTCAGCGTGGTTTTATTGTGTTCACTTATTTACTTAACAGCGACGGCAAAAATATGATGGTATTGCTATTTTATTTTGGAGGTCATAATTCACAACAAAAGTATTTTTGAATTTAGTGTTAGAAAGCACATTTGTGTCATGAACTTTTGACTCAACCTTACAGTTACTAAGAAATGGCCTTTGTAAAAAAACTAGCCCCAGTCTCCCATATGTATACCCATCATGAGCCTTCTATACTAATTTTAATTTTTTACATTTGATTACTTTAATTTCTATAGTGTTTCTTACCTGAATACTACTGTTAAACCCACCTGAAAAACTTAAAGTCGTTTTTATTTATTTTGTCACTATAGTATTGTAGTATTATAGCATTTTGTTTCTATAGTATTTATTTGTGCTATCATTTGCAAATTGTTTTTTTTATTACTGACTGTTGCTACAGTTGCTACGCACAATGCTACATGATCTTACAGGTTAGCATTTAGATTATTTTGCATGATGGAAGGTATTTTGAGTCGCCGTTTTAGAGTTTTGCTGGTTCCCCTAACATCCGTCTTCCTCATGAAATCACAGCTTTCACAACCTGGCTAAAACAACTCCATCTTACAAAACACTGGCGTAAATCCAGATTGTCTGTTTTTCCAACCCTAGCAACCTCAGATAAGGCACTAAAACTTTCTTATCCAAACCATCCAGTCTTCTAACATTTACTCAAGTCCCAAAATATGTGGGGGTGCAAGGCCTCTTGTGTCTCATGAAATACTTCTCATTTCACATCTATGCAGTGATTAAATGTACTGTGCGAGGTTACCCCACCAAACAGGAGAGTCACTCTCCACTGTTTTTACATGTACGCAGTAAACAGAAGTGTTGACCAGCTTCCAATATCTGACCTTCGTAAAGATTAGACCTGCTTGATGGCATATGACATATGGTATTTTCCCTTTTTGTTCCAACTTTATATCCTATTATCTCATACTATACAAACCCATATAAGACTATTATACAATATTTGCTTTTTTTTTTACATTTTCAACTTTCTTTAGTGTGTAATGTTGCTGTTTGAGAAAAAAAAACCTCTAAAAAGTTTAGAAGTACAAAGTCACTGCAAAAAGAGTTATTTTCTATATTAGTGTTGTCAAAAATATCGATATGTATCGATCCTGAAATATCTGAAACGGTTCCAATACTCCTTTTCTGAATCGCCGATACCAAACTGCGCATTCTCACTTCTCTTCAAAAGTGAATTAAAACACACCCGCCTCCTCTCACTTACTCGTCTCATTCGCTACGATTGAATAGTGTGTATTGCACATCATTTTAGTCATTCGCGCTCACACCAAAAGTGCTCTCACAAAGCCGCCTCTCAAACGGCTTGCGAGTACCAAAATGACTTCAAAATTATGTCAGAATGCCAGATTTGCTGAATATTCTGGTAAATACAGTAAGTATTGGAACGTAAATAGTTGAAAAATAAATCAGATGTTGTGTAAAAGTATATTGGATCTGTGCATAAGCTCTTAAAGTGACAGCAGCCTAATAAACCTGCTGCTTTCTGTCATGTTAATCCAAGAACAAAAGACAAAGAGAAAATGACTCACTGCTCTTTACTAAATAACTTTTGTAACTTTAATTGTAAGCATTAATCTGTTTAATTTTTTACATTTGATTACTTTATTTAATTTCTGTAGTGTTTCTTACCTGAATACTTGACCCACCTGAAAAACTTAAAGCCGTTTTTATTTATTTTGTCACTATAGTATGGCAGTATTATAGTATTTTGTTTCTATAGTATTTATTTGTGCTATCATTTGCAAATTGTTTTTTTTTATTACTGACTGTTTACTTGTTGTGTTTTTTTGTAAATGAAGCTCAACGATTAAAATAAAGTCTCCCTCTGCTGTGTGTAAGCTATTACATCAAAATGACCACGGAAAATAAAGGGTCGAGGCCTGGTTGAGTTAGCGGGTTAGTATTGCATTGAAACTCGCTGCTATGGTAAAGGGTGTGTCATTTACAAAACACGCTCGAATCACAACACACTGATCTAGCCGACCAATCAGAGCACATTTTGCTTTTCAGAAGGAGGGGCTTCATAGAGACAGGAACTAAACAGAGCGTTACTGACAGACTGGGAAGAGAGGAGCTGCAACAGTGACAAATATGTGAAAAATAATGTGTTTTTTCTAGCCTATTCTAGTAGACCCCCAAAAGAAAAGGGCATAATAGGTCCCCTTTTAGGTTAGTTAAGCTAGTTTGTGGTCAGGATAAAGAAACCTTCCTTTCGGATGCATCTCACTAGGTCCTGAACACTAACAGTAACAGATTGTCTGTTTGGATATTGAATTATTTGACTACGACTGTTCCTGTGCAGCTGTATCTGTTTCCTTTGCTCTCTGGCTTCACTTTGCCACACCAAATGTTGTCCACAACCATCGTGGTACCTGATGACAGAATACAGCGTCCTGTAGTACTGGGGTAAATGAGTGTAGAGTTCACCACAATCACTAAAGGACTTGCTTTTCAACATTATTGTTGCCCTTATTGCCTGCACAGATTACAGTCATTTCCTTAATGTCGTAATATTTGTTTCCTGAAGGAAAATGCTTAATGAAATGGAACATGAAATGACATGAATAAATGCATGACAAGGAAAGTATCGTGGGAAACAGTAATGCTGTTATTACGATCACATGTAATTGCATATACGCCATTTGCCCCAGACATTGCAATATGTTATGATGAAATGAACCGCAGGGGTGTGAAAAGGGCATGTCAAGTTTTAGATCACTGCATGGCACAAATATGTAGAGGACTTTTGCATGATGCATATTTGTCTTAAGTACTAAAGTAAGCAAGTTTAGCTTATTGAGGCCCAAGAACAAAGAGACCTGATAGAAACACTCTAAATTTCACTTGCTTTGTGATCAAAATGTTCAGGAAATTGGGCAAATATTGAGGGATGTTTTTCTAAAGCATTTACAGTATTTACAAACTGAAGAGATGAAGCATCTGCTCTCTTGGTATTCACTGGTTGTTTTCATTGTTTGCAGAGTATGGAGGTCTGGGATTGGACTTCAGCTACAGTTTGGCTGTGGCTGAAGAACTGGGGAACATCAACTGTGGAGGGATTCCCATGGCCATTGGCGTTCAGAGTGACATGGCTACACCTGCACTGGCGAGGTGATTTCTAAATCTGAAATATTGTTATCCTTTGAGTAAGTACACCTCAAACACTGGCTGTGCTCAGAATGGAATACCACACAGAATCAGAGGTTGCGTTAAACAAATATTTTCCGTCATTGACTGATTTTTTTTTTAGCAGTGACAGAAAAATCTGAAGGCTGTCCGTCATTTTGACAGATTACACTGAGGGTGATCTATTGAAGCTTGTAACTGTAATTCCCACCCCTTGTCCAGTTGGTGGCGAGTGCGCTCAGTGTGGCTACCGAGCGCAGGTTCAGTCTCCAGAACAAATTTAAGACTGTGTTCGAAATCGCCCCCTATATCCTTAAATAGGGCACTATTTGAGGGGACAGCCATTTGTACTAGTGTCCGAAACCATAGTGGATGTTATCGAGTGCACTCGTTTAATATTGCACCGCAATCACGAGTGTACAACCCCATATTACCCATAATGCACTGTGAGTTGCCCGCCGAAGGAAATCCCTCGTCTGACTAGAAGATGGCGCCCGCAGCTGAATCATCCATCCATCCATTTTCCAAACTCCTGGTCCAATGTGGCTACAGCGTTATATCATTCAGGTATAAATTACTTTCTAATTGATCATTCAATTGTGTCATTTTGCTAGTTTCCATTACAGGGTTCAAGATAAATCTTTTCTTTACTACTGGAGCTGCCAGCTTGCTAAGTTTCAAATTAGTATTAAACAGCAAGCACAAACTATGCTAAAGCGCCAGCCCTTCCGGCGCACTCAGTGTCTGAATTCACTCACTCATTTTCATTCACTACCTATATTTAGTGGACTAATGTAGGTAGTAGTGAGTAGTGAATGAGGGTATAGGGGGCAATTTTAGACAGACTAAAACTGCCACAAGAAGTTGTCTGTCCAAGGCAAAGACACAAAATCTAATGATAAATGCGTTTGATTACGGACAGGCGAGTTCCAGCTTAAGTCGATGCTGACCAGGAGGAGGGTTTGCATTTTGGCAGATACAGAGTGTTGTAATTTGGTATCGTTGTACAAGCAGGATGTGATGGTTGGTTGGTATGGTGTATAGTCCCGCCCCTCCTCCGTTGTGATTGGATGGCTGGTAAAAAAGGGACTTTGATTTTTCAGTTAATTCTCTACGTTTTGTACATAATATAATCGGAATTGTATTTTCTTTTTATATAGATTGCGTTGTTCATAATTTCTCTGATGATGTGTTTACTGGCGCGAGGGCGGGGCAACCTATCACTCACATGAGATCGACCAATAGCAAACCACAACCATTCATTCAATTCTCCACAGACAAAATAATTGTATCTTTTTCGGGAAGCCTCTTCCTCTCTTCAGATATGCGTCACACTAGGAGAAGAAAAGACTATTGCAACTTAAGTTTCATGTCGACTTTAGGTTTGTGAAAAAATTGTGTTTTAACTTAATTTAAGATATATATTCTATGATAACAAATTATATTATGCAGTTTTACTTGTCAAGTAAATTGTTGATATTTTATATTTTTACTGTGAAAAAAGACAAAAAATACTGATTAAGCAAATGATCTTATGTGTTGACAGACTCTCATAACAGTTTAAACCACCTATCATTTATAATAAGTAAATTCTGTAATTATCAGTATATTTCCTTTCCTCCTATTAGTATTTGCCCTATTCTGACTGCAGTCGGTTGTACACTGTCACTGAGGGGATATTACTGCACTGTGCTCACTCTCTGGAAACACTCATTTTTCTGTGCATATTCACTTTGGCTATTTGGTTTCTGAAAATCAGGGATTTTGATTAGTGTCCTTTGTGATTCTGCCTATAGGGAACAGCTTCTGAAATTGCATTTGCTTCTAGTAAAATGTAAATCACTCCTCACGAGCTTTAATTCACAGCTGCTATGACACTGATACCTGTGAGGGTGAGGATGTGACTGTGACTTCTGTGCCGTTGTAGGTTTGGTTCTGCAGAGCTCAAGAGAGAGTTCTTGCTGCCCAGCATAATGGGAGACATAGTGGCCTGCCTCGGGGTGAGCGAAACAGGGGCCGGCTCTGATGTAGCAAGTAAGTATTTTGCTGGAGATAATGTACCAAACAAGAAAGACATGTTCTTTATATTGCCAAGGGGGTGTTTTAAACAAGATGTAAACACACACCAGACACACATCTAAAATTAATTACTTCATCAAATGAAGATAGCAAAGCATTTTAGGCCAGGGAGATTAAAAGACTAGTCTACATGGGAATATCACACAGGGGTATGCTGAACTATTTTTCATAAATGCATTCAATTTTGTATTTGAAGTAAAGCCGGCACTAGTCACAAATTAATAATGAGTTGCAAAGAAATCTAAACTTGTTTATGGTGAAATTAGAGTGCTGTATTACTTTATTTCACATTTTAAACCAAGTATGATCTATTGTCCAACATAAAATTCAAAAGCCCCATATATGTGACCCTGGACCACAAAACCAGTCACGAGTCGCACGGGTATATTTGTGGCAATAGTCAACAATACATTGTATGGGTCAAAATTATTGATTTTTCTTTTATGCCAAAAATCATTAGGATATTAAGTAAAGATCATGTTCCATGAAGATATTTTGTATATTTGCAACCGTAAATATATAAAACGTTTATTTTTGTGAGTGAATGCTGCACAATCGGGAACATAAATGGACAACTTTAAAGGACATTTTCTCAATGTTTTTAGTTTTTTTCCACCCTCAGATTTCAGATTTTTAAATAAATTGAAAGAATTGACCCATGTGACTGGTTTTGTGGTCCAGGGTCACATATTAGCTAAAATATTTGCTGTATGATATTTCTGCTGTAATTATGACAAAGCTGCTTGATTTCAACTTTTTTATTAACAGAAACAGCGAGTGGTGATACAATTCAATTCATTCATTTTGTGATTCCAGTGTTGTTATTGTTAAGTAAGGGATAATGTACATCCAGCCGGTTGTTCTCTCAAAATAACCCCCCGACACGGCCGACATGGTGATGAGGACTCGACTAGACGGACATTCAAGAGATACGGTTACAGTCATACCACTTATTACACAGCATTTTTCCACATAAATAATTATGGAGACAAGAAATATTGATTTCAGATTAAACCGTTTTAAAATCGTACCTGTTCGTATTTTATAATCCAACAGTGTACAAAACAATAGTCACAAAATGGCAGCAGCTGCGTTTGTATGAAACAAGAGAGAGTTATGATACTGGATGGCATAATTAAATAACTGTATACAAAATATTGATTTGACTGAGTTTTTTAATATTCTATTAGCTCACCAAATGCAAAACTGTTCCTAGCAAGCGTATAGCGCTGCTGACTTCAGTAACCCGGATGAGCCTGCGTAATCTGTTTTCAGTGGTTGTTATCTGGGAAGAACATACCGCTGGATGAATTGAATGAAAAATTGTTTTCGGTAATTGAAATGAAAGTGAAATGAAATTGTATATAAATATTAGATGTAAAACTTAAGCTTAAGAAAAGTAACTAGCTAAAATAAATAAGTTGAAGTACTAAAATGACTAAAGTAAAAACTGAAATAAAATTTAAATTTAAATTTAAAAATATATTTAAAAAACTAATACAATATTACTGAAACAAACTGAAATTAAAATTAAAACTGAAAACATAAAATAAAAGCTAATTCAAAATACAAAAAAATAGCACAATAGTACATAAATAACACTAAAATAACTGATACTTGAAATAAAAGTGAACAAAAATTGAATATAAATATTAGATGATAAAATTTAACTTCAGATAAATGTTGGCTTCGCAACTAACTAAAATGAACAAGTTGAAGTACTAAAATGACTAAAACTGAAATAAAAATAAACCAAAGCTATATGAAAATATTAAAGAAACTAATAAAATATTACTAAATCTTGAACTAAAATTAAAATGAAAAAATAAATATATAAAAATAAGAGCTAATTCAAAACACTAAAAATAGTATAACAGTATATACATACTGTTAAAATAATTGTTCAAGAAGTCTATAGTTTTCAATAAAAACTATACTTTGTTTTTTTTACCATTTTTATGATGTTTAAATAAGTTAGAGTGTTTAATATATTATGAATAATGTTAGAATAATATTATTGGAAATTGGTAAATATTAGTATTATTCATTTAAATCATTTTAAGTCACCCTTTGGCCCCCTTGGAAGCTTAATGAGGCCCCCTAGTGGGCCGCGGCCTCCCGGTCGAGAACCACTGATCTAAAGAGTCTATAAATACTATCTCCTCCAGGCATCAAGACTAAAGCTGTGCGCAAAGGAGACGAGTTTGTCATTAACGGTGGAAAGATGTGGACTACTAATGGCACACAAGCAGACTGGATGTGCCTCCTGGCCAACACCAGCGATGACCCTTCTCACAAGAACAAATCCCTAATCTGCTTACCCATGAATCTGCCTGGTAAGACTGGAGGCAAAAGCACAAAACGTTTGTCTGCCAAAGTAGACATGCTAATGTTTTACCATACGTCCGCAGGCGTTCAAATCGCACGTAAGATCGGTAAAATGGGCATGTTGTCATCGGATACAGCAGAGGTGTTTTTCGATGACGTGCGCGTGCCCTGCACAAATATCATAGGGCAGGAGGGAATGGGCTTCACTTACCAGATGCTACAATTCCAGGAGGAGCGGCTCTGGGGGACGGCCAATAGTAAGCAATCCTTTCTGACTCCCACACAACCCACTGCACGTCAAACATTGCTCTTCACCGTTGGGATTGGCACGGGCATGACGTCCGTGTGTTAATGTCAGCGGTGCTTGTGTGTGTGCAATAAATCCAGATCACTCTCCTCTCAGGCCCAAATGTGTTTACAGATGAGTCAAACTTTGTTTTAAATCTTCTGGAGGATCTTTTGACATCATCAGCTAACATTGCTGCCTACTTCCTGTCGAGATGTTGTCTACAACTATTCCCTCTATCATAGAATTTGTTGAAAAAACACATTGGAATATTTCCCTTTGGTATGTTAGACCTGATTGTGTCGTATTTCTTGTTTTTCAAGTCCTGACGATGATGGAGAAAGTTGTCCAAGAGACCATTAACTACACCAGACAGAGGAAGATCTTCAAACAGCCGGTTCTGTACCACCAGGTCGTTCACTTCAGGCTGGCTGAGCTGCAGACAGAAATCGAGCTGTTGCGCTCCCTTTTGCATCGCGCCACAGGCGAGTCCAGACTGTTTCTGAAATTATTTTAGAATGATTGGCCAAGGCAGCTTTGCAATTTCATGGGTTTGTGTCTGGTAGGTCTGCAGGGCCACCATTTCCAAATTAATAATGGAATGAAATGGTGTGAACTAGAGCTGCACGTTAAAATCCTTTGACAAGTACAATCACAGCGAACATTCAAATCGGCGCCCCAGAGAGAGCTTTTCTAATACACCGTATCATTATACTTGATATAATTACAGTAATTCAAATGATCACATTAGCACAGGGATAAAAGTTTATAGTTCGGATATGAACACTGATGTCTACGGTAGCGATCAATGTAGAGTAAAATCACCTTTTGAAAGTAACTTAATGCTTCAAATAAAGATCGTATTGATTACATCATTACACCAGTAGGTGGCGACAAGTGACTGCTAAAAAATGTATGTTGTTGAATCATTCATTTAAGAGATTCGTTCAAAAACGCTGACTCATCCAGTAATGAAACAAGTGAAGTCTTTGAGTGAGTCATTGAATCGTTCATTCAAAACGATAAAAAATGTTTTATTCAAATTGATTAAATATTTTTTTAAAGACTACAACAATTAACATTATGTCAGAACCTCAAGTAAATCATGTTTTTGTTTCGATGTCCTATTTTAATCAAAAAATCGCGATTCATTTGACGTTTTTCCTCCCTCGTGTTGTGAACTTAAAAAAATGCAGCTGAATCTCAGCAAATGCACCTGAAAAAGAATAACTTTAGAATTGATATGATGTTTTCTGTGCTCTTTCACTAGCTCTGTACATCAAGGGAAACGACGTGACAAAGTTGGCGTCGATGGCCAAGCTGAAGGCCGGACGACTGGCCCGAGAGGTCGGTGACAGCTGCCTCCAGTACTGGGGTGGCATGGGCTTTACCAGTGGTGTCCTGGTCAGCAGGTTCTTCAGGTCAGTCTCTCTCATCTGAACTGAGGTGAACATGCATGTGCTCCCAGAGCTGCAGTGACATTTAAAAGCAACAGATTTGGATTGCATGTATTCACTCTTGAATAAGGGTGCTTGTGTTTCCTATTAAGATACATGTGAATGCAAAATATGCTTTTGAGTGTGTGGAAAGAGCTGCCAGTGCAGTGAATCGAATGTCCAATTGATTGTTAAAAGTGTAGAATTTTGGTAAGCCTAATCCTCATGTCAGGTTACAAATAAATCAAATCTTTTTTTTTTTTTTTGGCTTAACAGGGACTCCAGATTAATGTCTATTGGTGCAGGAGCTGATGAGGTGATGCTGTCAATCATATGCAAGTACATGGACACTCTGCCCAGGAAATAACATCACTGATATGAATTCAATGTGAAAAATAGTGCACTTACAATGAACTTGAGAATCTAACGCTAAATGTAAATGGTTTAGTTAATTAAGTTATAATTAAGTTACATCAACTTTAAGATGATTTGTAACTTGCAGTCAGATATTGTTGCCTTAATGAAGACTTGGCTGATGAAAACCTGACAAAATTGTATGTAACATATGTAAATTTTGATTATAGTTGTATATGACTTCGTTTTTTTAATATGCATGAAAAGAAATAAAGTTTTCATAATTCTTAAGATTCTTGAGAACCACAAACGGAATACATGAAAATGGGATTCAAGCTTTTGACAACACAAAGGAAATGTTTATGTAATAATTCAATCAAAAATTACATTTATTTACATATTAATCTCTGAAAAACTAAAATAAGCCATGCATTATGTTAACCATAGAGAGCAGAAGGGTTTGAGCAAATACCTCAAAAAATAATGCAAGACATTTCTGAAGTACACAGAATTCTGGGGTGGTTTCTGATATATGATTATCGTACAAAACAGAATTTCACATAACTTCACATATCTCAGAATAGTTTTCACAGTCTCAAGATCAGCCCTTTAAAGACTATATTCAATAAGCAAAATTTTTGTGGCAACTCTTTCAAAGACGTTGTATAGACTTGCATGGTAATAAGTGCTAAATTGTTTACACCATCCAGCTTTACTTCTGGCCAGTTGACATAACCTGAATTTCCGACTATACAATAAAAAGGACTACTGTGATGTCACACTCTCTTAAAAGTAGTTCATAAGTGTCCATATAGAGGTCAGAACATTTATAGCACTGAAGTTCTCCTAAAAGAATATCATTGAACAAAGGTCATTATGATTGAATAAAAGAAAGACAGATGCATGTTCATCTTTTTTCATGACCAGTATTAAACGAGTAGCATTATCCCTGCACTGAGACGACACTCATTTTAGTGAGTTGGGACAGATATATTTTATATTTATAAAGATTTTTCATATTGCACATTGTCACTCAATGGTTCAGATTCTTGTCCAATGGAAAGCAAGCAGTCAAACGCTCTTTGTCGTCACTGTGATGATTCTGATCCCGTCGCCCATATGAGCATGGCACATAAGAAATGTCCTGGATCTCATCGGTCCTGCGATCACCTCAGTTTGATCACCCAGTACAGGACAATGAAGACAAACAGGGCGAAAAGTAGCATGTAGCAGAACACCTTGGATTGGCTCCCCCTGGCGAGGAGCTTCAGTCTACCCATAGTGGATCCCAACAGACCTCCAGTTGAGTCGAAGTCCGAGTCCTTGAGGAGAAACAAACGCGAGATGTCAAAGCCATTCAGATCAGTGCTTTGATGAAGAAACTAGATTTTATCATTAATCATTTCCCATCGCTTACCATTTCTCCCAATATTTTATTCTGGTACTTGACTTCATTTCCAATGTCAATCGATAGCTGAAATAGATGTAAATAGACAGAAATATATATTTTCTCATTAGATGAAGTATGAAGTATTTTAAATATTATATAATAATCTAAAATATTAATATAAGCTGTAAATATTTATAAATATAAAATGAAATGTGCTCAAGCCCACTCACATGTTTGAGTGCGTTTACTTTAGCTTTCAGTCCCTCCTGTAGATGTTCATTCTCCTCCTCATACACGCTGTATCCACTCGCTACGTAATTCCCTTGAGGGCCTCCCTCACCTATAGAACAAGTCCCAATCAGGTCAAATTCATTAGATAACACTAGTGTTTCTCAGTATTTTTAAATACAATATCCAATCACAGCAAACTATTTCAAACGTTGCCACGTATGAATTGATTTGACTCTTAAGACATCTTGTCTAAGATGGGCAGGGCAATCAGGCTGGCTGGGAAAAACTTCCAGTTCCTTGACATGCTGACTGCAAAATCAAATAGATGTGCACTTTAAATATACAATCATCAGAAACTACTGAACATCTAAAAGTAAGAGACTTGTTATGAATGAAATATTGATACAAAAAAATCTAAATTAGATATTCAAAATAATTTTAAAATAATTCCTATCACTGTAAAGCTGCTTTGAAACAATCCGTTTTGTTTAAAAAAATCTAATTTTAATTGCTGGACAATTTTATTTATCAATTAAAATGAGCCACTTTGAGAACTGCGACTTTTAGAGTAACGTTATATTTTGATGGTTCCTTTCAATAAAACGGTTTAAACAATATCGAAGGAATCTAAAGTTAAGCTTGGATGTGTGCGTATTTATTTTGTCATACACGCAGAAACACTAACAAACACTCATTCATTTTCTGCTGTAAACATCTCTATGTTAACCTGACCCATGTAGCAACTGGTCTAATACAGAGAAAACTAGCCAATTATTGTCTGTCTCAGGTCAGACACCGGTTTGTCTGGAGCCGTTATTTAGGCAGGTGGTTTTCCGGATCTGGAAACTGTGATATTTAGCATGATTTGATCATACAATGTTGGTTTAATGTAGCTAACTGTGACTGACTTAGCTTAGCATGAGCTTCAAACATAACACCAGAGATAAATACTTACCCAAACCTGCTCGCCTCATTATAGCCCGGAAATCGTTGTGATATGATATACGATCACCACAGTCTGAAAGTAATGTAACAGATATTAGCTTATCTTGCTCTTTAAAGCCGCTGTACTTTCCCCTTCCAACTCAACAAGCGCCACGACACCCTACGGAAGCCGCGAAGGATAAAGACACACGCGAAAGGGTGAGGGTAGTGAAGTTTTTACAGCGAGTTTTGGAGATAGCTGACAGGTTGAAATCAAAATGGACACTTATGTTTTGTGGAATATCGCAGTGTTTATTATAAATGCTTATTTTTTTTTAAATAATGTGCCCTTGTCATCTTTTATCAAAATAACAGCGACGACAACCTGTTACTCACAATAGATCCACCAATAGCAATAGTTTTTTTCTCCATTTTTCTACTGTGTATGAGGGTTGTTGATAAATATTATGGACATTAGCTTTTTTCTGCATTGAGTTAGAACTTGAAAAGCATTTTCAAGTTCTATGTGTAGAAATGCATGGCTAATTTCCTTCCTTTCTCAAAATTTGTACCAATTTACTCAAAAACCACTAATGAAAATTGTTCTTTGGCAAATTGTGGGAGACCATTTTGTGATTCACTCTGAATACGGGCTATGCATGCACAAGAAACATTCAAAAACGTCATAATCATCCGCACATCAGTCAGCAGAGTCGAGGCACAGCCAAAACAATGTTCTTCTGCAAAAATGCTTGCAGTTTTTTTGTTGTAGCACAAAAAGACTAGTTTACTTTTTGTGTGCGCACACACACACACACACACACGTAAATATAATAAAAAAGACTAAACAAAGATTATAAAAAATATCTTTGAAATGTACTCTCGGATACTTAAAGGGTTAGTTCACCCAAAAATGAAAATTAAGTAATTAATTACTCACCCCCATGCTGTACCAACCCCGTAAGACCTTAGTTCGTCTTCGGAACACAAATGAAGATATTTTTGATTAAATGTGAGAGCTGGATCACTCCTCCATAGGCTCCCTAAGGGAATGAAACCTGACGGCTCAGAAAGTCAATGAAGAAAATGTTTAAATATTCCATGTCACAACAGTGGCTCAACTATAAGTTTATCAAGCGACGAGAATACGAGTTTGTTTTTTCGCACAAAAAGTATTCTCGTCGCTTGATAAACTTATAGTTGAGCCACTGTTGTGACATGGAATATTTAAACATTTTCTTCATTGACTTTCTGAGCCGTCAGGTTTCATTCCCTTAGGCAGCCTATGGAGGAGTGATCCAGCTCTCACATTTAATCATAAATATCTTCATTTGTGTTCCGAAGACGAACGAAGGTCTTACGGGGTTGGTACAGCATGGGGGTGAGTAATTAATGACTTAATTTTCATTTTTGGGTGAACTAACCCTTTAAATCACAAACTTGTGCATGTCAAAGAATCAATGAATCTACAGTGTCTTCTTGTACTCTGAAACCCCAAATCCCTTCAATTTCCTTTCATTATCATCATTCTTTCATTCATGCATTCTTGTCACTGAGAGATGATTTAAAAATATGTGACTCTTAAAAGCTCAAATTGCTGATGTCACTCTTGTCGTCTCTGTGGAATATGTGACAGACAGCTACAGAAGCTGAGAACATACACTGAGTTTGGATTCTATTTAAATCCTGACAATCATCCTGACATAATTCCAACTTTATAATCTCAGCTATGAGTCACAGCTAAACAGACGCTGTCTCATTAGTATTCACCATCACAATCTCTAATCCGTTATTTCGCTATATGCTTAAGTCAGGTAAACATTCACAGAACAATGTACGGCTCTTCTTTGGCCATTCGCATTACACAGCTAAGACACTATTATGTGAGGATTATCCTTTTATCCATAGGACATATTGTTTGTTTTACAGATGAAAAAGTGACAGTGGTGGAATTGTAAACTATTTTGTGCTGCACATATTATTAGTAAACCTAGCAAACTACACAAATACTAAAGAGAAAATATCCCTTACTTTTATTTTTAGGACATTTACCCGACAAATGTCACAGCATAAATCGAGTAAACTCTTAACATACACCCAACCGGATGTTCTGCTCTCATTGTGACATTAAATCGACATGAAAAGAAAGTTAAGATTGTGACATCTTCTCGAACAGGTCAAAATGTAGGGCGGGGTTTAATTTTGTCCATGGGGAATTGATTGGATGCTTGTGGTTTGCCATTGGTGGATCTGATGTGAGTGACAGGTTGCCCCGCCCTCACGACAGAAAACACATCATCAGCGAAGAGAAGAGATGTCGCTGCAAGAGGGAGAAGTTATTTTGATTCAAGTTTACAAGGGCAATGAATTTTAAAGAAATAAGGCCGTGCACAGATAATTTGTTTATAATAAACTGCGTTATTCCATAGAAAAAATGTAATTGTCAATTTTGATAGTATATGTAATCCTGTTTACCTGAATTAATAGAGTAAATATACTTGTGGATTATTTAATGATTTGTCTGAAAGATCTGTTTACAGATAACTAAACTAGTGGATAAATTCCCAAGAATCATTTACTTGAGGAAACAGAAAATTCTTAAAAAAAAAAAAAAATTGTCATGTAATATAATATTTTTTCAGAATAATCAGCATTATAAAAATCAGCTTATTGTGGGTTCTGTGGAAAATAAAAATATGAATTTGTGCTTTATGGGTTGTTGATCCATTGATAAGAACAGGATAGAAAATATATTCACTAAAACATTCACAGACATAAAAAAAACCTTGAAAAAATAAGAGGTCCAATTTTGGTAACTTTATTTTAAGGTGATGTTATTTACACATTATGTACTTACTATAGAAATAACAGTAAATTATGCATAATTACAAGTAACTAATCCTAAACAAACCCTAACCATAACTGTAAGTATTATTATTATTATTATTATTATTTATTGTCATTGTAAGTACAACGAAATTACATCAGAGCAACAATCGACAGTGGTTTTCATAAAGTGCAAAAGATCACCATTAAAAACAGTTTGTTTACAGGGCACCGCAACAGACAGACAGCTACCAAGACAAAGGAATATCAAGTGGAATCACTTATAGAGCTACACAGTCCAGTTACAATTATTGGATGATAAAGTCCATACTAGCACCACAAATAGGGCCATAGTGACACATATAAACAAAGACAAAGAAGGGGCATATAAGGTGAATCCCTACCAATCAATGAAAATGTATAATTATGTGTGCTACAACAATGCAGAGTCCAGTTCACAGTTATTGCAGTTGTTGGGTAATGTTAAATAATAGAAGGAGGTAGTCCGGAAAGGTGCTCATTCAGCAGTCGAACTGCCTGAGGGTAGAGGCAGTTGGCCATTCTAGTGGTTCTAGCTGGAAGAGACCTGTACCTCCTGCCCGACGGCAGCAGGCGGAACAAGCCGTGTGCTGGATGGAACCGGTCTCTTATGATGTTGTGTGCTTTACGCAGACAACGGGTGGTGTACACAGATGAGATCTCCGGGAGGGTAGTCCCGATGATTTTGCCTGCAGTTTTCACCACCTTCTGAATCAACTGTCGTTCAGCTGTGGTGCAGCTAGAAAACCACACGAACAGCCCATAAGTTAGCACACTTTGGATTGCACAGTTGTAAAAATGTATCATAAGCCACTGGGGGAGTTTCACTCTTCTCAGCTTCCTCAGGTAAAAGAGCCGCTGATGTGCCTTCCCTACCGCTGTACTAATGCTACTGCCCCAGGACAGATCCTCCGACATAGTAACACCCAGAAATTTAAAGTGTTTTACCCTCTCGACTGCCTCTCCATTGATGTTGAGGGATGAATGACCTTGATTGTTTAATTTACGAAAGTCAACTATGATTTCCTTTGTCTTTCTGATGTTTAGTAACAGGTTATGGTTCTTACACCACTCTGTTAACTGTTCGATTTCCGCCCTGTATGCCTTCTCATTGCTGGCTGTAATGAGGCCGAGCACAGTTGTGTCGTCGGCAAATTTAATGACATGATTAGTGGGAAAAAAAGCGGAACAGTCATGTGTGTAAAATGTGTAAAGTAGGGGACTGAGCACGCAGCCTTGAGGTGCACCAGTTTTGATGTATATGGTGTCAGAAACGTGCTCGCCTATTTTCACACATTGGGAGCGGTTGGTTAGCAAATCCAGTATCCAGTAGCATAGTGACTTGTTCAATCCAAGATTACACAATTTCAGCAGAAGTGTATTTGGCCGTATTGTGTTGTAGGCTGAACTAAAGTCAATGAAAAGCAGCCGTGCATAGGTGTTTTTATGCTCTAGATGTTCCAACAGTAGGTGAAGCACCATAGCAATGGCATCCTCCGTTGATCTATTTTCCTTATATGCGAACTGGTACCGGTCTAAAGCTGGTGGTATGGCCTTTTTAGGTGTTTCATGACCAGCCGCTCCAAGCACTTTGCAGGGATAGATGTAAGTGCAACAGGCCTATAGTCATTAAGGCATGTGACATTGGCTTGTTTAGGGACAGGAATAATTGTTGCTGCTTTAAAACATGATGGAACCCATGACCTGGACAGTGACAAGTTGAAGATGATGGTAAAAACTTCTGCTAGTTCGGACGCACAGTCCTTTAGCACCCGTCCCAGTACTCCATCCGGACCAGGTGCTTTCCTAGGATTGATGTTACCTAGGCAGAGTCTCACTTCATGAAGGCTCAGGGGCCTCATGTATCAACACTGCGTACGCACAAAAACACGGCGTACGTCAGCTTTCACGTTCACGGCCAGATGTACTAACAGTGAAATTAACGTAAGAATGTGCGTTCCTCCAAGTAAACTTCATGTCTGGCGTACGTATATTTGTCGTGATTTTTGTCCGTTGGCGACTCATAGAGGCAATAAAGTGAAGTGGCAAACATTACACTACGAATTGTTCTATCGCACCACCAGCTGTCAGATATTGCTTATAATTTGTAATTGATAAATTATTTGACATATTGTCACACGAGTTTTATTAAAATATTATATTATGCAATTAAGTAAGAACATAGGCTATATAAAGCATGTCCAAATTGATACAACACGTCTAGCAATGGCAGCGTTGGCTTAACTAGGAATAAAAAATAAACTTCATTAATTCGGTCAGTAAAGATAAAAAAATAAAGTAATATTTTTATTCAGCAAGGACACATTGAATTTGTTTAAAAGTGAGAGAAAATGCATTTATAATGTTACAAAAGATTATAAGATTTCTATATCAGTTTGAAATAAATTTTTATTCATTAAAGAATCCTGAAAATACTATATCACGGTTTCCACGAAAATATGAAGCAGAAGCACACCGGTTCCCTTTCGTAGTCACTCCGAGTTACGTCGGATGACGGAGAATGGGGGTTTCGCCAGAAAGCCAATCCTCTTCGAGTATTTAAAAACGAGCCTATGGCAATGAAATGCCAAGGGTCTGCGGAATTTGCCTAATGTATCTCCGCCTCACCGCGTGAGTATTTAAGGAGAGACAGGTGCAACAGCAGATCATGTTTTCGCTTCGGAGCCAAGAGAACCTCTTCACTCCACAGCCACAAACTGAGTTTACAAGTGACTCACCTCTTCGAGACGAGCGAACTCTCCAGTGTTGGTGTGACGGCGGTATCCAGCGAGTCTTCACATTGCCTGCGATCTGTGCAGTGGTCTGCCTGACTTTGTGTTTTCTCCCTGGTCGCCTCAGCATTGCAGAGTTTTTCCTCTCCTAAAAGAGCTGCACGTGGCACGTCTTTTTAAAGATGTCTCGCCCGTGTTCTTCTGGTTGCGGTCGTTATCTGTCATCTTCTGATGGGCACGAGCGCTGCTTTGTGTGTCTGGGCTTTGAACACGCTAAAGCAGCGCTCGTGGATGACTCATGTTCCTTCTGTGGGAACATGACCATCGCAACACTTAGATTAAGACTCGATGATCTTTCAGTGAGAGTCCCCGCGTCCACCACCCGTCCTGCTTCCTCCACGAGAGGTGGTAGTTCGGCTGGGGGACAGGGTGATCTGAGGGTGACGGTGTGGAGCAATCCGACGATGCGTCCTCGGACCACACCCCCCTCCGCTGTGTTGCAACCCGCGAGTGCCGCGGTGATTCAGGCGGGTCCTTCTTCGGAAGTCCCGCGTGTTTCATTCGGCGCTCCAGAGGATGACACGATGTCGATCGCGGCATCACAAGGTGGGCTAGAGTCTTCGGGAAGTGAGGATGCGGCTGCGTTGCCTCCTTCGGGAGTCCCAGCGTTGCCCGTGTCGGATCCCGAGATGACGGCCATGCTGTCCCGGGCAGCCGTGAGCATCGGGCTAGAGTGGAACCCTCCGCCCTGCCCCGAGCGCTCGCGGCTGGACGATTGGTTTTTGGGTGCGGCTGCCGCCTCACGGCCTCAGCCGACCCCAATTCCTTTCTTCCCGGAGCTGCATGAGGAGCTGTCGAGATCATGGAAGGCTCCTTTGACCTCCCGTGAACGCTCGTCAGCTTTCTCCGCCTTTCCTCCCCTCGATGGCGCAGCTGCCCATGGGTACACTGGGATTCCCCCGGTGGAGCGCTCTGTTGCGATGCAACTGTGTCCTCAGAGCGCCTCCTCTCGTGGCAATCCTAAGCACCCGTCCAAGGCCTGTAGATTCTCGTCATCCATGGTGGCGAGGTCTCACAGAGCTGCAGGACAGGCGGCTGCTGCCCTGCATGCTATGAGCACCTTGCAGGTCTACCAGGCCCAGCTGCTCAGAAACATGCACGAGGGCAGGACTGACCCAGGGACGTTCGACGAACTGCGTGCCGCCACCGACCTCGCTCTCCGGGCGACGAAGGTGGCTTCACGCTCCCTGGGTCAGGTGATGGCCACTAGCGTGGTCCAGGAGCGTCACCTTTGGCTGAACCTGGCCGATATGCGGGACGTTGAGCGGACTCGTCTGCTCGACGCCCCCATATCCCAGGCCGGCCTCTTCGGCGGAGCGGTTGAAGACTTCGCCCAGCAGTTTTCAACCGCACAGAAGCAGTCTGAGGCAATAAAACATATTCTGCCCCGACGGCCAGCTGCTGCCTCCACCCAGCCGTCGGCACAGACGCCTCAGCCTGCTCGCCGCCGAGGACGCCCCCCTGCGGCTCCCGCCCCTCCCGCACGGCCCCAGCAGCAGCCTTCACCCGGGCCGCGTCGTGGAGGAAGCCGCAGGAAGGCGTCCCAGCCCCCTCAGGCCCCGCGCCCCGCTAAACGCCAGGCCAAGCGGCGTTCCTGAGACGGGCTGCTCAGTGATGGTGTCGTTTTTTTCCCAGGAGGCGGTTGCAGGCCCCCTCCTTCCCCCGGTGGAGGGCCGGGGGAGAATCCTTTGTTCTCCACTCCCCGCTGCTCACCCACGGGTGGGCAGCACCCTAATGTGGTTAAAGAAAGAACCGAAATGTCCATCACTGAGCACACAGAGCTGGATGACAGTGCGCGACGCCCCCGTGCCTCGCCACTCTCGTCCTCCTCTGTCTCTGAGGGCGAGGATGACAGTGCGTGCCGTCCCCGGACCACACCACTCTCATCCCCCTCTATCGCCAGACCCCTGGCAGAGCAGACCCCCGTGGAACGCTGGTCCTTCCCTGGTCTCCTCTGTCAGGGCGCGGAGCTTGGCTGTGCACACGCTCAGGGCCGCTATGCCACCCTTGCCTGTGCCGGTCACTCCGCCTCGCTGCCCCTCCGGGGGGACGCCTGTGGCTCGGATGATTCCGCTGGATCAGTTTTTGGGGGCTTGGTTAGAGCTCCCCAATCTGTCCCGTTGGGTCGCCCGAACTATCAGGCTCGGCTATGCGATTCAGTTCGCACGGTCTCCTCCCCGCTTCAGGGGAGTCCGCTTTACTATGGTCGGTGGCAATGCCCCGGTCATGAGAGCGGAGGTTGCTACCCTGCTGGCGAAGGGTGCAATCGAGGCTGTCCCTCCAGCCGAGATGAGGTCAGGGTTCTACAGCCCCTACTTCATTGTCCCCAAGAAAACCGGTGGGTTACGGCCAATCCTGGACTTGCGCGTCTTGAACCGCTCCCTTCACAGGCTGCCGTTCAAGATGCTCACGGCCAAACGCATTTTCGAATGCGTGCGGCCACAGGATTGGTTTGCAGCGATAGACCTGAAGGACGCCTACTTTCATGTCTCCATTTTACCTCGACACAGACCGTTTCTTCGGTTTGCTTTCGAGGGGCAGGCATACCAGTACGCGGTTCTCCCATTCGGGTTGGCTCTGTCTCCTCGCGTCTTTACGAAGGTCGTCGAGGCAGCCCTTGTTCCCCTACGCGAACACGGGGTTCGCATCCTGAATTATCTCGACGACTGGCTAATATTAGCTCACTCTCGAGATCAGGTTTGCGAACACAGAGATTTAGTGCTCCGGCACCTAGCCCGTCTGGGCCTTCGGGTCAACTGGGAGAAGAGCAAACTTTGCCCCGTGCAGAGGATCTCTTTTCTCGGTATGGAGATAGACTCGGTCGCCATGTCCGCGCAGCTTACGAGCGAGCGCGCACACTCACTGCTGACTTGTCTTCGACAGTTCGAGGGCAAGAGTGCGGTCCCACTGAAACTTTTTCAGAGGCTCCTGGGGCATATGGCATCCGCAGCCGCAGCAACGCCACTCGGATTGCTTCATATGAGACCGCTTCAGCTGTGGCTTCGCGATCGAGTCCCGAGGTGGGCATGGCATCGCGGTACGCTCAGAGTTTTAATAACTCCGACCTGCCGTCAGACCTTCACCCCGTGGCGGAACCTCAGCTTTCTACGGGCCGGAGTTCCCCTAGAACGAGTTTCCAGGCATGTTGTCGTCTCCACAGATGCCTCTGCCACGGGCTGGGGCGCCATGTGCAATGGACATGCAGCCGCGGGCTCCTGGACAGGACCCCAGCGCCTCATGCATGTCAATTGCCTCGAGTTGCTGGCAGTACGCCTTGCCCTGCACCGCTTCCGTGCGTTGCTCCTGGGTCAACACGTACTTGTCCGCTCGGACAATACCGCGACTGTAGCGTACATCAACCGTCAGGGTGGTCTACGCTCTCGCCGTATGTCGCAACTCGCACGCCACCTCCTCTTATGGAGTCAGAAGCACCTGAGGTCCCTTCGTGCTATTTACATTCCTGGAGTGCGGAACCGTGCAGCCGACGAGCTGTCACGGCTCCGGCCAACCTCTGGCGAATGGAGACTCCATCCCCAGTCGGTCCAGCTGATATGGGACCAGTTCGGGGACGCACAGATAGATCTGTTTGCCTCCCACGACTCATCCCATTGCGCCCTGTATTACTCCCTGACCGAGGGCACGCTCGGCACGGATGCACTGGCGCACAGCTGGCCGCAGGGCCTACGCAAGTATGCGTTTCCCCCAGTGAGCCTTCTCGCACGGACTCTGTGCAAGATCAAGGAGGACGAGGAGCAGGTCATATTGGTCGCCCCATACTGGCCCACCAAGACCTGGTTCTCCGAACTGATACTCCTCGCGACAGCACCTCCTTGGCCAATTCCTCTGAGGAAGGACCTCCTTTCTCAGAGACGGGGCACCCTATGGCACCCTCGTCCCGATCTCTGGAGACTCCACGTGTGGCTCCTGGACGGGACGAGGCAGGTTTGAGTACCCTGCCACCAGCGGTGGCGGCTACCATCACTTCCGCTAGAGCATCGTCCACGAGACATGTCTATGCGTTGAAGTGGAACCTCTTCGTCAACTGGTGCTCTTCTCGCCGAGAAGACCCCAGGAGATGCTCGATCAGCGTTGTGCTTTCCTTCCTGCAAGACGGGTTGGAGCGAAGGCTGTCTCCCTCCACCCTGAAGGTGTATGTGGCCGCTATCGCCGCATATCACGAAGCAGTTGAAGGTAAGTCTCTTGGAAAGCACGACCTGATCCTCAGGTTCCTGAGAGGAGCGAGGAGACTGAATCCTCCTCGCCCTCCTCTCGTTCCCTCTTGGGACCTCTCAGTGGTTTTAAGTGCCCTGCAGAGGGCTCCCTTTGAGCCTCTGCAATCAGCTGAGCTTAAGATCCTGTCAATGAAGACAGCGCTCCTGGTTGCGTTGGCCTCCATCAAGAGGGTAGGGGACCTGCACGCATTCTCCGTTGACGAAGCGTGCCTGGAGTTCGGGCCCGGCCACTCTCACGTGATCCTGAGACCCCGGCCTGGATATGTGCCCAAGGTTCCCACCACTCCCTTCCGGGACCAGGTGGTGAACCTGCAAGCGCTGCCCCGGGAGGAGGCAGACCCAGCCTTGGCACTGCTCTGTCCAGTACGCGCACTCCGTGCTTACGTAGACAGGACGCAGTGTTTCAGGACCTCAGACCAGCTCTTTGTCTGTTATGGTGGGAAGCTGAAGGGAAAGGCTCTCTCCAAACAAAGGTTGTCTCACTGGATAGTGGACGCCATTGCTTTGGCATACCAGCAGCAAGGTCGACCATGCCCCCTTGGTGTGACTGCCCACTCCACCCGGAGTGTGGCGTCCTCTTGGGCTTTAGCGCGTGGCGCCTCGCTAACAGACATCTGCAGAGCTGCAGGCTGGGCGACACCTAACACATTCGCCAGATTCTACAATCTCCGAGTGGAGCCAGTCTCCGCCCATGTACTGTCTTTTTCAAGCTAACATGGGAGCTGTGAAGTGTCTCGCTTGCTCGCCATTCCACTCCACGGACTGGATACGTGCGATATTTCCTCAGGTGAGCCTTCCTCTCTGAAGCCCTGAGTTCCTCCAGCACTGTTGACGCTGGCGCCAGTGTCTATTGCCTGTGCGTCGGCTAGGTGCCTCCGTGTGCATGGTTCCTCCTCTGAGTAACCCCCACATGTGTATTTTCCACTGTAAGCCTCTTTGAGCATGTGTCTTTCCCTCGGCAAGTCACCTGCCACTCCTGGAGTTGAAAGTAGATGCCACCCTACGGGCTGGTCACTCCAGTGTTCCTCCATATGTAGCCCCCTTGGGCCATATGTGTATTCTTAAGTCCTCCCTATGGGTAGGCATGCTGCGGCATATCTCCCGTGAGATATGCTTCCCAGTGTACCTTGGTATTCCTGTGTTAAGTAGGACTCCTTCGTCCGTGCCTATATCACGACAGGGAGGTCAGACTTCGCAGGGCACTGGAAGACAGCTGTGAAGGTGGCGTGATTACACGGGGACCCCCATTCTCCGTCATCCGACGTAACTCGGAGTGACTACGAAAGGGAACGTCTCGGTTACGGATGTAACCCTCGTTCCCTGAGTAGGGAACGGAGACGTTACGTCTCCCTGCCACTTCCGCTGTACCGCTGGGTAGACGCCTGAGTTCAGTCTCGGCTCCTCAGCGAAGACATGATCTGCTGTTGCACCTGTCTCTCCTTAAATACTCACGCGGTGAGGCGGAGATACATTAGGCAAATTCCGCAGACCCTTGGCATTTCATTGCCATAGGCTCGTTTTTAAATACTCGAAGAGGATTGGCTTTCTGGCGAAACCCCCATTCTCCGTCATCCGACGTAACGTCTCCGTTCCCTACTCAGGGAACGAGGGTTACATCCGTAACCGAGACGTTTTCAACACTGATAATACTCAAAAATGTTTCTTGATCATCAAATCATCACATTAGAATGATTTCTGAAAGATCATGTGACACTGAAGACTGGAGAAATGATGCTGAAAATTCAGCTTTGATCACAGGAATAAATGACACTTTACTATATATTCACATAGAAGACATTTTCAGTGAAATTTCGTTTCTTGGTTGCTTTAGCCATGTTCTTGCAGGTTTCTTTTGCCAAATTGGACTAATTACCATATTTAAATTAATTTAATTGGGGGAGGAGACTGGGTGGGGCGTTGTGCTCGTGCATGTGCGCTCAATTTTACGTTAATTGGGATGTACAAAGAGAATATGCGTGGGATCCTTCGTACGCAGAGATTCATACATCTGCTTTTTTTTGTGCGTACGCACATTTACAGCTTTGTCCGTACACAATGTTTTAGTATGAATTCAACGCAAGTCTTTGTACATGAGGCCCCAGGACTGGTGACATATCGTCGTGGGAGGGCAAGTGGGGGCACAAAGCATCCTTGTTCTCCCTATCAAAGCGTGCATAGAACTGATTTAATTCTGCCGCCACAGTGGATGAACCATTCACAGAGGCTGATGTTGTTCCCTTGTTATCCGAAAGTGCCCTTATTCCTTCCCACACCTGTCGTGAGTCAGTGAAGGTGTTGAAATGAGCTTCAATCTTCCTTTTATAGATTTGCTTGGCAGACTTGATGGCCCTTTTAAGAGCCCTCCTGGCTGTGCTGTAGGCCCTACTGTCACCAGACCTATAGGCTGCATCCCTGTCTTTAATCAACAGTCGCACCTCTTGTGTCACCCATGGCTTTTGGTTAGGAAAGATATGAATCGTTTTCCAAGATGTAACCCTGTCTACACAAAAATTTATATAGTCCATAACTGTGCCAGTATACTCATTAAGGGCCTGCCGTGTTGATAATTCCTGGTCTCTAAAAACGTCCCAGTCTGTGTGATAGAAACAGTCCTGTAGCTCAGAGACGGCATTTTTGGGCCAGATTCTAACGAGTTTCACCTCGGGCCCAGCAGACTTAATGATGGGAGTGTACCGGGGATGAAGCATAAGTGAAATATGATCACTCAAACCCAGATGAGGATATGCCTTGACTTTGTAAGCCGTAGCTACATTGGTATACACCTGATCTAGTGTTTTATCTCCTCTGGTTGCACAATTCACATTATGATGGAATTTATGTAGTACAGTCTTTAAGTCAGCATGGTTAAAATCCCCCGCTGCTATAAAGACGGGATGAGCAGCCAGGCTGTTATTAATATTGTTATGTAGCTGTGCTAGAGCCTGTTTAGCATTAGCCTCTGGGGGGATATACACAGCACAGATATACACAACAGAGAATTCTCTTGGTAGATAAAGCGGCCTGCATTTAAGCAGCATGAACTCTACATCAGGACAGCAGAGACTTTTAACTACAGTCGTATTTGTGCACCACGAGTTGTTAATGTAAATACACAACCCTCCCCCGATCTTCTTACCCGAATCAGCTGTTCTGTCGGCTCGATGAACAGTGAGGCCGGCTAACTCGATAGCCACGTCCGGGATGGTGTAATCCAGCCAGGTCTCCGTGAAATTCATGCTGCAACAGTTGGCTATATTCCTCTGCGTTGTCAGTCGTAAACGAATCTCGTCCATCTTATTGCTGATTGATCTAGCATTCGAGAGGAAGATGGTAGGGAGTGATGGCTTAAATGGGTATATGTAGTATATGTAGTTTATTAATATTACTATATAAGTAGTACAATATAAGTTATTTGAGTAAATCCCTAAAAATAAACCAAATCCCCTTAAAATAAAGTGTTACCCTAATTCTTAACATTGATTATAAATTGCTTCGAATCCAAGTGTGGACATATTGCTTGAAGGTCACCTGGAACAGCAAACTAATTACTTGCTCCAGAAATTTAAATTAACATGCACTGATTTAATTTAATTTAAACTAATCTCTCATTGTGTTATATATACTGAGCAAAGAAGATATCACTAATGGCTTTCTGTAGACAGATAAGCATGTTTGACATTTTAAAACATATACTTATCTTCTCTTAAAACTGTAAGCTATTGATTAGAGAAAGGGAAAAGCTTATGTAAAATAGTCTTTTCCACAGCATTATTGATTGTGTAGTTATTATTAGGAGTGCCTACAGTACATCCTGCTTGAATTATTTTCGGTCGGGAACTCACTCAGCCTCAGGGAACGCACAAATGGGATTGAAGAACAAAAAACCCACTCCTTTTTTCAGATTGACATCCCTTTGAACTGCAGATAAAGGAAAGAAATCTCTCAACATCATGTTCTAATATTCACATCTGCTGTTCAATTACAAATGAATCTGGGCGATACAATCATCAGAGTTCTTGGCTCTATTATAAGCCTTTATCATTTCAACACTTTATAATAATAAAGCAGTTAAAGTGCACTCATCTCCTTACAAGGAAGGAAGGACACAATATGACAGATACAATGTAAAAAGCTTTCAAAAAAGCCATTTACATGCCATTTTACTGTTATATTATACATAAACCATGTTGATATTTATCTTCTAAAAAGATAAAAGCTAAAATGCATTAAAAAGTTCACCCAAAAATGAAAATTCTGTTAATTGAATTAATTAATTACGTCGTTCCAAACCCGTAAGACTTTCGTTCTAATAAAAACTACTAATAACACAAAAATTATCATGATAACTTTGATATCCCGGGGTTGACAATCAGCATTCTGTGAAGAATGTTTTTCTCACCATCTTTCATTAAACATGACGTCATGAAATTCTCAGCTCATTGTGTTTTTAATAAAATAATGTTGCAGCCATACAGTCATTCTGCGCAGTTTACAGGTCCGGGCCAACTTGGCCTCTTGCATACAAACATATTTTCATAACTTTGGTAGCATCATTTGCACAGCTGTGTTCCACTTCAATGAATATAATCTCTGTTTACACTCGGATCTGTTCTGCTTACATTAATATACAATTTTTAAACTGTCCCTGGATATAGTTTGTGCACAGACCGACATTCACAAAGCAGTTTAAGAGCTGTGATAAAGAAATATCAGCAAAATCTCAGCTTTGCCCAGAGGCTGTTTATGATCAACCCTTCATGCATGCTTTCAAATTCCAGAAAGATTTCTGCACTTACATTTCTTAATGATCTAAGGATGATTCTCGAACAGTATGAATCTCATGCTAACACCAAATGTTCTTTTTTGATCACAGATGACATCAGTTTCAGCAGAGATGTTGCAAAATTCTCGATGATGACTTAAAAAGGGAAATATAGTGTAGTGGCAGTGATAAAGACCTGCACAGCAGGCCAAGAACATTCTTCTAATGGAAAAGTAATTCTTTTATGACAGCCATGAAAGAGTTCAGACCTCCAGATAGGGGTGAGCGATAGACGCGATTAACTGGTAGAAATGTGTCAACCGGTATAGATTTTGCTGTGCCGTGTGGTCACGAAAAAGCTTATCGTTTGCATGCATTTTAAAGCATTGCGGTTTATAAACAGGTGATTTTAAACTGTTGAAGAGCAGTAAGCAGCTAAAGTACTCTTGAGAGACGCGAGCACATACAGCCGCTGCTTAAAGCACGAGTTCTTTTTGCCGTCTTCTTATTTGGCTTAAAGGGCACCTATTATGGAATTTTGAAAATTACCTTTCATGTAGTGTGTAACATAGATCTAAGTGAACGAAAACATCCTGCAAAGTTTTAAATATGAAAGTTCACCGTATACAAAGTTATTGTCTCTAAAAAGTAAGAGTCGACTCTGAGTCGCTGATATGAATCGATAGACGAACGATGCCTTTTCTCTATCTAGATGACGTCAACTTGACAAGTTATTTGAATAAGACACGCCCACTTATTGCGCGCGCAGACACACATCAGGGCAAACTTGAAAACATCATGTCGACAACAAGACGCTGTGTTCTGAAGTGCGAATCAAAAGCGACCTTTTTCCACTGCCCAGGGAGGAGCATTTGAAGACTAAGTGGCTACAGTTCATATATATACAACTATACCACACAAGTATGGGCCGAACCTTGTGCTGTGTTCGCGTCATTTTAATGACGATTGCTTTACAACCATGCTTTCAAGTGTGGATTCGCGGTTGATACTGAAGGAAGGTTCAGTACCGATTTTATTTGGATCAGCTTCCTCCTCCGAATCACAACCTGTAAGTATTATTAATAATGGTTGCTTTTATGTGTTTTGTAGCATGCTCAATAAGTATGTGTGTGTCTGTTGTGTAAGTTACGCTCAGCGCAGCTTCTAGGTCTCCAATTGTCTTTTTTTTTTTAATGTGTGAAATGTATGTCGTTGTTATTGGAGTTGTCATAAAGAATAGAGCAATACCTTGTAGTACTGCAGTGCTTTATCAATATGTTTATGCATTGGCTAACGCAAACAAAAACTGATTGGGTCATCTAAACAATCACTGCAGATTATGACCAAGCAAGACAATCACGCAAAGGAGAGGTTTGGAAAAATGAGTCGTTGAACGAATCATTTGGGAGTCGGTGAGCAAATCAGGTAAAAATTAATGCATATTATAAGACAACAAAAGTGTTTTTTTGTCATTGCATTCATGTAAAACTGTTGTTGGGGACTCACAAAACAATATTAGGAACATTTTAAATGCCATAATAGGTGCCCTTGAAACGGTTTAATATACGAATACTTGTGTGTCAAAATGCCCGTCTTTGCAAGTATCCTCATAAACAGTAATTTGTCTCTTAAGTGAAGGTAAACAGTTGAGAAAGAAAAAACAGTGTAACAGTATATTGGATCTGTGCATTCACTCTTAAAGTGACAGCAGCCTAATATTCCTGCTGCTATCTGCCATCATTTTAAACAACAAGAGAAAATCTCTCACTGCTCTTGACTGAATCACTTTTGTAGATCAAATAAGAATAAATATTTAATTTACACAGTTAAGACTATACCGTGTTTTTTTACATTTGATTACTTTATAGTATTTCTCACTTCTAGTGCTTTTTTCAGGTATGTCTATTTCTTTGTTCTTTTGTAGTTTGTTCTCCTATTGCTTGTTATAGTTTCTTTGTTCTTATTTTATCACTGACTGTTACTTGTTTTCAGTAAGCTTGAAAGTTTTTTTTATTAACTATAGAATTAGTTTTTTGTGATATTGAAATTTGTGAATAGAATTATGAAATTCCAGTGGTAATTTTGATATCATAAAACCTTATTTAAAGCAAAAATAACTTGTGATATATATTGTTATCGTGAAATAAAATAAGATGGTCATATCGCCCACCCGGCCGTATACCTCCAGATGTATTGGGAAAACTCAACAAAACAATATTCACTTGCCTCTAAATGCAGCATTTTTCCTCTTATAGAATAACAGCAACTATATTTACTGAATATTTTTCAAATGTAAGCGCAAGTCCTTCTGACCTTCTTAAGTCCTCACAAAAAGCAGAGATGGCACCAGGCAGAGATTTGAAAGAAAACTCTTTTAATTAATAGCGGATAAATCTGCATCAACTTTAATTAATCTGATTGAGGTAAATTTGACATGGACTAATTAAATATCTAAGAAAGAGAAAGGCGGGTTTGGATTGCTTCACATCACATCAGCGCAACCTAAATGATAAAAGGTGAAGTTAATTATTCATCAAATTAAAAGACATCACAAGTGAACTCGTTAATAACATCATGCCTGAGGATGCACGATAAAAATGGCAAACATCTCAAAAGTAAAATCATCAGCCAAAAGGTTCCTATCTCCATAGCAAAGAGTAGCTAAAAATTAATTTAGTTTTTGGGGGGGATTCACTGTAGTTCTATTGATTCACTGATTCAATTCACTGATGTCTAAAAGGGTTTCTATACATAACCCTAGAGTTCTATATAGAACCCTATATGCCAATTTGGGTATTTAAAGTAGGTCTATAATTCATAAAAAATTTTTTTATTAAAACTAAACCCATAAAAGGGTCCCATGATGGAAGCGCCTGACAGAAAGTTCCAGAACCTTTTCTTCTAAAAGCCACAGTTGCTCTCGCTTTTGTCCCTGTTCATCCATTCCCAACATGTCTCTTTCATTTCACTTGCAAATCCCCTCTGTATGTAGTGCCCCGTCTGGTCAAACATTTCTCGTTCTAACAAGAGTGAGTGCTTATCATTCAAAAGACAACATAGTGAGGCTGTAACTGCTTTCTTTATTAAAACAAAAGTATAGATAGGCAAAGTAGTCACTCGCTGGATGAATTTCCCCAGAGCCTCTGTTTGCTGAAAACACATGGACAGGGGATGCCACATCTGCGCAACATAACAGAGCGGGTTGGAAAAGACTTTAGACATTATTTCTTTACACAAAATGAACGGAGCCATACATTATTAAATGTATAAAAGGTAGGCTAATTAGAGTAACCCCCGAATTCATGTGCATCGTTCATGTTCTGGGAGTACTGAATGACTCATTAAGAGAGGGAGGAGAAGGGGAGAGAGAGAGAGAGAGAGAGAGAGAGAGAGAGAGAGAGAGGTGTTATAATTAAATGTAGACTCTTAATGAGTTTTTAGTGGCTTCAAATTTGTTCACTTAACATTCAAGATGGGTTTTTTTTGTCCTAGCTATACAAACCGATTTCATAAATGTTAAACCATCTAACTTGAACATGAATATATATGCAAAAACACACTGCTGTACCATCGTTCAGAATAGAAGCAATAACAGCTGGACTGCTTGTCATTCCTCCATGTTTCTTAAACAAGGAAGTTCTAATATTTGGCAATCTGATTCTGGTTAAGATTTATCCCCATATAGGATAGAGTCAGCAGCTTTTAGTATAAATACACACACAAACATATCTGGGAGTTTAAATGTTGTGTTACAGAGTAGGCATGTAAATATTTCCTATTATTGTTTTTGTTTTTTTATTCCAAGCAGGAGCAACAGTGCCATCTAGTCTACTGTAGATGCATTACAGCTACTTTTCCAATGATTCAACTAATCATTTCTCTGAGGTATCTCACTAAACAATACACCAAACAACTGCTCATTCCCACAAGGCTTAGGCTCGTAAGACATACAATAATATGAAGAATTTAAAAAAGACCAAATATTCTTGATTTAGACATACAAAATATGCTGCACAAAAAAATGTGGAGAAAAAGGAAATAAACATGCAGGAAAGGTTGTCATGAGGAAAAGAATCATTTTAAGGCCTTTGTGTTATTTCTTGCGTTTTTCATTGTCATGCTAGACGAATATCAGGAGAGAAATGTCAGAGAAAATGAAAATGGTGATTAAAGCACAGCCTTGTCTGACAGAGGCTTTCTAACGTAACCTCCTTTCATGTTTCACAAAGATCTCTGTGCAGTCAGGGGAAATGGCTTTCTATAACCAACAAAATATACAAAGGAAAAATAACTATATTTTTGACCTAGAGAGTTCAACTGAAGTGTTTATGTGATAATGAGACTCATTATCAAACAACACCGTCCCACTTCAGCATTCATTCTCAGATGTGGCGTTGCGCTTCTTCAGGCATAACAACAAGCTTGGGATTGAAATACTACTACTTATTTGGATAATAATTAATAATAATAATATATAATAATAATTAAAGAACAGGAATGTCATCTGAATGCTCCAAACAAATCCGTTTTAAACCTTTTCCAGCCTAAATGATGCAACACAAAGCCAAGCAGGAAAGACTGAAGATGTGTAGAAATTTGTAAAAAGCATGTTTCTAGAACACCCTTACAGAAACACCCAAACTTAAATCATGTCTGCTTCTGGTTTCTACCCAGACAGCAACAAAGTGTCGGCCCAGATCCACATCTGGCCACATCTGATACACGTGGAATCCACACATGAGATGTGGGCCGGATCTGGGCCGACACTATGTTGCTGTCTGTGTGTCTCAGTGGATGAGGTGTTGAATTAATGTGAGAAAGAACTGTATAACAAATCACAGTGACAAGAGAAGAGCTTCTCTGGTTCATTAATCTGAAATATTACACGTGTTCTATTTAAGAAGAGTCAAAATGAATCAGCCGACAGGAGCTTGATAAGAAATAGTTGCTCATAATTCAAAATGACTCAGTCCATTTCAAGAAATTAAAGTGGTGCGTCCTCATTTAGCTATTGCCATCATGCATAAAACTGATGATGGAATTGTTAAAAATGGTAACCTGTGAGGTACTGTCTGATATTAGCTAGAAATGTCAACATACAGAACCTATGAGAAGCTACAGAAACTGTATTTTGGCTACAAGTTACTCACTATCTATAGCAACAAGCAAGGTCAACAGAAGCAACATCTCGAAATATGCTCAGTTAAATATTTATTAAATTATTTATAAATATTTCCCAAATACTGTAGGCTATATATATTGATATGTAACTATCATATTTATTGATTTAATCACTGTAGTATTTTTAATATTAACAGATGAACAGCACTTTTCATAATCCTGTAAACTCACAAAAGACTCCAGTTATATCAGCTTAATAAGTTTTTTTGGTTTTAAACATCACTAAACAGTCCGTTCAACAATAATCTACAAAACATTTATTTGCCAGATTATTCAAGGATTCTGTTCAGATGTTACAATCTTTGAACACACAGATCTCCCTGCCTCAAAAACAAAGGTCTGTATCATTCAAACACATTCCACAAGGTTTTCACTCTTTGCATTAAACAAGCTATGCATTATTCACACAAGCCATGCAGCATCTGTCAAACAGATTCAACCTCCGGTTATTGCACATCTGGTGGCTAGATGTTTATCTGAAAGATAGAACAGCGAGATTTAACAGCGACAAAAGATGTTGATTTTGTAGCTTTAAATGTATGTAGGTCAGGCCTACAATTCAGTGACCAAGGACATAAAGGTAGGACAGTAGAAGACAGGTTTATCCAGCACATAATCATGACATATGTTCGGGCCAGGCGTTGAAATATGAAAAAGTATCGTCCCGTTTTTCCAATCCTCCCAGACAGTTATATGTGAACGCCACCCAGTGGACAAAGATATGAAGCTTCTTAACCAAGTGCTTCCCGTCCAATATTCTCCTCCAATAAGAAACACAGAAACGGGTTTTAAGTGGTATGTCTGTCTGTGTGGGTGCAAAAAAGTTCTAGAAACAGTAGCCTACAACTTTTTCTGCAAAGTGAAAATGAATGAAAAATGGTCAGAAATCACCACATTTGTCCTTAAACTGAAATAAAATGTGTAGTCTTGATTGAATGGGCTCCTCGCTAGATTATAAAGTAATAAATATGGATATTTTTCTTACAAAAACGCATCGGTTTGCTTCAGAAGTCCTTTATTAACCCCCTGGAACCGAATGGATTATTTTTATGATGGATGGATGCGCTTTTTTGGGCTTCAAAATTCATTCGCTTCCATTTTAAAGCGAGACAGGATATTTTTAAATATAACTCCAATTGTGTTTGGCTGAAAGAAGAAAGTCATATACACCTAGGATGGCTTGAGTAGGCTACATTTTGGGATCATTTTCATTTGAGCAATGAATGTGTGCTAAATCCTCACCAGTACCTCACCTTTGGGCAGCTCTTCAGTTGGTCTCTTCACCAGAAGGGGTCGCTGCTCTCTCATTCATGGCGCCAAGAAATAAAGGCAGATCCAGAGATGCAAGAGTTGTTTTCAAACTAAATCTGCTCAACTAAACTGATTTTAAATCTAGTAAACTTTCATTATTATACTGCGTTTAAACATGGAATGCAAAATGAAGGTTTGTATTCATTTAAAACGGAATTACCCATATATTGTGATTTTTTTGTGTGTGGCAAGACTGATTTCTGAATGCATAAACTGAAATATATATATATTCATGAGGATCAAAAGGACACTTTCCCCAGTTAATTTGACTTTTAGAGTTCAGTCTGTTCACTGAAGTATTTCACTTTTCTGTTTTCTAACTCGTCTGGTGAAGTCGTTTGGGAATGGCTTGAGAATAGGGGGAGGTGCAGAATACCTCAAGTTTCTTAGTTTTGTTCCAGGGCTATTCGATGAACACTTTTCATTCCAGATGCCTTTACTGGCCGAGTTAATTCAACAATATGGCTGAGTGTGATCAAGATTAAATATTCCACAATCCTCATTCAAATTTGAAGGAATACAGGCTAAAATGGTTGTACAAGATTCAAATGAATATGTGACTTCAGGAACGTGTCTATACGAGATTATAAATAACACTGGCTGCAGTTTTTGAACTTTGCTTGATTCGAGGATGCCTGTGAAGGGTTTCAGATGTGCTCGTGTCACAGGTTTGAGCCGTTTCAGCTGCTCTCTTAAAAGTCCAGTGGTCAGATATAGAGAAGTACAATGGCAGTCTTCTACCTGAACACTAAATATACAGCAAAACATTCACTCTATTAGAAAAGGCTAGTCATTGAGGTTCTTGACTCCATTTTAAAGAACACTTTATGCCAAAAATGATTTCATAATACTTTCATGTTAAAACGTAATTTTTTTCTAGTGATAAAGTATGTTTATGAGCTGTTTGATTAATCAAATTTAATCAAACTAAATCCATAAAAAGATCACATGATGGGAACCCCTAAAATGTTCTTTCTTTGTATGAAGCTCCTGACAGAACCCGTTAAAGGGATAGTTCACCCAAAAAAAATGAAAATTCTGTCAGTAAAATCACTCACCCTCATGTGTTCATCTTCAGAACACAAATGAAGATATTTTTGATGAAATCTGAGAGATTTCTGTCCCTCCATTGACAGTTACGCAACTACTACTGAAGCTTCAAAAAGTTCATAAAGAGATCGTAAAACTAATCCATATAAATTAAGCGGTTTAGTCCAAATTTTTTGAAGAGACTCAATTCATATGGATTCGTTTTAAAATCTCTAAGTCACAGTGGTAGTTGCGAAGCTGTCAATGGAGGGACAGAAATCGCTCAGATTTCATCAAAAATATCTTCATTTGTGTTCTGAAGATGAACGAAAGTCTTCTGGGTTTGGAACGACATGACGGTGGGTGATTAATAACAGAATTTTCATTTTTGGGTGAACTATCCCTTTAAGGTTCTATATTTTCTAGTACAGAATGTGTTCAATTGGTGTATTTGAAGTAAAGATAAAAAAAAAGGATGTTTTACTGTCCCTGTAATCATCAACCTCACTGCACCTGTGATCTAAGACCAGGGATTTTCCACAGGTATTTCACTGGATATCACTGCAAAAACATTTTCTTGTTTTGTTTTCCAGTAAAAAATAACTAAACATCCTTCAAATAATTAAATTGACCTGAGAAGCAAAGTTGAATCCAACCAGAATTGTTCTTGGAGCTCCAAGGTTTGGTGACATGGTGTTTTGAGGATGGCATTGAGGTCACATTTGCCCAGGAAGTGCCTGAATTACACTGCCTCCTTCTGGCCCCGAAACAACCACATCTTAAGTCTGAGATCCATAGAGCTAAACATCAGGGAGGTCAGAGCGCATGTTAGAGAGAGGGATGGGATGGGACGCCAGCAGGGAAAGAAATAGACGTGAGAGACAGGGAGGGGAATGAGAATGAAGGAGACAACGTGGCAGTGTGTGTTCCTGTGCTACTTCTGAAGACAGGCAAATTACTAAAGGTTCATCTGAGGTAGCAAGGGCGACCATGTGAACATTCAATCGTGTTTTTCTTAATAATAATTTTTTTTAAATTACCTCCGAAAAAAATATACATTTTGAGCATCATTCCTTCAGTGTCACATTCAGAAAGCATTCTAATATGATGATTTGCTGCAAGGAACATTTATTATTATGAAAATGCATATACATTTATTTTTTTTGATGAACAGAAATTTCAAAAGAACAGCATTTATTTGAAATAGAAATCTTTTAACAACATTATAAATGTCTTTATTTCCACCTTTGGTCAATTTAATGCGTCCTTGCAAAATAAAATTATTAATTAAAACAATCTTACTGACCCCAAATTCTTGACAGTATAAATTACAGTGTCTCAATTGCACAAATTCACTTATTTGATTAGTGACCTAGAAATAGTGCAGAAATATTCATCATAACACTTCTTCATTTGAAATGGTTCTAAAATAAAATCCCAACAATCTAAAGGTTAAATCCCAGATTTTAGATGAGTTTTAAGTTGATAGCACCTTTGCTTTTGAGAAACATCTTTCTTGTTCCTACAGACACTAACTGCTGGTAGCAGAGCTTCCCAAACCCTCCTTTCTGTTTAAGTTTATGACCCCTGAGATGAAGCCTCTCAGCATGCACTCAGTCCACACGTGGCTGTAAAGAGCAGGTAGGGGCCTATGCCTTGCCACAGGTCAGGTGTGTAATTTGATGGGCGGTGTGTATAGGCCCAAACGTGAGGCTCCACCACAGATCGGCTGTTAAAGAAAGAGTACAGATGGAATAGTCTTAGTTCTGAGCCTCAATGAAAATGACACTTAGAAATAAATCTAGGTTGCAAGTATGGAGCCATAAAATTGATGGTAACTTGTTTATATAAAAATACAACACATTTTTAGAGCAATATTTATGCTTCAATGTACACTACCGGTCAAAAGTTTGGAATAATTCCGATTTTTTTATGCTCATTAAAAAATGTATTTATATTTTAAAAATGTAATTTATTCCTGTGATCAAAGCTGAATTTTCAGCATAATTACTGCAGTCTTCAGTGTCACACGATCCTTCAGAAATCACTCTAATATGGTGATTTGCTGCTCAATTATTGATAATGGTTCTTATTATTATTAATGTTGAAAACAGTTGTGCTGCTTAATATTTTTGTGGAAACCGTGATACATTTTTTTGTCAGGATTCTTTGATGAGTAAAACTATTGACCGGTTGTATGTATATAAATATATCGTAATAAATAAATATATATATATGTATATATACAGTGCTTAGCATAAGTGAACACACCCATGCTAAAGTTGACTTAAAAGAGGAATAAAAATTCATCTTTTGGAAATTGATCTTAATGCCTTAATTTAAAAAATGAAGAAAAATCCTTTAAGGACACTTATTTTCTTTGTGAATGAATAATGTATCGTAAATAAATAAATGTTCTTCCTTAAAATACAGGGGGCATAAGTCAGGACACCCCTATGTTAAATTCCCATTAAAATAGCCCCACATCTTCACATACTCTTCACCACCTTTGGCATGGTTTTATCTCAGTTATGATTTGCATTGAGAGATGATCTTATGGAAAGTACCCCATGCCAATCTCTAGGTATGGTGAAGGGTATATGATGATGTGGGGATATTTTAATTCCAAAGGCCAAGGGAACTTTATCAGGATGCATAGTAATGCATAGAAATAACTGGCCTTTAAAAATAAAAATCTGCCTTCCTCTATGGGAATTTAACATAGGGGTGTCCTGACTTATGCACCCTGAAAAACATTTATTTATAGAAGATAAATTATTCATTCACAAAGAAAATTGGCCATCAATGCCATGTAAAACAAATACGACTAGGCAAGAAATCACATTGAATGCTGGTTCAATGGAGGAAAGTGGGCGGAGTAGATAGACGCCATTGAAAGGAGGAAGCAGTGTTTCCTTCAGTGACTGACTGACATTAACCCATAAACTCCTCCTTCCTCATCAAGTCTGGACCACACCCCCCTAGAATGAGGGTCTTGGCCTTCAGGGTCCCGTAAAAGCCCCTGGGTGATTGTGTTTGCTGACCACAGGCCCTGAACAGGGCGGGTCTAAGGGAGGAACGACGTCCCACCATTATCTGTGTGTATGCGTGTAGCTCCAGGCCACAGGATTCCATTCCTTCCTTCTGCTGTGTTTTTTCCAGACCTGACAGGCAGGCTGAGGCACTGCAGGAGTGAGAGAACGAGAGACGTAAGACGTGAGATAGTGAGAGGGGCCTCAAGATGTCTGTGGAAAATGAATCACAGAGGCTGACTCAAGGGAGAGAGAGAGAGAGAGAGAGAGAGAGAGAGAGAGAGAGAGAGAGAGAGAGAGAGAGACGAGAAACACATCTGGACAAAAAAGGAGAGCAAGAAAGGAAAACTTTCACAGACGCATATCTGACTTTTCATTTTCCGTAGATATGCGTCTCTTTTACGCCCTAAAAGTTCAAGAAAACCTTCGTAATCATAAGTTTAAGTAACATTTACAGACAAAATGTTTGCTCATCTAGACTCTGCAATTGAGTTGAGATCCCTTCCATTACAGTAAGAAGCAGTCTGGGATCTGCAGTCTAAACAGAGTCCAGGCATCAAGCTGTCCTCGCCATCCTCGGGTTCCTTTAATGTCATGTTTTTCAAGGCTGCAGACTCCTCTGTAAAATACTAACCATCCTCCACGATAACAGATAGAACAGCACTGCAAACTTCAGCTGCCAATGCCCAAATCTCTTTGGCTCGCCACACATGTCATTAGAGTTTTTTTCTTTTCTTACCGGAGGTGTGTGTTGCTCAGTGCAGTGAGGTCAAGAAAACCTGTCTTCAGCCACGTCACACAAGAGAAGCATCTCTCAGGCAGACGTGTAAAGGAGATACTTGTGTTTAAATGGTTGCTATTGGATTATTTTGGGAGACCTACCTGTGTGTTAAGTAAAATTATTATTGGAAACTTGTACTTTGAGGCTCTAAATGAAAAATGAAATGTATGATTTTTAATTGAAAATGTAGGGCATAAAGTATAAAAATGCCTGACAGTAAAAAAATGTTTGTTTGTTGTTGAAAAATTGATATTTTTATTCAGCAAGGACTCGTTAAATTATGAAAAGTGACATTAAGACATAATGTTACAAACGATTTCTATTTCAAATAAATGCTGTTCTTTTTTAACTTTAAAGAATCTTCCAGCAAAAAATAAGCAGCCCAACTGTTTTTAACATTGATAATAATAATAAATGTTTCTTGAGCAGCAAATCAGCATATTATAATGATTTATTAAGGATCATGTGACTGTGGTTGTAATAATTTTTGACAAAATTATTGTTTTTGCTGTGTTTTGATCAAATAAATGCAGCCTTGGTGAGCAGAAGGACTCGTGTCATTTATACGCCAAAAATAGTATTTGCGTGTATATGATACGCAGTTTTTGTGTGCATAATGCTACGCACTGAAAACCCCTTGGGTAGGATTGGGGGGGGGAGGGGGTGCGTGCGCATTACACGCAATAAAGTGCGTATCATATGCAAGCGAAAACTGCGTATCATATACACGCAAAAACTTTTTTGCCGTATAAATGACACGAGTCACCAACTAAGCAAGCCAGAGGTGACTGTGGCAAGGAACCCAAACTCCATCAGGGGACAGAATGGAGAATAAAACGTTTCAGAAGCTCTATGCTTTTCACCATTGTTAAGTTAGATTATTTTGTTTTATGTTTTTTTTTTTAAGTCCCAACACAGTCTCATGAAAGTGCGTATCTATACCACGAGTGTTATTTCTCGTGCCATTTATACGCCAGAAATGTTTTTTTGCATGCATATGATACGCACTGAAAACCCCTTGGGTAGGATTGGGGGGGGGGGGGGGGGGGGGTGCGTGCGTATTACACGCCATAAAGTGCGTATCATATGCACGCAAAATACATTTTGGGCGTATAAATGGCACGAGAAATAACATTCGTGGTATAGATACACACTTTCATGAGACTGTGTTGGGACTTCTTTTAAAAAAAAACATTAAACAAAATAATCTAACTTAACAATGGTGAAAAGCATAGAGCTTCTGAAACGTTTTATTCTCCATTCTGTCCCCTGATGGAGTTTGGGTTCCTTGCCACAGTCACCTCTGGCTTGCTTAGTTGGTGACACTTAATATTCAACAATATTATTGATCTGCCTGCATTGACACCATTATATGAGAACTGAACTGAGCTGGACGATGACATCACGGTTTTCTCCAGAGCGGCTGTATAGATAAATGAACAGAAATGAACCATCACTGAACTTCTGCTGTACATCCGAAACAAACTCTGTTGCATTATTTTCCGGTTTATCGCTGTAAACATTTCCGTCTGTAACTGAGACAGGATTGTAGGAGTTATGGTGAAGTATTGCATCTTTTGAGGCAGTGGTAGTGGGCGTAAGTATAATTTGTAGTCAGAGCCCCCGTCACTTCCTCCGGTCCGCACTTCCATATAGACTACACTCTGATCACACATGAAGATCAGACGAGAGAAAACACAGCGACCATGTTGTGAACTTGCGAAGAAGAGATCTGGGTCTTAGGCCAGCGCATGAGCGTGTTTATCTAACTGCCCCTGGGACAAGCAGAGGAAAGCGCTTTGATTCCAGCTCAGTACGCCTTATCCTGCCTGGCAGGGGCTAAACTAAACGTCCCGCACAACACACTCGCAGTCTGACACACACCGGCTAAGGCTCCGACATTTTCTTAACCTGCATGTGTGCGGTGAAGAGTATCTGCTTCATGCATGCATCTGTTAAACTGTGAGAAACAGTGACTATAGCTAAAGCTTTTTTTGAATTGACAAGCAGCTGAAGTCCTCCAGCGTTCAGCAGCCAAACCTGTCAGCTGTAGATCACCCCGAAAAAGCCCATCAGCACTCTGATGCTCCGCTGTGAAGAAGAACGAGTCTGTCGTCTCTCGCTGGCTCGCTTGGCTAAAATATAAACATATTTAAAATAACAGATTTAGGAAAGTTGATTTGAACAAAATACCTCATTGGCCTACAAAGGCCTTGATCCTTTGACCAAAACAAAATAGGGATCCTTGTTAACAATTTATTTCGACGCTCCACTTTAGAAATTCTAACTATAACTATGTCAACTAGTCATTAGTCTAAAGATGATCATCAAAATAAACTGTAATCAGATCCTTTTACTCTCATAATTCCATCCTTTCCTTACTTTCCAAAAAAAAAAAATTCGGTAACACTTTATTTTAGGGTTCAATTCTCACTATTAACTGATACACAACTACCACTTTAACGCTTCATAAACTTCATAAAGAGATCGTAAACTAATCATGAATTGAGCGGTTTAGTCCAATTTTTCTGAAGAGACTCGATCACTTTATATGATGAACAGATTGAATTTAGGCTTTATAAATTATTACTGAATATTGAATTTAAGCACATATAAACACCATTGATTGATCAGTGAACATAAACAGAAGCTCAACCGAACCTGCTTGACACGCGAGAACAAACCTCATTGGTTCTTGACACGTCAAACGTGATGCGTAACACGAGAATGAACCTCATTGGTTCTTGACACGTCAAACGTGATGCGTAACACGAGAATGAACCTCATTGGTTCTCACATGTCAAGCGACATGCTTGAGCTTCTGTTTACCACAACTGATGTGTGCGTTGATCAATGTTTATGTGTCAATAAAAGCCTAAATTCAAACTTTTCATCATATAAAGCGACCGTGTCTCTTCAGAAAATTTGAACTAAACCGCTCAATTCATATGGATTAGTTTTACAATCTCTTTATGAACTTTTAGAAGCTTCAGTGGTAGTTGCGTAGCTGTCAATGGAGGGATAGAAATCTCTCAGATTTCATCAAAAATATCTTCATTTGTGTTCTGAAGATGAACGAAAGTCTTATAGGTTTGGAACGACATGAGGGTGAGTATTAATGAAAGAATTTTCATTTTTGGATGAACTATCCCTTTAAGACTGTGGTCTCTGTAATAATGGAATTGAAGTAGGCTATAAACAGTAGAGCCTCAGATAATATGAAAGAATTTCAGGTCTTGTGCCTACTAGCATGTCTGGCGATTTCAAAAGATGGCAATAAACAAATCAAGTAAATACATCATTTTTGAATGCTCTTTTTTTAAATAAATAAAATGATCTTACTAAATGTAGGTGGGATGGATGGCATTTGAACATGTTGCGTATGCAATATGCTGAGTACACCCACTGAAGTCTCAGCAGGAGCGGCAGGTGTTCCCTATAAAGAGCAGCCCAGACAGGACCCTAATTTAACACTCAACACATGGCCACGAGGTGACCACCACCTACAACGCCTCTCTTCTTTTACAACCAATGCATTTAGTGAATAATTCAAATCAGGGAAGAATAATTACATTCAAATCTACATACAACTACATGATCCACTGTAATATTAAATAGTAACTGATGCAACCGAACGAAATTTCCTGCCAAAAATATAACCGAGCTAATTTTGGTGGAGGTAGAGATGGTAGAGGATGAGGTTTCTGTTGTATTACCACTAATTTCCCGTGGGTTGTAGATGTCATGGATTGCGCTTGTAAGCTGCCGTTCACACAGAACGTGTTGAAATATGCTTGATCATTCAATCTATATGATGCCCCATAATGGAGCTTTAAATAGTGACGAGGACAAAAGCTATATGGTATAATGAATAAATACACTGATGAAGAATGGTATAAGAATGAATAAATACACTGATGAAGAATGCATTTTTCCATACCTGATCAGTCATGATCTTGTTACTTTAAAAAAAGCAGATCTAGAAGATCTAAAAGTTAAAAGTGTGGAAAAACAGAGGGAGAAAGAAGGAATAAGTGTAATTTGAGTATGTGCAGAGTGCAGCTGCACCAGTCCTGGCCTGTCCTGTGTCTTCCCCCCCTACACACACACACACACACACACACACACACGAACATAAAGAAAAGCACAGCTCATGACCTGAGGGTTCCCATTCTTAACTCGTACTAACCTTCACTCTCATCTCCCCCCATAAACCTCCCAGGAAAGACAACACTTCAATTACTTTCACACAGAGGCCCGTTTGAACCAATCTATCCTCAGTCAAATGCAAAGAGACAGAAGTTTAAAGAAAGTTAGCAAGTTGGCATTTTATAACTGCGAATTAACATAATGGAATAATAATGAGGCTAAAATAAATACAATGGACTTTAATTGACAAAAATATATTGCTTACCAATAATGGAGAAGCCCTGTTTCCACTTGGTATTAAGATGCCTTTACAGTTCAGAAGACTATATAAGTCTCCTGAATTCCATGAACTTATTCAAGTCTTTTATGATACTTTTATGGTGGTTTTACATCCATTTTGAAACATGACAGCTTCAATACCCATTCTACATGCTTAAATTCATTTCTTTATTACAGAATATGTGCATTAAAACTATGCATTTATTGTCAATTTTCTTTGAACGTGGCTCATGAAATCAGAACTTAAAGGGTTAGTTCACCCAAAAATGAAAATTAAGTCATTAATTACTCACCCCCATGCTGTACCAACCCCGTAAGACCTTCGTTCGTCTTCGGAACACAAATGAAGATATTTTTGATTAAATGTGAGAGCTGGATCACTCCTCCATAGGCTCCCTAAGGGATTGAATCCTGACGGCCAAGAAAGTCAATGAAGAAAATGTTTAAATATTCCATGTCGCAACAGTGGCTCAACTATAAGTTTATCAAGCGACGAGAATACTTTTTGTGCGAAAAAACAAACAAAAATAACGACTTTATTCGACTATTCCTTTTCTTCCTTGTAGGCCTGTAACGAGACTTCAAGAGATTTCCACGACGCACGCGCGAGAACTTAACTGAAGTAGTTGAAGGAGATCGCAATTCTCGCGCGTGCGCGTCGTGGAAATCTCTTGAAGTCCCGTTTCAGTCCCGTTTTCATCTGTTTTCAATTATGATACAAATATAATTTTTTACTATGGTTTGATCACAATGTTGTACAGGAACTGTATCAAGTTAGAATCTGATTTCTAATGGAGATCGTGGGTGTCTGAGATACATGAAGTTTAAAACCGCAGAACATCTACTTATTGACACAAGCACAAATATTCCCGTTCCTTTCAGCGCACCAAAGTGCCTGTCCACTTAAGTTGAATCTAAACTCTTGTCCTTAACTGTTAATGTGCACTCAAAGGAGAATTTGGGTCTATGGATTATTGTTTTCCTTTTAAGCCTCTAAGTGGAGAACATTAAAAAAAACATCTACATACTACATATATTGTTTACATGCATATGTGAAGGATTTCCAGGGAGTTAAAAAGGGAAAACGCTCCTCCTCTACAGTAGAACTAGAAAAGAAATCTGGTGGAAAAGCAGCAATGAAACAGAGACACACCCTTGAACTTTTCTCCATGCAGGAGAGAGAGAGAGAGAGAGAGAGAGAGAGAGAGAGAGAGGGGGGGGGGGGGGGGGGGGGGGGAGGGGGGCAAGTTCATACCTATCCATTCTGAAATTTGAGTTATATATTCAACATGGAAGACACTGACAAAATATTCTTATTTTGCATTTAATTCTTAATGATTTCCTTCTGACCAAATGCATAGAAATGAGGATATTCATGGTAATTCTGCTGGAAAATACAATATCTGGCATGTGTCTTTTTTCCCCTCTTTTATTTCGGAATTTTTTTTTACAAAAGAATGGAAAGTATTCCTTTCAATTTTTTTGTGACCTGGCAAGTGCACTATAAATTCCAGGGCTAGACTCTATAATAGATCAGTATTATATTACTATAAAGAAACAAAGACATTCAAATAATAAAATAAACAGAAAAAGGACTGAAAATTATTTACTTAATTTTTCGGTTGGCCAAAAGTGATGTCCAGAGGGGATATTTGTTTTTAATGACCCTACAAGTTCCATGAAACGTTTTAATATTTTTAAAATATGAGGCGAGCACAAATCATTTAACTTGGTTAAGGTGTGTCTCTGACAAAACTATTTGGCAAAAAAGGCAAACTACAGAAAAAGTTGTTTTTTTTTTCGCATGTTTCATTGCGCTATCACAAATAAAACTATCGACTTCAACCACAACTATGCAATATGCTTAGAAAATCATGAATAATATTTGATTAAAGGGTGAAGATGTCAGTTTTCCTATAGGTGACATCACTTTTTTACTGCATATGTTGACCTGTTTCAGAGTCTGTCCAATGTTTCTCTACAACAAATCATTACTGCATGTTTACAGTTCAATCCCCCATTACAATATGTGCATGCTGCTTTACATGCTATGAAGAATCTTAACAGACTGTAAAATTCTGTTGCTTTTTTCACATGAATCGTTTTTCTTTGTTTAGAAAAAGTCAACGACAGAGGGAGGAGGGAGAGGCAAAAAGAACCGAGAGAAAGGACAGGAGATTTCTACCAGATGCAGCGGTTTCACGCTGGAGAAAGGCCAGTGAGAATGTACTCATGCTTTAGCTATTTCATGGGCAGCCTGATCATTGGGGGAGGGGCTTATACGTACAGAGCTAAAAAAAAAAAAAAAAAAAACCTCCATCCTACTTTCAAAAGTGCAAAGAGATGTTGCCATCTTTCAGATACTGTAGATACACCTACACCTTACATATATGACATATATGAAGCTGAACTCAACAAGCAAAGCACTGCAATGGTAACACAGCAAATGTGTGCTGTTATTGAGCTATAGTGGTGACTGCCTCTCTTTCCATTTAAGAGGGCCGAGAGATGTTAAGCACAAGGAACTGCATCTCACATTAACTGTGACTGTGATTTTCCACTGCGAGAGCTCTTGGAGAAGAAAGGGGGAGGGACGAGACAAAGGAAGCTGGAAAAAATAAATTCGTCTGCAGTTCTCCGAGCTGGAATTTCTGGCATCATCAACCAGACCTCTGAATGTAACCGAATGGAGAGAGAAACAAAACTCTTAAAAGTGCATATAAAAATGGCCCCTATACATTTTCTAAGAAAGGGTTATAGACCCTTAAAGGGTTCTGTCAGATGCTTCATATATAGAACCTTTTATAGAATCATTTTTATCAATTTAGTTTTAATTAATTTTGATAAAATTGTATGAATTAAATAGCTCAAACATACTTATTACTTATTAAATCATACTTCAAACAGTTAAGTATTATGCAGTCATTTAAAAAAAAATCTCCTTATACAGAACCTTTTAGGCATAAAGTGTTTCAACTTAAAAGTCTTAGGGTTCTGTACAACCCTTCGAACCCCATTGAAGACTTTTTACACATAATATTTAACTCTTTTCCCACCAGCATTTTTTTTTAAGGAGTTGCCAGCCGCCCCTAGTATTTTTAAATCATTTTCACAAAACGTTCATGGCCTGCAGAATCTCTTGTTGTATGAATATCTGAACATGCAATATATCAAAAGAAAGAAATAGTCCATCTGCTTTTAAACAAAAAACTTTTTTATTCTAGCTGCATTCTTTTTAATTTTTCGTAATTTTCATTCAAAAAAGGCAACGTTTTGATCAAAAAGCTGACAAAATCGTGTTTTTTTGTCTGGATCAGAATCAGAACAGTGATCAAAACCATAAACTGGTCCATAAACACCCGCAATACTTGCACAAGTTCCATGAAACGTTTTAATACGTTTAAAATATGAGGCGAGCACAAACCATTTAACTTGGTTAAGGTGTTTCTCTGACAAAATTATTTGGCAAAAAAGGCAAACTACAGAAAAAGGTTTTATTTTACTATGCAAAAAAAATGCTCAGGAAAAAGCATACATTGACTAACATAATTAGTTACTAATATTTTGTTGGTTCTCTCTTGTTTTTGCCATGTTTCATTGCGCTATCACAAATAAAACTATCGACTTCAAGCACAACTATGCAATATGCTTAGAAAATCTTGAATACTATTTGATTAAAGGGTGAAGATGTCAGTTTTCCTATAGGTGACATCACTTTTTTACTGCATATGTTTTTTCAGAGTCTGCTCAATGTTTCTCTACAACAAATCATTACTGCATATTTACAGTTCAATCCCACATTAGAATATGTGCATGCTGCTTTACATGCTATATGAAGAATCTTAACAGACTGTAAAATTCTGTTGCTTACAAAACTATAGCTCTTCCTGGGTCGACATTTCATTCAGTAACATTAGGCAGTTTTAAATGATATGCTTTTTAATTTTGATGATTGCATCATTTTACATATGCATCTGCTTATGGTATCGCTTGTTTCTGCTTCATCTTCGCCTGTGTTTTGATCGGGAGATTCAGTCATGTTTCAGAGGATGTGTAATAGCGCCCCCTATCATATAACAGTGAAAACACGGAAAGCCGGAAAATTCCGTCAATGGCGGGGAAAGAGTTAAAATGCGTATTTGTCGATTGGACCACAAGTGGACGACACTAAATAAATAGGTGTAAAATGTTTTGAGCTTGTCCACTTTCGACCATATTTGACCAGTAGACGCTCATGTGGTCAAATGCGTTCAAACAGCCAAAAAAGATTGCCTACTCTCCACCTACAGACCTAATGCAGAAACATTATGGGAAGCGTGCTAGTCAGACGGGATTGAAACTTTCCAGGGCTGAAGCCACTGGTCAACAGTAAACGACAACATATCGAGCACAATGTTCTTCCACCAGTCCTGACTTCCAGCGCAAACCCACAGCGATCGGCAGGGTCTTGACGAAAGCGGCTCCTCTACTCATCTTTTTCTGTTGTCTCATTTTGCAAGCTTATTTCATTCATTGTATGAAAATATCTGAAATATCTGCTACTGGCCCCGCAGTGAAAACCCAAGCCCGGTGCTTAAAGTAGAACTCCGGCGCAAAATGAACCTTTGGTCTAATAAAACATTGGTACCTAGTCAACCGTTATCTGAGGTTTGTTTTCATGATAATCGAATGTAAAGAGTTTTATCTCTAAAAACTGTTTAGCGTATAACGCTAGTAATGGGGGCATATAATAAGTAAAAAGAAATCGCTAGTTAATACCACTAACAAGGCTCAAAATAGCCCCACACGAACACAGTAACATAATGAGGGTCCCTACATGCAAAACGGAGCATTGAGAATTTTGTAAGTGTACAGACCGTAAGGGAATGAATCCTGACGGCTCAGAAAGTCATTAAAGAAAATGTTTAAATATTCCATGTCACAACAGTGGCTCAACTATAAGTTTATCAAGCGACGAGAATACTTTTTGTGCGAAAAAAACAAACAAAAATTACGACTTTATTCGACTATTCCTTTTCTTCCTTGTAGGCCTGAAACGAGACTTCAAGAGATTTCCACGACGCGCATGCGCGAGAACTTAACTGAAGTAGTTGAAGGAGATCGCAATTCTCACGCATGCGTCGTGGAAATCTCTTGAAGTCTCGTTTCAGGCCTACAAGGAAGAAAAGGAATAGTCGAATAAAGTCGTTATTTTTGTTTGTTTTTTTCGCACAAAAAGTATTCTCGTCGCTTGATAAACTTATAGTTGAGCCACTGTTGTGACATGGAATATTTAAACATTTTCTTTAATGACTTTCTGAGCCGTCAGGATTCATTCCCTTAGGGAGCCTATGGAGGAGTGATCCAGCTCTCACATTTAATCAAAAATATCTTCATTTGTGTTCCGAAGACGAACGAAGGTCTTACGGGGTTGGTACAGCATGGGGGTGAGTAATTAATGACTTAATTTTCATTTTTGGGTGAACTAACCCTTTAAACCACTAGTGTGGAGAAATGAAGCTGTGCCTCTTTAAAACTTGTGTGCCCTCCATATGTTTCCTCACGGATATAATGTCTTCCAGGTGTCTTTAGGGCTTTTTATGACCCTAAGATATGAGTTCCTTCACCCTGGGATTACATTTACAACTAACTAACAAACTAAGCTAATCGTTGTTAAACACTCAAAACATTTTGGACAACTCATGTGACTTACACTTGAATCTGATTCTCTCATGGTTCATCGTTGCAGTTAAACTCTCTTCTCTTTCCTCATACCTAAACAGGCCAACAGGACAATCCATCAATCCTCACAGCTCTCATTGGCTCCAAATTGTTCCACTAACCAAAGGTTTCCGTGATCTGAGAATGCCATGCCATGTTTTTCAGGTTCTGACTGACTTTGTTTGTGTTTTTTCCCAATTGTTTTAGTAGTAAAATCATCATTTCCCTTATGCTTTTGATGAGCACATGCAAAGAACATATCTCAATAAAATCTAAAAATCATTGATCGCATTATTATTGCGTTTTAGATACCATGCATCATTAACTGATTAAAAGAGGACAGATCTGCAGGAAACTGTAAGGGACGGAGTTCAGCATACTTGAACAATAACGCTGTTTTAAGCAAATAAATGTTTAGATTTTATTTCAGCAACAGACACGCTGAGCTGAGGAGGAAGGAAAGACCAGGGGGAAAGGAGGAAAAAAAGCACGACAGACAAAAAAAAAAGGAGGAGTTTTACGGGTCACATATGTTGCTTATAAACTCACTGAAAGTGGAGAAGGACGGAGAGAATTGTCTGTTTCAGTCTTTGAGAGTGACCAACACAGTGTGCCGAGTAGCTTTCCCCCAAACACTGACACCATGGAAAAAGTGACATGGCATGTGGAAAATTCACATTCGGGCAGGAGCGAAAGACCCTAAGAAAACAAAACATAACAAATCAGACATTTGACTTCTTTCATGAAAAATAAGCCAAATACATCTAACTACAAGATTAAAATTCAACACTATTATGAAGGATCAACTCAGTATCCTCTTTAGATAGAGGATAGCTGACCTTGATAGACCTTAAGTTCGATGAAACAAGACATGAATGTGTGTTTGTGTGTTAATGTGTGTTTACAGTGACATGGTGAGAGTACTGGGAAGTCTCGTCATGGAATGAGTCATGAGTATGACATTTTTTAAAATTAAATAAATAATATGTAGACACGAAAATCGTCTTTTTGAGATGTTTTTAAAAACACCAAAAGATAGATCTATCTATCTATCTATCTATCTATCTATCTATCTATCTATCTATCTATCTATCTATCTATCTATCTATCTATCTATCTATCTATCTATCCATCTATCCATCTATCCATCCATCTCTATGCTATAAATCTATCTTTCATTCTATGCTTGTATCTATCCATCCACCCATCTTTCGTTTGCATCAGTTTCTCCTGCTGTTTCTGAGCTCAGGCAGTGTGTGGGGGTTTGGGTGGATCAGGAAGAGAGCTGAGGACTTCTGGGCTCTAAAGGTCTGATGATCTGGTCACTTTTGAATGTAAACTATAAACTGTATTCGCTAGCTCCTCTTTCATATCGATAAAATACAAATGAAATTAGACTTGCTTGCCTGGCAGTAAAAATAGTTTAAGACAAAGGAATTTGTGTTAGAGAACATCACATGTGGAATGTGAAGTCGGCATGGCTGCCACATTTTCCATATTGGAAGCGAAGTTAGTCCATTCTCTTCTTTTGGAATGAACCAATAGGAATCTTTTCTTTGCAAGAGTTTATCAATTTCTTTTTTTATATCAGATTTCAGATGCATACATGACATTTGCGAATAAAACCGGTTTTCTTTCTCTCATTTCATATCAAGACGGAGCCCTGATAAACAGTTCCCTCCCCTTCACTCTTGACGGACAGCTGAGGCAGCCAATGAGCTGAAGGCAGAGCACAAATCACTGCGTTCTATCATTAGCATTCACGTTTTCTTTGCTTCCCACAACGGCTAGAGACCACAGTACCAAAGAGCTGTAATTGTGTGTGTTTACAGACTGGTATATTGGTGCCTGGTGAAGTTGGCAGCACAGCTAGCAATACTCAACATCCTGTGCTTTTTGACGTTTTAACACTTTTTGTCTTCTTTTGCTGTTAGTGCTTTTCAGCTCAAAGTTTTGTCTTGCTGCAGCAGACCAAGAGTGAGTTTCCCAGATGTGTGATGATATACTGCACCACATTTGCCCTCTTCCAGAGTAAGAGGGGAAGGGAGGTGGGAGAGAGAGAGAGAGGGAGGTGTGAGAGAGAGAGAGAGAGAGAGAGAGAGAGAGAGAGAGAGAGAGAGAGAGAGAGAGAGAGAGAGAGAGAGACAGGCCAGACAGCTGGACCCACTTAAACTATTCCTCATGTGTGCTGTTATATGGAAAAGATTTCACCGTTTGCCTTTACTGAGACTGCTTTAGCTTAACCATTTAAAGACCCACTCCCATGCAGGATTTAGCTTTGCTTGGCTCTGATCAAATACAGCCTTAAGCTTGTATTAATTATGATCTTTACTTATTAACGGCATTATTGAAAATATTTGAAGATTTACTTTGCATGCATGCATATACATGAAACAGTGTCTATATTTAAGGGTGAATCTCTAGAATAGCACATAGTCTCAGTTCCTATAAACTATTTATCAGTAAAATTATGTGATTTTCAATAAATAAATAAATAAACTCAATATACTTTTGTGCAGGACATTTTATTCGACAGCTTTGATATGTTGAAGATTTTTTTGAATGCAAGAATAAACATGATATAAAAAAACCTAATATACTTTTGTGCAGGACATTTTATTTGACCTACCTAAACAACAAAAAATATATTTATACTGTGATATCAACTGCTTTGGAAGATTAAATATTTATTTTGCATGCATGCATAAATGTGAAATCTAAATAAACTCAAATAAATAATTTTGTGCAGGACATTTTATTTGATAGACAGCACAAATTAAAATGTTTAAATATTGTTATAATAATAAATTATTAGATTAATGCATATATATTTAATTTCATTCTGCTATATGGTCCTTGTGCTGGACAACTCCTTGACGGTCTTAAAAGGTATTATATGTTAGCTTTTTTCTCAAACCACTGCAGACCCATCTACCAATTTAACTGGCTGTGCACCCCTGTGACATTGTGCTTGTGTATTTTTATACCTCTTATTATGCCTTTGCTGACCAGACTTTGAGTCATGTGGACACGGAATAAAACTAACTATGTGTTAGGCAGAAGCAAGGGTGGTTCCCAGCTTTGATTCTCTCTTCTTCTCTCTTTTGAGAAGGCTACGTTCTTGACTTATCTCACAGATGAAGAATGCTAGTTGTCAGATGATGACGGTGTTCAAAAGCATATTCAAGTTGGATTTTAAAAGTGATAATTTAATGGTGACCAGCTACCATGGTTGTTTCAGCAGAGACAATGATTAGATACTACTAACACATATCTAATGATCAATAGCCCTTAAAGAAGCAAGAATGTGCATTAGTATAGCACTGATGTGTAGGATTTACTCTGTTCATTTTTACTGCAGATTTTTCTCTTTTCATATGGAAAGGTCATCACCACAGAGTCCAAAGTAAGGAAAAAGGATATCAGCCTTGGAGCATAGCCTGTAATTTCAAAACCTCAGTCTACTTTCTTTCTCTCTGTGCGAGTGTGTCCTCTTCTCAGTCAAATGAGTTCTAAATTATGGGAGTGTGTGCTCCTCCTCCTTAATGACTGTCTCAGTGCTTTCTCAAAGATAGGATAATTCACATGCCACACCAGCAGACTAGCTCTCCAGCAGCAATGCCTACGTATCCCATATATAAGCTGCAATGCATTCCACGCACCATGAATCACTGACAATATTTACACTATGCATAAGGCAAGGCAAGACAAGGCAAGTTTATTTATATAGCACATTTCATACACAATGGCAATTCAAAGTGCTTTACATAGAAGAAATTAAAATAATCAAAACAAATAAGAATAATTAAAACAGTTTAGAATAAAAAATCAAATAAAGTAGTACTGGTCCACCCCTATCTGAGATGGAAGAGATTGAGCCGGTTTACGGTGCCACTGGATCTCTAGCCCAGGGACGTACTCTGCTGGGGTGGTGCTACACCAGTAATGCCCAGCGGGGCCCCCACAGAGCACGCTTCGTGTGCGCTGTCTGCTGCCGTTACCCTTAACGACGCTCTCAGCGACTTCTTATACAGCAGTATAACTTACTCCTTCACTCGCCTCATCGGAGTGAAGACTCTCCCGCTCTCCTTCAAAATCTCTTCCAGAGATTATAAAAATAAATAAATTAGAAATTAGAAAACAAACAAAGACAAAACCAGTACAGTAAAAACAGTCGGACGGACAGTGGCACAGTGTTCATTCAGTAAATGCATAGCTAAACAGATGTGTTTTGAGTCTGGATTTGAAAGTGACTACTGTAGGAGCACATCTGATCTCTTCTGGAAGCTGGTTCCAGCTGCGGCTGGCATAATAGCTAAAAGCAGACTCTCCGTGCTTAGAGTGAACCCTTGGTATTTCTAGCTGACGTGATCCTAATGATCTGAGTGATCTGTTAGGTTTATATTCAGTGAGCATATCTGCAATATATTGAGGTCCTAACCCATTGAATGATTTATATACCAGTAATAATACTTTAAAATCAATCCTAAATGTAACTGGGAGCCAGTGTAAAGACCTGAGGACTGGTGTGATATGTTCATATTTTCTGGTTCTGCTCAGAATCCTGGCGGCAGCGTTCTGTATGAGCTGCAACTGTCTTATGGTCTTTTTAGGAAGGCCAGTGAGGAGTCCATTACAATAATCCACCCTGCTGGTGATGAACGCATGCACAAGTTTCTCTAAGTCTTGATTGGAAACAAAGCATCTAATTTTTGCAATATTTTTCAGATGATAGTATGCTGATTTAGTTATTGCTTTGACATGACTACTGAAAGTAAGGTCTGACTCTAGAGACACACCAAGATTCCTGACTTGATTTTTAGTTGTTAGCCCCCAAGGTATGCATTCACCTTGAGAACTTCATCTTTGTTTCCAAACGCAATGACTTCAGTTTTGTCTTTGTTTAACTGAAGAAAGTTTTGGCACATCCAACCGTTGACTTCATCAATGCATTGGCACATGCATTGTAGTCGTTAGGCGATAGGGCTAAGTAGAGCTGTGTGTCGTCTGCATAGCTGTGGTAAGCAATTTTGTTCTTTCTCATTATTTGGCTCATTGGGAGCATATACAGGTTGAACAGGAGTGGTGCAAGAATTGAGCCTTGAGGGACTCTGCAAGTCATGGATGTCCACTCAGACTTATGTTCTCCTATACTCACATAATAACCTCTGCCTTCTAAGTATGACCTGAACCATTTTAGGACTATCCCAGAAAGCCAGTTTTCCAGCCTGTCAAGAAGTATGTCGTGAACGACAGTGTCAAATGCAGCACTGAGGTCGAGTAGTACCAGCACTGATAATTTGCCTGTATCAGTATTTAAGCGAATATCGTTTATTATCTTTATGAGCCCTGTCTCTGTGCTGTGATGCAATCGGAAACCAGATTGAAAATTGTCAAAGTATCCATTTGAGCTTAAGAATTTGTTCAGCTGATTGAAGACAACTTTTTCAATGATCTTGCCTATGAAAGGAAGATTTGAGATCGGTCTATAATTGCTTAAGATGGTCTTATCCAGATTGCTCTTTTTCAGGAGGGGCTTGACAACTGCAGTTTTCAGGGAGTTTAGAAAACTACCAGAGAGAAGTGAGGCATTTACCACTTCTAGGAGATCTGCTTCTAAGCTGTTTAACACACTAACACACATAAGCAATAACTATTGGGTTTTTAAAAAAAAAGGTATACTACAAACATGCATTTGACAGATGCTTTTATCTAAAGAGACATACTCTGGGAATTGAACCATGACTCTAATAGTATTAGTAAATGGACTGCATTTAAATAGCGCTTTCACAGACCCAATGACCACCAAAGCGCTTTACATTTTGCCTCACATTCACCCATTCACTCACCGACGGCAGCAGCTGGGGTTAGGTGTCTTGCTCATGGACAACTCGACACTTGGTCAGGTGGAACCGGGGATTGAACCACCAACCTTCTGGTTTGTAGACAACCTACATGAACCACTGAGCCACTGGTTGGTGGCTCATTGAGATACATATATTTTATTTCCACATTCTTAAGTCCCTGCCATCTAAACAATAACAATTAAACAGCATTAAGTTGGGATGCTGTATTAAACAATCAGCATCCAGGATTGGAACGATTCATTTTAATAAAGAAACGACTAATTATACTTATAAAATGTATTTTGTAATTACTATTTAACTACTATTCACTACCATTCAAAGGTTTGGGGTCAGAATTTTGATTTAATACTTTAATACAGCAAGAATGCATTAAAATAATCAAGTGACAGTATAGATATTTATAATGTTACAACTTTGCACCACAGGAATAAATTATATGAAACTAAAAAAGTTATTTTAAATTGTAATAATATTTCTCAATATTACTATTCACTGTATTTTTGCAACCTTGGTTAGCATAGTGTATCTATAATAATATGGGGCGGCAGTGGCTCAGTGGTTCATGTAGGTTGTCTACAAACCAGAAGGTTGGTGGTTCAATCCCCGGTTCCACCTGACCAAGTGTCGAGGTGTCCATGTGCAAGACACCTAACCCCAGCTGCTCCCGACGAACTTTACACCTTGCACGGCTGACACTGCCGTGAGTGAATGGGTGAATGTGAGGCAAATTGTAAAGCGCTTTGGTGGCCTGGTGAAAGCGCTATATAAATGCAGTCCATTTACCATATGTCATTAGATAATATAGATGGGGTATATTCACATCACAAAGGATGTTTCTTTGTGATGAAAAAGTCCAAAATATAAAATATAAACTACTTTGTGTATATATATATATATATATATATATATATATATATATATAATCTTCAGCTAATGGCATTTGTATACATACAAATTTGTATGGGTTTGTATATATATATGTGGCATAATATATGTATGCGTGTTTGTATGCGTGGCATATATATGTATGCGTGTTTGTATTTACAGTATATATACACTGTATACTGTAAATACAAACACGCATACATATATATGCCACGCGTCACAAAACAATAATTACGTGTGTATATATATATACATATATATATATATATGTTTGTATGTATGTAAAGAGTATATATCAATAAAGAGGTAAAAGGGAGAACTGCGAGTGTTGAAGTCTCTCTGCCAGCACCACCTACAGTCAGTGAGAAGGCAGGTTGTTTTAATGCATGGTTGACTGAGAATGCCTTACTTGGGCGCGTCTCCTACACCTTCAAGAGTGACAGATCTTTCGGACCTCCTCAGGGGAAGCACCAGCCCAAGCTTTCCCTTTGCCCATAAAAACACTAAATAAACGTAGATTCTCTTGTTAAATATTATGTTTGAGTTGTCTCTTGGCCCCTTAGTTTACCTGTGAACCTACACTGTGTACATTTGGTTTTCACACTTGTGTCTGACTGCGTTAGCTGCATGCTGTGACAGCCACACTGGTATGAGAGTCTTGTACCGATCATGTTGCAGCTAGCTGGCAGGTGTACAGTGGATAAACTCTAACATGAGGCTACTGTGGTCCATGTACCTCCTCTGCTCTGCCTCTGGATGTGGAGTAATCCGGGTTGAGCGCGCAGCCAATCACACGACGCCTGAGCTCAGCACATCTGGAACCCAACAACACACAGCACCAGCAGATCACTCAGAGTCTGGAGACCTCAGTGGAAAAAGGAGAGTTCTGCAAAATGGCCGACAATAAAAAGCTGAGCAACATCTGAAAAGCACAAAACAGATCTCCGATATTATTTGATTTGGGTCTAATGTCATGAAAGTGAATGGCGTATGTTTCAGAACCGTTTTGAATCAAGGGTTATATAATGAGTATGACTTAATGTTATTTATTATTTTACTGCACAATAGGCATGTCATAAAGCTAAGACCACGTCTAAATAATAAACAAAATAGCCATGGAATTGAAATAAAAGGATCCTCTGCACCGTCCAGACAAAAGGTTATTCTTGTTCAATATGGAAAATTGAACAGTTTGCAGCACCAAACAAGATTATTTCTTGCAATTATTAAACTTACATTTTTATTTATTTTACTTCAAAATTACAGATTACATTACAGAGTGACAAAAAAGTGTATGCTCTTTTGTAAAACAAAATATTAAATAAAAATAATATAACTATTATTAACAATACTTTTATGAATGAAATATCACTGTAAAAAAGTTGCTGCCTAAATACAATCAACTTGGATTGTTAAGTCATTTCAACTTAAATTAATTACATTAAACTGACTTAAAAATAAGTTGAATCTTGTATATCTTGTAAAAGAGTTGAAAATTGCTTAACTTATTTTGATGAGTTAAAGCAATGTAAAAATATGTTGTCATAACTTACTGATCATTTTATTTTTTACAGTGATATATAATATGTATTACCGTCGTTTCCTTTCATGCAGCTCAAAGTTACAACACTTGCACATGCAGTCAAATTTCTTAAAATAGGCACTTTTACTAGTTAGCAAGTTGACTTTTATTTTCTATATAGGTCAAACTAATTCTAATAATGCTTTTTCAGTAAGAGTTTTCAGAACCTTTTCCACTTCTGACAATATATGAATCATTGTTATATGAATACGGTCAGTTCAGCAACTGTACGAGTATGTTTTTCTCAATTTCATCTTCTAGTTCACTAGTGCAGCACACAAGCACTGTTCTCAAATCTCCTTCTAGTCTAGTTTCTGCTGAACATGCTGAGTGCCTGGCCATCTTTGAAACACATTTGCTCTCATTTGCTCCTCCCCTTCAATGCTTTCCCTGCTTTAACTACAAGCAAGTTGCCTGGACATTCCAGCAATGACTAATATTTTTCTGGCACAGAGAATTGAAGCCCTAAGGAAAGAAATAGCGGAGCGCCATTTTAAGAAAACGTGTCATTCATCTTCTTTAGGCCTACTAATGTATATTCACAATATTATTATTTGCCGCAGTTTATGACCGACAAGAACTTCCCACAAATATGTGATCTTCAGTAAAATAGGCTGGCTGAGAATTTTTTTAAAACCCAGAAAGCGTCTCCTACTTAAGTACAGAACAAGTACTTGTCAAACGCATGTGGAATCAGCCTGTACAGACGCCATTAACACTTGGGACAATAATGAGTGTGTTACAGTTATTCCTGCTGAGGAGTCTAATTAAGTACTCATATGAACTTTCCCATCCTGTCCAATTAACCATTTAAACAGTGGGTGGGCTGTAACAGACCATGGGAGTTTATTAAACTGAAGAAAACAATTATCATTACAGAGTTTCTATTTACACCAAGTGCAAAGAGCTTCATTTTGTGCCCAAAACAGTGTCTCTCTTCCTGGTACTTCAAGGACACATTTTCTGCAGGCTGAAAAGGGGTAGGGGTGGTAGGTGCCAATAACGCAGCATCAATTTATGATTTTAATAAATACAATCCTATACAATAAAAATGTAATCTAATGTTATTTGCACTTATATCATCTGCTATATCATTATGAAGTGCTTATACATCACTTATACATTATATCACATGCTTATGTGGGCATGTGAGTCTATTCATGGACAACACAACTGCATCTTCTATACTCCTTATAATAGTACCAAGTTTCCTAACAACAGAGCATAAACTGCAATAACCTATCCTGTAGTCAGAAACGACTGATGCTGTTAGGGGCTGTTCACACAGAAAGCATTTTCCCGATTTTTTTTTCAGTGTAAACACGCACTAGAAGATGGACAACTTTAACCATTGCGCATGACAGGCGTTCTAAAAAGTTAAACTTTTTTAAAAAGTGACTTTTTTTCGGTCCACTGACTGCAAAAACATGCAAACAGTTAAATATTTTAACAGCAAAAACATGTTCTGTATGAACCGGTCCTACCACAGAACACATTTTTGCTGATAAAAAAGCGAAACGCAGGTCAGCGAGCCGAAAAAAAAAGCTCAAAGTGTAGAGACGCGTTTGTTGAGCTCCGCGTTTTGCACGAGACTCTGGCTGTGTTCGAAATCGCCCCCTATACCCCTAAATAGGGCCCTATTTGAGGCGACAGCCATTTGTAGTGGTGTCCGAAACCATAGTGGAAGTTATCGAGTGCACTCATTCAATCCCATAATGCACCGCAATAAAGAGTGTACAACTGATGTACACTCAACAGCTAGAAAATACCCAGAATGCACTGTGAGGGTCATGTCATACAGCATATCATACAGGTATTAAATTGTTTATTTAAGGTTTATACTTGTAGTTTACCATTTAACAGCAAGCACAAACTATGCAAAAGCGGCAGCCCTTCCAGCGCACTAAGTGTCCGAATTCGCTCACTCGTTTTTATTCACTCCTTCAAGTGGACTAAATTAGCAAACTAATGTAGAGAATACTGAAGGAGGGTATAGTGGACGATTGGTGCTGCAAAAGATGAGAGTGCAACAGTCAAACACGTCCATCAAGCCTGCGTTTACATAGAAAAACAATGGAAAAGTAGCGCAGAAAAAATCCATTCTGTGTGAACCGGCCCTTAATTAGGGATCACATGGCTACAGCCAGTTAAATATTATTAATGATTAAAGGCTAGAAAGCACATGCATACTCATTTTTGTGGTGTTCTTTCTGTTAGTAAACTCAGATTGTAAAACAAGCTAAAGTAAATGTGTGTTTGGTGAACATGCCATAGGTTCCGAACGCCACATTCTGCAGAAGACTAAGTGGTGTGTTCTGGGTGCAGACATGTCTGGTCCTGTGGCCAGAGCTGCACTGAGGAAGGAGGATCTGAAACTAGATCTCTCAGACCGGCCTTTACTCTTCCGTCTAAAGGAGAACTAAAGTGAAGGTCTTCAGCAAAAGTCTACACAAGAGTTTGAAAAATGAAGAAAAAAGGCCTGAGGCTAGCCAATTGGTCATCTATGTATGGATAAATGACATACAAGAATGATAAAAATGAGAAATCTTGGTTACACTATTTTGATGGTACACTTTAGATACTCTAACTATAAGTAACTTTGCTACATGTCAACTATCTCTCATTAAACTGTTAGGTTAGGGTTTAGTAGATTAGGGTTAGTAGAATAAGTTGACATGTAGTTGCAAAGTTACTTATTTAAGTTAGTAGGAGGTAGGCTATGTTGGGGGACCATCAAAATAAAGCGTTACTGAAATCTTTTTTTATTATTATTCAGACAGTTCACCGAAAGCTAGGATTAGGGTTAAAAACTTAAAATTGTATTATTTTATTACAAAAAAAACATATTTTATGACAAAAACGGGATATTTTTAAAGTCATGAGGGTCTTAAGGGGTCGTCACTGTTTTTCTTGTCACATGACAACAAAATGGCTTCCTGCATGTCAGTTATGCCACACTGATTTGCAGGAGAAATGTTAATTTTTATTATTTATCTTTTTTTTAAATGCTCCCCTGCTTACGTTATTAAGAAATAATAATAATAAATGAATACAAATGTCAAACTACTTCAAATATTTATTTTTTTATTTTCCCAACAATTTCAGTCTTTTAGTGATTTTAAAAATAAAACTGGACAGTTATACCACACAGATTTTTTTCTGAGTCACAAAAATAGCACGACTTTATTCATAACCCTAAAAACGTTCAACACTGAATAATTTGTCTGAATTTAATTTTTAATGCAACTCTGTATAACATGTCATTGAACCACAATACAAGTGCAATAAATGGTTTAGAAAAGCTTCACTTTAGACAAAAACAAAAAAATTATTTAAAAAAGTTTCAGGGTGCGCTATCTACAAGACAAAGCAAATAGGTTACGTGCGTAAAAAGGCAAAAATATCCCGTTCAAACTTGACGACCTGATCATAAGGTGATGTGCGTTTTCACAGCGTCTAAGCCTGACTAATTAAGCCTGCATAGCGAGTATTCTTCAGTTAGACATGCAAAATCTCCCGTTCCCGGGGTCAGAAGCGCATTGTGAAGATGCGTCAAATGCGCAAAATGTGCCACAAGTGTCCGCTTGACGTGCTCAGACCCATCCATCCTATAAGCGCCATTGAAAAGCCTGAGAAAAACGCAAAGCTTTTCTCTTTTAAACATCGACCATGTCCACGTCCTCAAAAGAATGGATCTAATTAAAACGTTGTACTCGTCATCATTGTCAGAGCATTGCCAAAATCTGAGAGAAAGAGAGAAAGGCTGGGATGAGGGCAGTGCTAGGATGAGAGTCATATAGAGTCTCTCTCTCCCATTGGTTTGGGGGCTCACTCTGGACACGCAGTCAAGGGAACCTCCTGCCATATAAATAGGGCTGGTAGCTCTTTATTATTCTAGCATCACGGCAGCAGGTTCCTGCTAAGTTTGGAGTTTATACCACAACTGTATGCCTGCTTGAGTTAAACCAGGGCACTGCAGCACAAGGAGTCTGCATGTCGGTTTAGACATGCTCAGCTTTGTGGATACCCGGATTCTGTTGCTGCTTGCAGTGACTTCGTACCTAGCATCATGTCAATGTAAGTCTGAAATATGCTTTTTTTTTGTCTAACCAAGGATCTTAAGGCTTTTTCTTTCTTCTTCTACTGGATTTGCTCCGCTTGTTTGGTTGAACCTTGCTGGGAAATGTACCTCAAGGAAAGCTAGAACTACATCTGAAGAATTGAGGCGTTTCCTTTTGGCTTTCCACTGTAAAATCCAGCGGATCCTTTTAATGGATACTTCGTGGTCTTGGATATTTTCATCTGTTGCGATTGAGAAACGGAAACACATGGCATAGTTATCAAATACTATTATCAAAAAAGTTTTTAAAATAGTCAAGGACAGCTTGTTAAACTTGTTTAATTTATGGTTAGGGTGCTGTAGCCTACTACCTCATCTTTGTCCCAGACTCCAGGAGTGTTTTTTTAATTAAGGGGGGGGGGGGATTTGGGGGTCTGTACAATCTGCCCCCTGCTGGCTGAAGTCTGTAACATCACATTCAAGCAACATCCTATAAAATTAACTGATTTAAATTCTTATCTCGTTTAAATGAACTCTTTTAAGCATACAAATCAGCAAGTTCTTTTAAAAAATACCCAAATGTTAAGACTCATATATGCAGAGTGAAATATAGGCCTATCATAAAATCGATTTTATGCCTCAAAAACACTAAATGTTTTAGAAGGAACTGATTTAGTAAAAAAATCTTACCTTTTAATATAGCTTTTTTTTTTTTTTTTTTTTTTTTTTTGAAAACTAAGAAAACTGACATTTAAAGTGGCATTAGGTCATCACCTTGTAGTCAAATACGCCACCTGGTGGAGAATAAACCACATGACACGTAGCCCCTATAGGATAAAACTATTTAGTTCAGTGGGTTCACAGTTCATAGTTGGCAATGCAACCGGAAGGCCTAAGCATGTAAACAATACCTGATAACCTCTACAGGGTTATAGTACCTGACAACCTGTATGTGACTCACTTGCTAAAATAAATCAATAAATACATTCAGCCTAGGACAGTATATTATAAATACACTATAGAACAGTATATATTTGTATGAAAACATATTCATATATTTATAATATATATAATCAAAATATTGCATATTTGTTAATTCACTTAAGAAATATTTTTTTAGAGAGATTTAATAATTTACTATGATTACTTTATTTGAACTCAAATTAATCAGCAATTAATTAGTAAATTAAGCAAGTACAGAAATAAGTATTTTGATTAGGAATCATTTTATGCTTTGGGATATCATTTTTTTTAGACACTACACTACAATTTGTACATCCATTCGTACAGATGCTCTATCACAACAGCACATTTAACTGAAAGATATTAATCTTGTATTGTTTTACAGCAAAAGACACATAATTAAATCTAGGCCTACTATAATCAGGTCCTCTCGTTTTCTCAACAGTGCAAAAAATAAAAAAGGCATAATCTTTCCATTTTAACACATTGATTTTTGCATGTAAGGATATTGTATTTATCATAAACATGTACAGTATTTTGTTGTATTCTTCTGAAATCCTTACACTGAGTGAAGCCTAGAATAATAAATAGTACTTAACTTACTGTATTTCAACATTATGTCGAGTGCATAACTCTAATCAATCACCTCTGTCTTCCCCTTTTTCTCTCCCTGTTTTTCCGTTTTCTTCCTCCACCCCCCCATCTTCATCATACAGCGGTCAGTACACTCGCATGAAGTTATTTCAATTATATTAATAGAGATATTTACCTTGTCTGATCCCAAATCTCCAAGCGGATGATGATATTCGGTGAAAAGATCCTTTGGTCAATCTCAAATACACCAGAGCATTTCGGATTATTTCTGGCTTTTTCCGCCTTGCCTGTGACGGGAAGGAGGAAAGCAGTCCATTGGCTCAAGCAAATGTCAGTGAAACTAGAGATCACCTTACCCAGCCTAGCAGACAGCCTGGGCACAATGGACCCTTTTTAGATGGCCTGCTGAAGAGGTGGACTCAAAGTAACAAAATCAACATGCCGCAGAAATTCCTCCAACCTGGTGGATTTTGCCCAGCAGTTCCCTCAAGTGGACATGCATAGCATAGATTATTGGAATTGGCATAAATATGGGATATTATTTGGGATTGAGTCAAACTGTTCACCTGAATATCACATGACCGTATTGATCCCCAACAACAGAAGGTGCTTAAAGGAGCATAATGAGGAACTTCAGTGGGACAGGCTCGACGTCCTGCTCTAGGCCTGTGTGCTCCTTAAAGCACCTCTGTTGCTACCCTCATTAATACCTAATATCTCATTCCAGGCATGCAGTTAATAGTATTTACTGATGAATACTGGACAGTGCATGTTATGACTCTTTTTGCAGACTAATTTGCATGTTTGAAGATTCTCAAGAAATGGTTTTGATATGATTAAATGACATAAGAATCTTAGAAAGAGGGAATAGATAAACCCTGTTCTTATTTATTCACTTTTCTATGTGCAGTTATATTAAGTTATGTTTATGTTGATGAATGTAGAACTCTGACTCAAACCTGAAAATGCACCCTGCATAACATGCATATGAAAAGCAAATGTTCTTCATATGAATGGCTGACAGTAAAATGTTAGACTTTAAACCATAGGTCTGTGCCTGTTGTCTGATTATATTTGTCCATAAATAGGGCCCCAGGGGACCAAAAGGACCCAGAGGTGAGAGGGTAAGTGTACACCGTCATTTTTCAGAATTAAAGTTAGATTTAAAATAGGCCAAAGGCTACATTTCAGAGCATTATTACAAGGTGTTTCACTAAACCATTATATATAAGGACATATGGACAGGAAAAGAGCTATTATGCATGTTTTGTATAGTTTCAGTTTCACTACACTAGCATAGTGGCTAGTTCATGTCAACACTACAGATTTACCTCACATTTGAAAACATTAGAGCAATCATAACTAGCTTAATTTTGTTATTTGTTCTTGTTCTACATAGGGTCCTAAAGGGCCAGATGGAAAACCCGGCAGACCTGGACTTAATGGGCCTCCCGGCCCTCCCGGCCCCCCTGGTCTTGGTGGAGTAAGTTTCCATTTCAAACCAAAAACTTTTCCAGACATTTTTGTTTCCATAGCGGTTGAGTGATTAAAGCTTGCGGATAGTTATACTCGAGGCTTATGCTCCTCCCGTTGACCCATGACCGAGTCATATTTAACATTTGACCTTTAACCTTTGCCCTGAACCTTGGCCTCAAAATGGCTGTGAGCTTTATTTATTTACAATGCAAGGATAGAAACAGTTTCATAATTTAAGTATGAAATAAGAAACATTTAGAGAATGTCTTCCTTTTTTTCGGAATATTTTTTAATGATAGTGGAATATTAAGTTCAGCATTATAAAAGTTAAAATAATTAATTTTGCTCAATTACTTTTGTAGAACTTTGCTGCTCAATATGATGGCGGGAAAGGATCTGACCCTGGCCCTGGACCATCGGTGAGTTCATGTCATTTAATATCAGCTTCAATTCTATTTCAGTTGTGAATCCTTTCTGCTAATATTAAATATATTAATATTAAGTTTATATTAACTGTGTATTAAATACTTGAACAGTTCAGTACTAAAGTATGATGATTTGCACAACTTTCTTTGCCGTATTACTGTTGCAGTGTCCTGCAAATTAAAGATTGGGCCTTTTATTTTAGATAGGCCAACATTCATTATAATAGCTAAACCATTGCTGGTCATACTGAGTCACTCATGTTTACTTTCACTTTCTCAGGGTTTGCCCGGACCAAGAGGCCCATCCGGACCTCCTGGTTCGCCTGTGAGTATTTCAATCTCTTTAACTGGATTGCAAATGTAGATTTGATTCTGTTTCAATAAAAATGTAAACACAATTGAGTAATTTAGAGTAATTATTAGTTCAATAATCAGTCATTTCATCAAATATCATTTTGCATATAGCCTGTGAGTATATATGGCACATAAAAACTAAATGTGACATTCTTTTATTCATTTTCCCATGAATATATAGGGACCTCAAGGATTCCAAGGACATGCTGGTGAGCCTGGAGAGCCCGGACAGGCTGTGAGTATTCTTGGTCAACACTGTTTCGCACGGTTTGGAAATGACCTTTGAACTTAAACGCTGATTTTTCCCCCCCCCTCTGTCATCTCATAACAGGGAGCTATTGGTTCTCGTGGTCCTCCTGGACCTCCTGGCAAAAATGGTGAAGATGTGAGTGCTGTAATATCATGACCTAATACTGAAACGATAACTTGACCATGCATTAACTGTGCCTTGACCTCCTCTTTTATATTTCTCTCTAAGGGTAACAATGGCAGACCTGGAAAACCTGGAGATAGAGGAACACCTGGATCACAGGTGAGGCATCAAACTATACTTTTTTTCTTTAAATCAAGCATGTTTGTATCTACCTCAGTAAGGAGCTTCATCTTTGCTCTTTCTTCTACAGGGTGCCCGTGGTTTCCCAGGAACTCCTGGACTCCCTGGCATGAAGGGACACAGAGTAAGTGCTCAGTGTTGAGGAAGACATTGTAATCTTTCAGACATTAATTCCAACATTTCTCACAGAAGATATACTGAAGTGAGAGCTTACATGTAGTTTCAAGTGCTTCTAGAGACTGACATGTTTTGTAAGTAATCTACTAAATAGCCATGATCTTCATTTCTTGTTCCACAGGGTTACACTGGTCTTGATGGACGCAAAGGAGAGCCTGGTTCAGCTGGTGCTAAGGTAATAATCACACATGATGTAAAAGTTTAGCACCCTAAAGTTTGTGTGCCATGCCAGCTTATGTGGCTACTTTCATAGCGAGAAAAAAAAGTATGATAAAACTATATGAGGTTTTTACCATTTATTTTCGCTTAAAAACCTTGTTTAACTTTTTTTCTTCCAAAATGTTACTTGAATAAAAAAGGTTTCTCACAGGGTTAAACCCAGCACAATCTAAAAAAAATAAATAAATAAAAAACATGCTTCAAACATGCTAATATTAAAAACTTGTGTGTCTTAGCACTCTAAAGCATCTCAGACTATAAAGAAATCCACATGCCACTTTCACATAAAGTAATTCAATTTAGTGGAATTGAAGTGCAATTCAAAAAAAATTGGTTTTATGCATTTACATTCTGACTTTTATGTATGAAAGGTTCTATAAAAATAGCAAGCATTATTATTATTGATAATATTACTCATATCGTAAAGCACATTTTTTTAGACCGTATAATGACTAACTTCAAATCTATTGTGTCATATTTTAAAGGCTTTTGTTTGTCTCTTTTCAACAGGGTGAGAATGGTGCTCCTGGATCAAACGGAACCCCCGGACAGAGAGTAAGTCAAATACTATTATTTTATCAGATAATATTCAATGCTTATCCCAATTCTGACTTCAGCACAAATGGCCTTAAATGCATACCTACTTGAACTCTCATTCCTCTTGTCGCACAGGGTGGTCGTGGTCTTCCTGGTGAGAGAGGTCGTGCTGGTCCTTCTGGCCCAGCTGGTGCTCGCGGTGCTGATGGCAACACTGGTCCTGCTGGCCCTGCTGTGAGTGGATTGGCTGCCCTTTGACCCCTCTGTCTCCTAAAATGTGCCTTATGACATAATCCTGTTGACATAACACATTTTCTCTCCTCTCAGGGTCCTTTGGGATCAGCTGGTCCTCCCGGTTTCCCTGGTGCCCCTGGACCTAAGGTATGAGTGACAACTGGTGAATTAATTCTAAGAGAACCTAATACTGGCTGTTCATATCATTTGATTAGATCTCATTTTCTACATATATCTTTTCTTAAAGTGATTTAGAATTAAGAATTCAGAATTAAAATTCGATCATAATTTACTCGCCCCCAAGTTGTTCCAAACTGGTATGGGTTTCTTTCTTCTGCTGAACACAAAAAAAAAATATTTTGAAGAATGTTGGTAACCAGACAGTTGATGGTAGCCATTGACTTCCATAGTAGGAAAAAAAATACTATGGAAGTCAATGCGTACCGTCAACAGTCTTGTTGCCAACATTCTTTAAAATATCCTCTTTTGCGTTCAACAGAAAAAAACAAACTCATACAGGTTTGGAACAATTTGAGGAGTAGGAAATTATAATAGAATTTTACTTTTTGGGTGAACAATCCCTTTAATTCATCATAGCAACCGTCCTTCTTTTACAAATTTGTAATTTACAATGTCTATAATATTTCACAGGGAGAAGTTGGACCTGGTGGTCCCAATGGCCCATCTGGACCTCAGGGACAAAGAGGAGAGCCAGGCACGAACGGTCCTGTGGGCCCAGTTGGACCCCCTGTAAGTGCATTTTAAATATTTGCAGATAAATTCATCTGATTTTCATTCAGAAAAAAATAATAATGTGTCTCTCTTTGTATTTTTAAAGGGTAATCCTGGTGCTAACGGTATCAATGGTGCTAAGGGAGCAGCTGTGAGTTTCCATACATTTCATACTACTTAATTTGAACAAGAAATATACTAATCATTTTACAGTTCAATTTCAACTGAATTATGGTAAATAATTGGCAAATAGTTTGCCATGAATCCATGATGTAGTCACTACGGTACGCCTATAATAAATGTTTATATTCGAGCGGGATGACAACCGCTGAGGAGTAGCCCAGTACCTGCGTGACTCGTCATATACATATAAACAGAGAAGACGCATCCAGTTGAGTTTATTAACTGATAAACTGAAAAAAAAGTTGCATAGTGTACCTTTAAGTTTAAAACTGGCGTACTTTTGCATTTACTCTACCGTCTTTACTCATTGCTTTATCTTAAAATAACACTTCTATGAATCCAACCTTTGTGTGTAAGTGTTTGTTCTTCTTTTTTTCTTTTTTTTTTTACATATTTCGAATGTCCTCCACAGGGCCAACCTGGCATTGCTGGTTCCCCTGGTTTCCCAGGCCCTAGAGGAGGCCCTGGCCCCCAGGGACCTTCTGGAGCCTCTGGCCCAAGAGGTCTTTCTGTGAGTACCATGTGATTTGTCACAATGTGTATTAATGATTGTTAGCTGCCATTTTGGGGTTTTGGCTGAAAGAAAAAGAAAAAAAAACAGGCTGGAATGTTTTAGAGAAACTATTACTTTAAAGGCCTGTTCACAGTCAGTCACACCAAGAACGATAACTATAAAGATAACGATAACCATATTAGTGTCCACACCAAAGCACGATATCGTTCTGTTTGTTCTAAGGTTTGTCGTCTGACGCTTTAAATGCTACAGCTCTTTAAAGCAGGATGGATTCTGATTAGCTGTCAATTATTTTTGATCCTTCATCAGCTGTAAAAAAAACATGATTTCAAAGACAGTGTTTCTCTGTGGGAACTCTGCTATTATTTTAAATTTAGAATGATTTTTAGAACTATATCTTTATGGTTATCATTATAGCTATCGGCCTTAACAGATTCATTATCAGAAATTCTGAACGTGAAATCATCCAGGTTTAATTAGATTTAAAAGAGGACAAGTTTTCAATTGATAACACTCCCACACCTAGACAATGATCCAAAATTGAACAACAATCATCATATTGAAGTATTTTGCAGTCAAATGTATATTGCATAGATCAACAGTAACATAATTACATAGGTCTTTCTTTAGGTCTATACAGTCATTTTTATTTAAACAATATTTTACAAAGAGACAAGATGCTAATTAAAAGAAACACCAATTGAGGATTCAGAAGGAACATAGTTTAATAATTTATTAAATGTTAAAAGTAGTATGAAAGTTGTTCTATTAAAACATCCCAAGCAAATGTAATTTAAAATCTTCTGTTGCCGTTTTGTTTTTCATTTCGTTGCATCACTGCTGTCTATATGTTCATGCGTTCATTTTTAATAATGAAATTCTGATTTGTACATCTCATTAGTAGAACAATGTAACAGCCTAACCTTTTAACTGTTTTGCTGCTCAGGGTGACCCTGGACCCGTTGGAGTGAAGGGAGATTCTGGTGTCAAGGGTGAACCTGTGAGTAAACACACTGTCAGGCATCTCAACATATTTTATGTAGTCTGTGCATTAGCTGAATCTCCTTGTTCACCTCCTTCTTTGTCTGCTTCTCGTACAGGGTAGTGTTGGTCCTCAGGGTCCCACTGGTCCTTCTGGTGAAGAGGGCAAGAGAGGCTCAACTGGAGAGCAGGGATCTACTGGACCCTTGGGAATGCGTGGATCTAGAGTAAGTTTGCAACTTATTTTTTGATATGTAAGGGGTACCTCCATTTTAATTGTAAGTGTCAGAGAAATTGTCACATTAAGAGTACTACAGGGCCAAAAACAAAATAATAAAAATGTATGATCACCACTTTTAGTTGGTTAAGAGGACAAGGAACAGATCTGAAAGAAAAAGTACAGAACGACAGTACAGAAAATTAAAAAAGAAAAAAATACAGTGGATTATGTGAGAGTTCTTCCCTTAAAATAATGCTAAACATCTACTGAACTTGATCCTATGGTTAATTGTTAGCATAAAATATACTCTTATGTACCGGTAATTGGTTATTATTAATTATTTTTATTAATCTATGTACATTTACGTTTCTTGCAGGGAGCCGCTGGTACTCGTGGTCTGCCTGGTCTGGCTGGCAGATCGGGCCCAATGGTAAGATTCAAGTGATATTAAAAATCCTGTTTTGTATGGAATCAAACTACAGTAGTGGCCAAAAGTGACATCTGGAGATGGTTTTTGTTTTTTAGTGAGCCTAAAAGTTTGATTAAACCACCAAAATCTGAGGACAATATTTTATGTATACTTTTTTAGGGTTTTATCTGACAAAATGATTTGGCCAAAACAGCAAACTACAGCTACAGGTTTTATTTTACTATAAAACAAAAAGCTCACAGGAAACAGCATAACAACATTACAGCTATTAATATTTTCTTGGTTCTCTTGTTTTTGCATGCGCTCATAATTTTTGTCCAGTCTGTCATACCAAGAAATAATGTCACACAATTTGACGTTTCATTGCGTTATCACAAATAAAACAATTGACTTCAAGCACAACTACGCAATATGCTTACAAAATCTTTAACAATTTTTCAATACTTGAATAAAGTGTGAAGATGTCAATTTTCCTAGACCGGACATCACTTTTGCCCTCTAGTGTATGTATATAGAATTTAGCTGCGTTGAATAAAAGCATAAATCGCTAACCATCAGGTCATAAATAAATAAAAACGAAATAATATATCTTTGAAGCTCTGAAAATCCATGCCGTTTCAAATTGATCTGATGCTTTTTCTAAGACACTGATCTCTGACTCTTGAATCTTCAGGGCATGCCTGGTGCCCGTGGTGCTACTGGTGCACCTGGAGCCCGTGGACCTCCTGGAGATGCTGGTCGTGCTGGTGAGGCTGGTCTTGTTGGGGCCAGAGTGAGTATCACAATTAGCCTTCCACTACTTTTTATCTGTTCATTCCATTATGACAGGGAAATCTGTAGATTACAAAGCAAGAAACATATGTAATAAACCTAATCTCTTCAATTACAAAAGTACATTTAATATCAGTCATTCTTGATATAAACGTCACCTTCATCTTATATCGTTTCAGGGTCTCCCTGGTAGCCCTGGCAGTTCTGGACCCCCTGGAAAGGAAGGGCCTTCTGTGAGTACAATCGCTGTTTATACACATAATATACACACATTTCTAAATTACCCAAAGTAATTTCTAAAAACATGCAATTAAAAAAAAAAATTAATAATGAAAGCAATGACAAAAATATTACAAATATTATGAGCATTGTGCTTTGTTTGCCGTATTCTAGGGTGCCGCTGGTCAAGATGGTCGCTCCGGCCCCCCTGGCCCAACTGGACCCAGAGGCCAGCCTGGTAATATTGGATTCCCCGGTCCTAAGGGACCCTCTGTAAGTAATGACTCCATTTTGTGCATTTCACCTTTTTGAGATTCAAAAAGTATCATTGAGCTTATCAATAAACCTCCTTGCAGGGCGAGCCTGGCAAGCCTGGTGAGAAGGGACCTGCTGGTCCAACTGGACTGAGAGTAAGTGTTTCAAAGAGAGAGAGAGAGAGAGAGATGAATATATGCTATTCGTCAGTATCATTAGTTATTGAGCTGCTCTGATTCAGTTCCTTACTTTTCACTTAGGGTCAGCCTGGTCCTGATGGTAACAACGGCCCTGCTGGTCCCGTCGGACTTGTTGTAAGTAGGCCATCTTACATTTTCTGAAAAGACTACCTATGTGGTACTGAATGTGGTAGTAAAGTGCACATTACTTTTCACTTTTTCTTAGTGGTAATAGATTGTTGTCTTCTCATTTAGGGTGGCCCAGGTGAGAAAGGAGAGCAGGGACCCTCTGGTGCTCCTGGTTTCCAGGTCAGTGTCACGTCATGCCTGCTGAAACTTAACTAAAAGTACTCTATGAAGTTAAATCTAAGAAGTGTTTCTCAACCTTTTTTCTCTTATGTATACCCATAATCTGTAGGGATCAAGTACCCTCTATTTACACTAAAACATGTTCCTTTCAACTTACATTATACTGGGTATCATTAAATATGATCATAAATATTATTAAAGGGGTTGTTATTACAATGAATTACTTTTAAACTAAAAACAATCACTACAGTGGGCGAGAAGCTTAGCTTGTAGCTTGAGCTGTTTTTGCAGTTCCAAACCAGGTGTAAGAAATGCAGACGAAAGCGAAAGCAAAAGTTTCCATGTACCCCCTGGTTGTACCCATGGTTGGGAATCACTGTCATAGACAAAACATAAGATAAAGCTGTAATAGTCTTGTATGCATTCTACCCGTTCATCTAGTGACTGAGTCTTCTCAACAACTTATGTCGCTCATTCAACTTTAACAGGGTCTTCCTGGCCCCGCTGGACCCGTTGGTGAGGCTGGCAAGCCCGGAGATAGAGTAAGTTCTTGTCACAATGAACATCTTGCATTAAATTTACAATGCACATTCTGCAGTGCATTACAGAAAATAAATATATATTACTTAATAACACTGAATATTTTGTGATGACGAGTCCATTCTTACTTTAGAGCATGTTTTTCCTGTACTTTATTGACGCATGAGAATTTATTGTTTTCAAGGCTTACCTGCAATGCGGATTATGCAGTTTTTGGTGCACTTGCATAATATTGGATGCACAATGTCATGCAAATCATTTACAAATATTCAACATCTCTCAACAGGGTATCCCTGGAGATCAAGGTGCATCCGGACCTGCTGGCGTGAAGGTGACCTACCTATCTCTGATTTCTTGTTCTGTGTTCATTTTCACATTCTGGAGAGAAAATGACTGTTCTTCCTCCCTTTTATCACTGTTTAGGGAGAGCGTGGTAACCCTGGACCCGCTGGTACTTCTGGTGCTCAGGGACCCATCGGTGCCCGTGGCCCTGCTGGTACTCCTGGCCCTGATGGAAACAAAGTAGGTATATGTGTCACCAAACACCATCCAGACAGATTATTTTTATGAGTATAACTGACAAAATATGTATTCTTCAGGGAGAGCCTGGTGCAGCTGGAGCTGCTGGTGGCCCTGGACACCAGGGAGCTGCTGGCATGCCTGGTGAGCGCGGTGCCGGTGGCACCCCTGGACCTAAGGGAGAGAAGGTATGAGTTGGAGCAATGCTCATGTTCGCCATAATGATGAAACTGATTAGGAGAGAAATTTTGATGTACTTGTACAGCATTCCGTAGTGGATATGTGGCCAAACCTGTATGATTCCTATCTGACTGAAAATATTTATCTGATCCACAGGGTGAGGCTGGATACAGAGGACTTGAGGGCAATGCTGGAAGAGATGGTTCACGTGTAAGTATACCATGTACCTAGATCTCATTTTATGCGTAATAAAAATTTTTTTTTTTAAACATACATTTTGATTTTATGGTATGTTTCTTTAATTTACAGGGTGCTCCTGGACCCAGTGGACCCCCTGGACCTGCTGGTGCTAATGGTGACAAGGTAAAGAGCATTCTCTCAGCTGTTATGTCTGATCAAAGCGGAGAATTGTTGCTATCTTTGTAAATCATTGAAATTGAGGATTTACATCAGTACAAAGAGATTGCCCCAAACCTCCAACCCCTTATTTATTATGGATCTTGCATGATGTATTGCACATCATAACCATATGTCAAAAGCGACAGCATAGGAATTTATATATTTAATGGCATGCCACTAACAGAACATTAAAAATGATTCTTACCTTCTCAAGGGGCAAGTAATTTGCCTCCTTGACCCACTGCTTGAAGAAGAAACCCTTGCTGGCAACCCTCACAATATGCCCAGATATAGAAAATCACTGCTGCCCTCTGCCGCAAATTTCAAACAATATTCCGTGAATTAAAAACACTGGAGTTGGTGATCAACAATGGTGATCAACAGTGTATGATTCTAACTATATAATAAACAGCAATCAAACATTCCTGCATTCATTTAAAAGTGGTCCAAATCAGATTTTTACTCCTCACTATGAAACAGATCTGTTTTTATGTGATACAGTGATACTGACAATTCTGTTCTGCATATGTTCTGTTGCATATGTGGAAACAAATTAGAAACATGTGATTGTTTCTTTTCATCAGTGTGATGCACTACACAAAGCATTGCGCAGGTGAAAAACATATATATATATAAAATATATATTGATGTGTAGTAGGTCTTGAACGTGATGACTCTTGCTTTGAATATATTAAATGTCAAGTACTGTGAAATTTGTTCGGCATGATTAAGATGTTGAAGGACTGTCACCAATTTAGAACAAATGGGTTTCGGCATGAATGTTACTGAACTGTTCTGAGGGATCACCAAAATAATTTACAAGTACTTTCTTGGGACTTGGGATAGTCGAAAAGAAAGTCATAACCTAGAAATAATTGACTTGGAAGACTGGCAAAAGTACAAAAAGTAGTTGTAAAGATAATTTTGATCTCTGTGTTCTCTTCCAGGGTGAGACTGGCTCCTTCGGTCCTCCTGGACCTGCTGGTGCTCGTGGTGCTCCTGTAAGTATTATGATCATTTCTTTATCACACATTGATACCATGATCCTTTCTATCATACAGATTGTCCAATATTGAGGAAACTGACTAGAAAAATAAATAACTGAGCATAAGCTATAATTCACTTCAGAATCAAGCCTTCACGCTCAATTCTTGCCATGTCTTTTAGGGAGAGCGTGGAGAGTCTGGCCCTGCTGGACCTTCCGGTTTTGCTGGACCCCCTGTAAGTCCACATGATTTGTCTGCTATTAAAGAATGCTTCTTAGTGATTCATACATGACATTTTAGACATCCAAATCAGCTGTTTTATAAACTCTGAACAGGCATGCACTGAAAAATGACATGGACACAATAATTCTTGTAGGGTGCTGATGGCCAGACTGGACAAAGAGGCGAGAAAGGACCTGCTGGTGTAAAGGGTGACTCTGGCCCCCCTGGCCCTGCTGGACCTGCTGGCAACTCTGGACCCCTCGTAAGTTTGAGACTACATTTAATTTGGCACATTTACCGGCAAAGAAATATGCCTAACTAAGACTTTATTTCTTGGGTATAATTGTATGTGAGCAGGTGTAGTAGTATTGATAAATTCACTTTATGTCTCAGTCAAAGATGTCTAGACAACACATTTATGTACCTCTTTTATAATTTTGAACTTGTTCTAAATGTCTTATGCATCTTTAGGGTCCTTCTGGACCTGCTGGCCCACCTGGTGCCCGTGGTGACAGTGGTCCCCCTGTAAGTATGCTTTAATGGATTATTTTACGGCATTATCAGGAGTTTTTTTGTGTGTGAATGTCACTACATGTGCCCCATGAATATCTGGCTCTATCCTAGGGTCTGACTGGCTTCCCTGGTGCTGCTGGCAGAGTTGGACCTCCCGGTCCTGCTGTGAGTTATATCAGATAACTATAAATGAACTTGTTCAGACCTAATACTTCAGACCTTCTGCTTGCTTCATTTCAGGATATAATGCTATCTTTATGGTCTCACATGAAATCTGTTTTTCTTCTTAACCATTAGGGTATTGTTGGAGCTGCTGGTCCCACTGGTGCTCCTGGAAAGGATGGCCCACGTGGTGCACGTGGTGATGTTGGCCCTGCTGGTCCCCCAGGAGAGAATGGAATGATTGGACCCCCTGGTCTGTCTGGCGAGAAGGGATCTCCTGGAGAGTCTGGCGCACCTGTAAGTACCAGTTGAACAAGCCAGACCGTGGTAATTGCAAAGTATTACCAAGTATATATTATGTCTCATTATAAACTTGTTCTGTTTAAAAATAGGGAGCACCTGGATCTGCTGGGCCTCAGGGTCAGCTGGGAATAGCTGGATTCAATGGTCTTCCAGGCTCCAGAGGTGACCGTGGTCTTCCTGGTGGCCCCGGTGCTGTTGTAAGTGCACTGACCAACCTCCTGATTGTGTCCGAACTGGTCAAAACTAACTTGTTACAGGGTAAATAAATATTGATGATTTTTTGTGTATTTTAGGGTGAACCTGGAAGAGTTGGTCCTGCTGGTGCCCCTGGTGCCCGTGGGCCCTCTGGCAACATTGGCATGCCCGGTATGACTGGTCCTCAGGGTGAGGCTGGACGTGAGGTAAGTACTGTAACAGTTTTACTTAGACTTTACTTTAGACACACAATTTGCAGGGTCATATAATATTTACATTTGCTTCTGTGTTGTTTTTTAGGGAAGCCCTGGTAATGATGGACCTCCTGGCCGTCCTGGTGTTGCTGGCGTTAAGGTATACAGCTAATTTATTCATTTTGGTCCATCACTAGCTTATCCTAAGACTGTAGTCTTGTAAGACATTTTAAAGTTCAGAACAGATTGTGTTATTATGTACATATATATATGTATATAAAAAAATTAACTGTACTGGGCTATTTCAACTGCCAGGGTGATCGTGGTGAGCCTGGTTCCCCTGGAACCTCTGGACCTTCCGGCGCTCCTGGACCCAACGGACCATCAGGCGCTGTTGGCAGACCCGGAAACCGTGGTGAATCTGTACGTGTCAATGACCATAACCACAGCATTTACTGAATTATAAACAAATACACTAAACAATCTCTCATGTACTCACCCTTCAGGGACCTTCTGGTTCTTCTGGCCCTGCTGGACCTGCTGGAGTAAGAGGTGCACCTGTAAGTGTGTCAGACAGAAGGACAAGGTAAATAGCTTCTATAAAAGTTTCTTCCTTTCAAATACTTCCTGTCTCTCTTTCTTTAACAGGGCCCTTCTGGACCTCGTGGTGAGAAGGGTGTTGCTGGAGAGAAAGGAGATAGGGGCATGAAGGGACTTCGTGGACATCCTGGTCTGCAGGGAATGCCCGGAACCAATGTAAGTGGTACAACTTTGCTGATAAACGTCTGTTAGAACAGGTTGTTTAGTTCTCATACAAATTATTAAACAGTGGTGGACAAAGTACAAATCAAGTACTTGAGCAAAAGTACATATTCCCTATTCAATTATTACTCCAGTAAAAGTACTCATTTTCAGTTTTACTGGAGAAAAAGTGCAAAAGTACTTGATTTGTAATGTACTCATGATTTAAAGGTAAAATGTACTGATCAATGAACCAATTATTTATTTTAGCCAGTACTAGTCAAACTAGTCAGTGTTCAGCACAAATAATAAAGATTAGTGTATACATTTAGTATTGCAAATAAGCAAACCATCACACTATCAAAACAAACTTTAATATACTAAAATATCAATTTAAAAACCTTGCCCTTTTACAACAGATTTAGTTCACAAGTAACTGACAGTCATATCATCATGACAGTCAATCATACCTATATAAGATTTCATTGACAATAATCAATACTAAAATTCATTAGTTTCATGTCATCAGTTGCATGCACATTTAAGCTCTGACAATATCCCTGTTCTTGGCTCATTTTGATCAGATCATTGAATCAGTGATTTGATGACTCAACAACTGATGAGTCCAAATTGTCAGTGTTATTTATGAACCAATTCAGCAGGTTCACTGGAAAGAATCCATTCGTTCACGAATTGGACATAGATCTTGCATCTCAGAGGAAATGGCGATATCTTCAGTTCAAAATAAAGAAGAACGATATGTTTTATGAAATTTAGTAAGTAAATAGTAAATAGGACGATATTATGTTTTGGAATGTAGTGAAGTAAAATTTCCCAAAATAAAAAGACTCTGATAAAGTACAGATATTTGAAAAAATTTACTTAAATACAGTAACGCTGTAGTTTTTTTGTCCACCACTGTTATTAAATGATTGAGCATAAAAGACTCCACGACAAGAACAAATGTAACTGTCTTACAGGGTCCTTCTGGTGATAGTGGCCCTGCTGGTATTGCTGGTCCTGCTGGTCCAAGAGTAAGTAACTTTCTCCTTCTCCCGACTTCGGATTTTGTCATGATATTGAGGAAATGTGCATAATGGTTGACTGCAATTTGTCTTCAGGGCCCATCTGGTCCTAATGGTCCCCCTGGTAAGGACGGCTCAAATGGCATGCCTGGTGCTATTGGACCCCCTGGACACCGTGGTCCTCCTGGACATGTTGGACCTGGTGTAAGTAAATATGCATTTGAGTATTTCTTCTACGCAGATATTTTTTTATTTTATGTTTCCAGAGATATAGAGATACATATGATATAGAAAATACTATACCTTACCTTGAGATTGAATGTAGAGAAAAACACAAAGTTGTAACCATAAATACGATATGTGGTTAATCAATGGTGTGTTTGACCGCAGGGTCCTCCTGGAACTCCCGGTCTTCCCGGACCCCCTGGTCCAGCTGGTGGTGGATATGACACATCTGGTGGCTATGATGAGTACAGAGCTGACCAGGGCTCTCTCAGGGCCAAGGATTATGAGGTGGATGCCACCATCAAGTCCTTGAACACTCAGATTGACAATCTGCTTTCCCCTGAGGGCTCAAAGAAGAACCCTGCTCGTACTTGCCGTGACATCAGGCTGAGCCACCCAGAATGGAGCAGCGGTAAGTGACCAAAGCTATTTCAAGTGTTCCTTTTTCCAGTAGCCCTAACTCTTACTACTTCTGATTTCCCCTAATTATCTATGTTGCTTTCTTTCAACAGGTTTCTACTGGATCGACCCCAACCAGGGCTGCACCATGGACGCCATCAAGGCCTACTGCGACTTTTCTACTGGGCAAACCTGCATCCACTCCCACCCAGAGAGCATCCCACACAAGAACTGGTACAGGAGCTCCCAGGAGAAGAAACACGTTTGGTTTGGCGAGACCATTAATGGTGGTACTGAGGTAAGTCACAGTATTGAAACAGGACAAAATTAATGACTGTTCAAGATATATAAAGAGAAAGTAGACTGAAGGTTGCATTCTTCCATTCTCTTTTCAGTTTGCTTACAATGATGAGACCCTGAGCCCACAGTCCATGGCTACTCAGCTGGCCTTCATGCGTCTGCTGGCCAACCAGGCAGTCCAGAACATCACCTACCACTGCAAGAACAGCATCGCCTACATGGATGCTGAGAATGGAAACCTGAAGAAGGCTGTGTTGCTGCAGGGCTCCAACGATGTTGAGCTCAGGGCAGAGGGCAACAGCCGCTTCACTTTCAGCGTCCTAGAGGATGGCTGCAGTGTAAGTTCTCTTTTTACACTTTGATTTAACAGACAAAATCTTTATTCAGTTAGCACGAAATGTACAAAATAAGAGGTCAAAGGGATAGTTCACACAAAAATGAAAATTCTGTCATTAATTACTCACCCTTATGTCGTTCCAAACCCCAAAGACTTTTGTTTATCTTCAGAATACAAATGAAAATCTTTTTGATTAAATCTGAGAGTTTTCTGTCCCTCCGTTGACAGCCACTCAACTACCACTTTGACACTTCATTAAGTTCATATAGAGATCATAAAACTAATCCAAATGAATTGAGCGGTTTAGTCAAAATTTTCTGAGGAGACTCGATCGCATTATATGATGAAAAGATTTAATTTAGGCTTATCCACATATAAACATTTATCAACTCACACATCAGTTGTGGTAAACGGAAGATCAAGCATGTTCACTTGACGTGTGAGAACAAATTAGGTTCATTCTCGTGTTATAATTTTCGTTTTTGGGTGAACTTACCCTTTAAGAGGTTAATATTACACAGTCACAGTGGATAGTGCTCAGCATGCATGTGAGATGGTCCATACATTTTTACATCACAGCATGTTTATGACAGTTTGATGTTTGTCAAAAAAAAAAAAAAAAAAACGTCACTTAATATGTTTTGTCTTTTTGTTGTGTCCCTGCAGAGACACACTGGCCAGTGGAGCAAGACAGTCATTGAATACAGAACAAATAAACCATCTCGCCTTCCAATCCTCGACGTTGCACCTTTGGACATTGGTGGCGCAGATCAAGAGTTTGGTTTGGACATTGGCCCAGTCTGTTTCAAATAAATAGACTCATGATAAATTAAACGAGAGAAAGAAAGAAAAAAGAAAAATCTCTGCCCTTCTTTCTGTGTTTTTTTATACTGAATGCTGATTTTTTTTCCGCAAATCCACTTGCTTAAGCTGGGCTCTATCGGAGAGGACCAATGGACTGAACGGAGCATTGCGCAATGCAAATTAATACAGCAGCCCAAAGAGACACGGGATAACACCATGTTATGGGACATGTCATCATTTTGTAAAATAAAGGAAGTGTAATAAAAACAATGAAAGTATACATCACTTTGTGGTCTTTGTATATCTTCCAAAGAGGAAGTTTAAAACCACATTTTTCCGTAAGGTTTAAACTACCTCATGTGTAAAGGAAAATAATAATCAACATCCTAGTTGTCACTAGTTGGTACTAAGACTTCAAGTTCTGTCCTGTTTCAAAGGTGCTCCAATACTTGAAGCAGTGATATTATATGGTGCTAAACATGCAGCTGTGGAAAAAACCCCACTGTTACTGTATTACTTTGTATTGTCTCAGAGGAATATTGCACAGGTCCCCCTGATAACCCCATTTTTAAGCAGGTGGAATATTCCCAAACCTGATGTTTTGTCTGGTTTTTACTTTTTTTTTTATTTGTTTTTGTTTTCTCTGAGTTTTGTTCGGCCTTTTTTTTTTTTTTTTTTTTTACTTTTGTTCAGGCATTACATTATTTTACGCCCCCAGTGTTAATACTGACAGCACCGTTCGTCCATTTTAAAGGGTTGCAGAGGCCACTCTCTCAAAACAAACCACAAAGTTTATTGTACCTATTTTGTATATGTGAGATGTTTAAATAAATTGTGAAAAGTTCTGAAAATAAAGCATGTCCAATGTTCCGAAACACATTATTCCATGAGTTAATTGCTTTAATGTTGAAAAACATGTCTGATTTAATTGGACATTTTGGATGTCTGCCTGATTTCTAATTCTTATATTGACTAGCAAATGAGTTTAATGTGTTTATTTTCAAAACTTGAAATTGGTTTTCTATTTTATTCAAAGAATGGGTGTTTGTCTTAGCAAACATTACTTTGAGTCTATTGCCGTAAGAAGCTTATCTTCCTCTGTTTTCACATGGCATGCTTTTTAGATGGCACTTTTGAATCAAATAAAAAGGCAGTCACTGCAACTTTGCATGTTTGTATTTGTAGAGAATCCAAACATGTGGATGTGTACATAGAAAAGATAGCATTAAATGCCACACTTTGTTTGTGCACCAAATAGCATTCCTGCCAATCCCAAACAGAACAGGTTTCTTTTAGATGTTTAGTCAAGGGTTATCCAACTCACACTCACAATCTTTTCATATATATTTTTTTCTTTTTTTAAATGTCTCCCTCTAAATGATTTGAGGACTAGTTTTTGATCTGACAGAAAACAGAGAAAACAGGTTTTGTCTGTTCTATATCTTGATCAAATCTGTTGAGGTTCAAGAGGGCAAACATTCAGTACTGTACATTTTTTTGAAAGCACTAACTTTTAACCCAGAAATGAGCTCTGTGCCAGCCAATCCCAGACTCCCCTAATAAAAAAAAGTGTTGTGTCCGAAATCACCCCTTATACCAGTGCACAATTGGAGGGAACAGCAATTTGTAGTTGTGTCCCAAAACATAGTGGACAGGGAGTGCGAAAGACTTGTCTCAGGTCTAACGCACACTAAATTCACATCATCTGCTTTGGAGCAGTACTTGAGGCTAAGAGTATCCCATCCTTCATCATGTTCAGGAACTCACATGCTCAGATGTCCAGGAAAACAGCCCAGTGTAAATTAAATTAGTTAGATATTACATATAGGCCCAGTTTCACAGACAGGGCTTAGACTAAGCCAAAAATTAGGGCCTATTATAACTTGCCTTATAATATAAACAAACATTACAATTACAATTTGTCTCATTACTTGAGACAAAACAATAGCACTGACATATTTTAAGATATGTGGTGCAAGTTTCTTTCAGTTAAAACAGCTCAAACATGTATTCTAGTCTGGGAATATCTTAAGCCTTGTCTGTGAAACTGAGGGATAGGGCAAATTCAGGTTGATTTGGGACACTTTTTGCCATTACAATGACTGGGAAAAAGTGTAACAATCACCCTGAATTCACCATAACTTTTGAAGTAAAATGCAGTGTTGGATATTTAATTGGTGCAGAGATGAGTATGTGTATTTTATAAAACATTTACAACTGTTTTTATCATTCCTTGTTACAGTACACAGGAACTAAGTATTTTTTTAAAAATCTATATGTGTAAATAAAGCTCTGTAAAAAACATTACTTGCATTTTTACACTATAGAGGGAATGCATTAACGTCACTTCCCCGCCGGAACACGCCCCCCTCAGCGGGACTGAGTGGCAGAAGAGCTGCTGCGTGGCTGGAGTTAATAGGGGAAACTGCGAAAACGCGAGTAAAACAAACTATTATCAGTTTAAACTAAAAGTTGGACTCGATATAGTGTTCCTTACAACTTATCAAAGATCCAGTGATCCATGGATATTGACATGCAGCCAGGAATCGTGTTTCATGACATTTATATGTGCCTGATTTCGACGCCCGGGAAATAAATTAAGAGAATTTGCCTGTTAACGTTTTATATAAATAGAATATAGATAGGTCTAAATCCGAGTGATCACTTACATTAATGTTATACTGTATATATCATCATATCGTCCAGCCCTAAAACTTGTATAGTTTTTTGTCAGTGTTTATTTAAAAACATCCAATTATGCAGAATATAGTCTGTTCTGTAGCTTTTTGCAGTCTGTAAAAATATACAGTACCTCGGATTTCTGGTCAAATCTAGTTGTACAGTCAATCGCAAAGCTCTTTCCAGTTTTAGATGTGTTTTGTGTGTTTTTCTAGCCTGGTAATACCAGACTCTGCTACTTCACTTTGCTTCGTACACAGAGTCTGGGATAGCATAATAGAGAAGTGTTTTCTCTCTCGCTAGGGGGCGCGTACTGAAGTTTAAAATCATTGGTTACCCGTAAGCCAATCAGATAAGTTTGTTTATGACGTATGTTATGCGCCGACACAGCCGCATCGAACCACAGACACCATGCATCGAACTCAAATCTATGATCGAACTTCCACTATAAACACTTGATGATGCGAGCGAAATACCCGAGTGAACATGGCTGTAAACGACTTTTTTGATCTGTGAGTGATGTATAGAATGACTGCTGAGAGAGAGAGAGAGAGAGAGAGAGAGAGAGAGAGAGAGAGAGAGAGAGAGAGAGAGAGAGAGAGAGAGAGAGAGAGAGAGAGAGAGAGAGAGAGAGAGAGAGAGAGAGAGCGCCCCGGCCGCGCGCGCGCACTCCCACGTCTACAAACAACACGAGCGCTGTCTTGCTCTCTCTCCCTCGCGCATATTCATAAAAATCAATCGACAAGATAGTAAGAGGTCGGAAGACCGCGGTTTCACGTGGAGCATTTGGAGATTTTTAGAGATTATAGACTCTAGGAACAACATCTCAATGAACAACATCTCAACTATAAAGGCCTGTCTCATATAAGTTAGACGCCTATCTCAAGTACAAGCCGGTGCAGTTCGACGATTTGGGCAAATAAAAGCCCGGGCTATTATTTGAAGTTTTACGGTATTTAAGACCTGGAAAAGAAAAGAGACACTGACCTGTCAAAAGCCTCCCCAGTTTCTCGCTGACGATCGGTAATAGTTGATAAATTAAACTTTTCCCAAAGGGAGTAGGGCCACAACATCACCTCCATTCAAAATGTTTAATACACACTCTTCGTGTTCGGGCTTCAGTTTGCTAATGCCGGGAATATTCTCCACAACAGAGCGAATTGCATCCGCGTCTCCATATCAGCGGTCGTTTTCGATTTCCCTGACCTAATCTAAACACGGCGCTTACCGACTACGTCACGGCTTTCAGCCCGCCCTCTGTTCGTTGATTGGCCGGCTGTTTTCAGGCCGGTGGAAAACAGAAAGATAGGCTGCTATCTCAGACTGACTATAGGAGCGAAATGAAATTAGCGGAAGTAGGAAGTCTGACGTAGTCAGGCTAGTGTTTTTCACGGCATTCACGCTGGAAACAAATGCTGCCGCTCAGTCTTTTTGCCACTTGTGGGCGTGACCGCATTCACCCCGGCCGACGGTGACGTCATGCGCATACCCTCTATAGTGTAAGACATCGAGTAATAAAAAGTTCAACACTTTCACACCCACTTGAATATTTGAATCAAACATGCAAGCAGAGAACCTGGTCAAGTGCAAACACCGCAAGTGTGGGACACGCCCGATGTATGAATACCCACATCTTGCCAGAAGATGGCCTCCACAACACTTCTGAGGCTCACTGGTTTTTCCAAGTGGTGCTCGCTGGTGATGTTACGTATGACACTGAAGCTTCGATGTGCGTATCGCAAATGCGACGCAATTTCTATTAAAGGGTTAGTTCACCCAAAAATGAAAATTAAGTCATTAATTACTCACCCCCATGCTGTACCGACCCCGTAAGGCCTTCGTTCGTCTTCGGAACACAAATGAAGATATTTATGATTAAATCTGAGAGGTGCATGACTGCTACATAGGCTGCCTAAGGGAATGACACTTGACGGCCCAGAAAGTCATTAAAGAAGATGTTTAAATATTCCATGTCGCAACAGTGGCTCTACTATAAGTTTATCAAGCGACGAGAATACTTTTCAGGCCTACAAGGAAGAAAAGGAATAGTCGAATAAAGTCGTTATTTTTGTTTGTTTTTTCGCACAAAAAGTATTCTCGTCGCTTGATAAACTTATAGTTGAGCCACTGTTGTGACATGGAATATTTAAACATTTTCTTTAATGACTCTCTGGGCCGTCAAGTGTCATTCCCTTAGGGAGCCTATATGTAGCAGTCATGAACCTCTCAGATTTAATCATAAATATCTTCATTTGTGTTCCGAAGACGAACGAAGGTCTTAAGGGGTTGGTACAGCATGGGGGTGAGTAATTAATGCCTTAATTTTCATTTTTGGGTGAACTAACCCTTTAAAGCCCCGTATCGGTGTGTGTATTGGTTTCCCAGAGTCACGTGATCGATGACAAATGAAGCCTCACTTTCTGTCCAATCACGTGCGCGTTTCGCTTTGGGTGTCAGAAGGCTCGAACCCCAGATCTTACTTACGAGTCTTTGTTGGCTCAGTCTGGTTGATGGATTTGTGAGGAGAGTGTACTTTGAAAGTTAATCAATACATTACATTAAAATAATCAAAACTACTTATTCTTTGTTGTTGTTGTTGTTGTTTTTTTTGCAAAATCTTTACACTTTTGGTGTTTTTTAGGTATTATTATTGTTATTTGGGGATAGGGTGGGCTTAGGTGAGAGGGGATAGGGTGTTGGTGTTTGGTGAAGGGTTTGTTTGGCAACAGACAAAAAAAGGAAGACTTCCCTTATCTGGGAATATTTTGAGCTGATAGCTTCCAATGTATATAGTCTATGCATTTCTAAAAAAGAAGGAGAAAAAATATTTATTTATTTATTAGTAAAAATTTTACTTAGGCCTATTTTATTTTTGTATTTTATAATTGTTGACCGTTGGTGTGTCTTATGTACAGTCACTCCCAATCTTTTTTTTTTTTGTTCTCCTCACACTTCTGAGGTGGAAACCTGTCTTCTGTCCGACAGTGCTGTAGACCAGCACAAACAAAGCTCAAATGCCACTTCTGATGCGATCATAGAAGTGGATAAATACCTTACAGAGACAAACATACAAAGAGCTGAAGCTCCACTTGATTAAATACTGGAGAATGCAGAAACTGTCAACCCCCATCTATATACAGTACATTGGCATTACAGTTTCCTTGTACCCCGGCCTCCTCTGGGTCATGTGAAAGAGTGTTCTCTAAGGCTGGGGAAGTACTGTCTAAAAGGAGAAATAGACTCCAACACTGTGAAACGGCTTTTTCTTCTTTATAAAAATAATGAAAAACTTTATCACCTTTCTGTCATTCCTACAGTTACATAAGCACTTTCACTGCCAAGTGTCATAAGCACATGTGTGTGTGCACACAATGTCAATGTCCTTATTCACTGTGTGTGTGTGTAGAGAGAGAGATAGTAGGCCTACTTTAGATCTTATTAATTCATATAAGCCCATTTTATATTTTATTGTCACGCTTTAATGGGTAAAGGAATTTATTTAATGGACAAATCAAACAGAAACGTGTAAGGCTTTTATTTGATCACATAACATTGAAACTATGGAGTGTGTTGTGGATGCTTCATCTGCTTCTTACACAGGCTTCTGGCTGCTTTATTTTAAATAAGCACCAGATGGCGCTGTTCTCGACACTCGCGAAGCTTTGAATCTTTTCCCGGAACAGTCAGGGGAAAGCCTCATTGCTTCATGAGGCTTCATTTCCCCATCCCTAGTGCTCGCTGCCTAGCCAAATTATGTCCAGTGCCCCCACTTAAGTTCATGCATTTGTGTCTTCATATAGGCAAAAAAAACAGCGCAAGCGTCACGCCTCACACGTGCTTCAGTGTGTGTGTGTGTGTGTGTGTGTGTGTGTGGTAAATGAAACTGCGCGTCGGCTGCACCATTCATTCACACAGAACATGCAGGATTCGTATTTAAATTGTCTTCGTGGTTTAATATTCACACTATATCGCGATTTGATTTCAAGTGTACTGAACTGCTTTCTATTTTTCCTCAAAAAATTTACAAATTCCGTGAAATTCCGAGTTATAAATTCCTTTTTTATGACTGGATTTTGTCAGCATTTTAGGGGGGGCGGGGGTCGTCCAAAACAATGGTAGGGGAAACGCTGTATTTTTAGTGCTAGCAGTCAAAAATAAAACTGTTGGGGAAATATTGAAATCCTGTTTCTTTTTTTCTATGAATCGGTGATAAGAGTAAGCTACATTTTCAATTTGCAGGGTATAAGGTGGACTAACATTCATACCATAATACTCACTACTCTTGAGTACTTTTAAAAGGGCTACTTTTTACTCCTACTTTGAGTAGGTTTTAGGACCGGTACTTTTACTCTACTCTCACTACATTTTTTGACAAGTAACAGTACTTTTACTTGAGTATGCTTTTTCAGTACTCTTTCCACCACTGATCCTTACCTAGTCCGTGGACCTAATGGGTGGAGCTTGGCCTAATTAGGTTTAGAATGTGTCTTGACTTCAAAGCTCCACCCCTAACATCAAGAGAGGGGGAGCTAGACATCAAGCTCCACCCATTGGCTATGGGAGGGTATGAGGGCAATTTGGATTCAGTACAGATTTTATGACATGGGTGAGGGACAGGGAGGCAAAGAGTTTTAGTATAGAATTGGATGGGGGGATGCAAGGTTTTTTTTTCCTTTAATAAATGCATTGTGATTGTCAAAACATTTGGTTACTAAACATAATTTTACTAGGTTTAGTGACAACATGTTACAATGTTAACATGGTACAATGACTGCCAGGCTACCGTTTTTATTATTGCTTGATACAAATTTCACAATTTCAATTGTGATTTGATTCCGATCTTGATTAGCCTAAATACCAATTCATTTGGATGCATATTAGGTGCAGTAGATACATGTAAATTTTTCACAAGAAAAAAATCTATACAGAGAGCAATGTCAGCTGGTATTATTATTAAAGGTTAAAAATTACAACTCAATTTAATATAATTTATTTTAATAAAGTTTTAATATTTTAATGAAATAAGTCAAATACAATAAATATGTAATATAGTGCACATATTTAGCAAAATACTAATCTCTATAGCTAATTTTTTAGCCAACTAACGTGCTATATGGTAATTAAATGGATTTCCTGGGGTAAATGTAACGTTCTGTAAATAGATTGTTCTCCAGCTGTTTTATTAACCTCTTTCCGCGGTTGAAAAACACTGATTGATAGATATTATCTATGAGGGATACATTAAGTAAGTTTGACTGTCTTTCAACATTCATTCGTGTTTATTTACTAGATGCCGCTTAAAATGAGGCGCAACAACGACCTGTCACGTCACATTTACAAGCGCCAAAACGGTATTTATTGTTTGAATTTATCTGAGAGCTGATAATTTGTTTCATATCAAAAGCAACCACTATGCGTCTCAATTTTTCTCTGCGTGAGAAAAAGGATATGTGGCGTGTGAAAAGTGTCAATTACGTGAGTCCGCCCTGTTATATGATTAATAATAATAATAATAATTAATTCGAGTTAGAATAGCAGTTGTTTATAGTAGAGGGACAGGACATTGGTGAGCTATTAGGTCATCATGAAATGCCTTTTCGACCATTTTATAATTGCCGAGTGATTTCTTCCACCCTTAGAAACTATGTTTGGCACTGTCTTACACAACACAATAGGCTACTTCGTTCAAACCGTTCCAACCAGAACAACTTGATATGCAACAAACTGCAGATGAGGAAAGAAGGATGAATCAACATATCACTTGCAGTACAGCTGTTTGTCTTGAACAAAAAATTTATATTGGATATTAAACGCCTATTTAGCGGTTCAGGACATAGGGGGGAGAGGTTCAAAGACTAACTAGATTTGTTTTCCTTCAGCTTAAAAAGTCCAGCAGGGCAGTTAAAAGTAATAAAGAAACTAAAGGAGTAGTTTGGGAAATCCAGTGCTACTCGGAAGGCGAAAGAAAGTAAGCAGAAGAAAGTAAAACCTGAGAGGTGGATATGAAAGTTGATGCAACAGCAGCATCGGACTCCGGTCAATCGTCTCTGCTCGCGACAGAAGAAACTGAGGCAGAGGCGCACGCGCCGCTCGGCTCTTCCTCCGTCAGCTTCGCTGCAGCTCGTCTGTCTGCCTGTTGTCATGGAGGAGCCAAGATGGCGGTCCTGGCCTATAGCCTAGGCAAACGGGAAATAAATCAGCATTTCAGCATAAAAAATGCAAAATTGCTGTCTGTCGCTGCCGTCGTCCTTCTCACTGTGTTTCATTCGGCTTCACGACATTATGGAGGTACGTGTTTGTGTTGCGATGTGCGAGAAAGAGCTGCGTGTTTGTGTTAGCATCAATGCTAAAGCTGTCACTCAATGTTTTCAGTCAGCGTGTCTGTCACTGCTAGATAGCAGCTGCAGCTTTGCTCTTGCAAACTCAATTAAATTGTGGTTGCTTTGTTAAATCGTGCGTCTATTGGGTGCACTTTTAATGCGAAGCTCAACATTTAATCTGTCAAAGACTGTAGCTAATCAATACCAGAACAACGCTCGAATCAGTGCTGTCGCCCAGCTGGCTATAGCGTCTGTCATCACAGTTACATTTCCAGTTAAGACATAATGTTTTGACGCATAGCGCCAAATAGGCTAAATCTCATAATTAACTGCCTAGGTAGTATTCTGGGGGCATTATAGGCGTGTCTAGTGCCCCAAAACTGTAGTTAACTAGATTTTGAAATCCAGTCAAATGCCTGTAGTAAGTTATCTCTTTTCTCAAGTCTACTTCAGTAGCCTAAAGCTTAACGTTATAGGTGGAGGGACAGTAATCCATGGTTGATTATCATTAATCTAGTCCTGACATGTTTCCTTATATTGAAGCATAGTTAATGGTTTCATCTTAATATTTAGGCATGTTCAGTTGATAATATTGTGATCTCTCTGGATTGTGCAGTGCATATTTGTTTTAACATACATGAAAGAATTTCATCATTGTTCAATCATTGTTCACATCATTTACTTACTTTGTTTAAAATGAATTGAAATGCTAATTAAATGCAGTTTTACATCAGTAATGAAGGAATGAAAGAAACCACTTCCCACAGTTGGTCTGGTTTGATCCGTAGTTCAAGTTCTTTATTGCCTCGATATTTTTTATCAGCCTTGATGTAATTAAAAAAATAAAAGAAAATGTGATATGAACAAATATCCTATCTTTACCATGCTGGCATAGAAGCTGCATGAGAAGCACATGGAGAAATGAAACATTGAAAGTTAAAAAACCTTACATTTTAAAATGTAATTTATTTCTGTGATGCAAAGCAGAATTCTGCCTTCAGTGTCAGTTTATCCTTCAGAAATCATTCTAATATGCATATTTGCTGCTCAAAAAACATTTTTTTTATTATCAATGTTGAAAAAAGTTGTGCTGTTTAATATTTTTGTAGAAACTGTGATACATTTTTTTGGATTCTTTGTTGAATAAAACGTTCAAATGAAAAGCATTAATTTGAAATAAAAAAAATATATATATTTGTAACTGTATAAAAGTATTTACTGTCACCTTTGATCAATTGAAGGCATTCTTGCTGAATAACATAATTTATGTCATGACAACTTTTAAGAGAGTTTGGCATGGTAATGGATATATGCCAATGTTAATGTAGCTATTTGGTCTTGGCAGAATAGATCTGCTATTCTGCTGCTGCTGCAGAGCCAGTAAAGAGACTTGCGACTGCCAATACATTCACAGGCATACTGCTGTGAGCATGTAAAACATGCTGCTGCTGCATTTATAACATACACGAAACCCCCGTAGCAGATCTATACAGTCAGGTGGAGCTGGGGAAGCTGGAGGGTTTCTGAAAGCGTGCTGCAGACTGCTAACAGCAAGCAATGCCAAGTATTTTAATGTTGAGCTGATGCCACAGCAACCAACCAGCTACGCTATGAAGACAACGATGTGATCACTAACAAATATATTTCAGGACCTATCAGCCTGCGCTATTTAGAGTTTCATGACAGAACTTAAAAAAAAAAGAAATAAAAGCTTACTGACGCTTTCCTGAATTTGGTTATTCACTGTAATTATGTGTCGTTTCTTTCAGGCAGTGACACGTGCGACTGGCTTTTATCCAGTGGACGTTTTTTAGGGGACAATGTATGGCAGCCCTACGGTTGCATGCTACACAAGTACAAAAGCACGTAAGTCATGTTGTCATTGTTAATGTACGTCAGCGATGTATGTGGGCTGGAATTTACAGTCCTTTTTGTTGTCTTTCAGTGAAGCAAACCTTTGCCTCAGAGAGAAGAGAATAGCTTTTGTAGGTGACTCTCGAATACGTCAGCTCTTCTATTCTTTCATCAAAATGATAAACCCTGAGGTGAAAGAAGTTGGAAACAAGGTTTGTTGTTGCTATTCATTTCAGTATGCCTTCTTTTGGTTAACTGGTATAGGCTATATTTAAATTAAAAATGAAAGGGTGTAATTGTTCCTGTTTACCACAAGATTACCTCTGGTATTTCAAAATATGCCTCAGGCAAAAGCAGTTGTTTATAGACATTAACCTGCATGCAATCATTTTTGTTTTTGTATAGAAGACCCTTTCTACTTTTGTAAGATATGAATCATTTATTATAAGTGAAAGTGTTTGACAAAGGTTTGCTGATTCATCTTAACATGTCGGCCCAAACTCGATGTACGATAAAATAACTTTTTAGGCCACTGATTTGAGTCTTCATTTGAAGAGGATTTAAAATCACCATGGAATCAAAATGAACATTTTCTTATTTTTATGGAATGTTCCAGTGTTTATGATTGATTTATCTGTGCATATATTTTTTTTATTAAAAAAATATGTGCCCCATAATCTTTAATAAAAAGAAATTGTATCAAAAAATATAATTTGTAATTCTTTGTAAAAAAAAAAAATTATATATTAAATTGTTTTTCAAAATGAACAAGTATAGTGCATTTTATAAAGATATAACGGTAACACTTTACAATAAGGTTCATTAGTTAACATTAGTTAACTACATAGTTAGCATGAACTATAATGAACTGCACGTATAATCTTTGTTAATCTTAATTTCAACATTTACTAATACTTTATTCAAATCTTGTTAACATTAGTTAATGCACTGTGAACTAACATGAACTAACAATGAACAGCTGTATTTTTATTAACTAACATTAACAAAGATGAACAAATACTGTAACCAATGTATTGCTCATGGTTAGTTTGTGTTAGTTAATACATTAACTAATGAACCTTATTGTAACGTGTTACCGATATAACAATACATTGAATGCTAATCCTTTATTATTACAAATCTACAGTAGATGCAATAACGGTAACAAATATGTAATTATTATGAGTAAAAAAATTGTGTTTCCTGTTTCTATCAATTGTTTCACCAGCATGAAAACATCCCCTTTGTAAATGGTGATTCCACTGTGGTAAGTATTTTTAATTAATTGTGTCCGTTGCAGCAGAACGTTTTATTTTATTGGAGACTTGATCCATCACAGTTATTGATTGTTATATAACAACTCAAAATATGTTCCATATGTTTACCTTTTAGGACTTCCTGTGGTATGCAGAAGTGAACAATTCCTTGAAGGATCAGTTAATGTTATGGACAGAGGTAAAGACGATTCAATTGTACTGGATACAAATTAGGCGTGTTATTAAATCATAGGCTTAAGAATCTTGTCTCATCTCTCAATAATTATAGGGATCTGCTTCCAAACCACATGTCATCATCATTGGTGCTGCTACGGTGAGTTCCTGTTTGCAGTCATGATGCCTTCAGGTGCTATTGTTGAAAATCATTCTACTGACTGATGATTGTGGTTTTCAACAGTGGTCCATTAAGTTGCACAACGGCAAGAGTGAGGCACTCTTTCAGTACAAAGCAAACCTCTCAGCTATATCAGACACACTGGAAAAACTAGCCGAGCACAGTGAAGTCTATTGGGTTCTGCAAGGTGAGTTTTGATATTCAGATGAACTGGAACAACCCTTCATGTTCCTGTCTTATGTTTACATTCTGCCTGTTTATTTAGATCCTGTTTATGAGGATGTGCTAAGTGACAGCCGAAAGATGATCACAAACGAGCAGATAAATCTGTACAACGAGGCGGCGGTTAGTACTCTAAATACCAGCAAAAAGAAGCTCAAGTTCTTAGAGGCTTCTCGGCAAGCTGCTATGGAGACCATTTCCCAGTCGGTGGATGGCCTGCACCTTCCTGAGAGCACAAGAGATGTTGTAAGTCAATAGTTGAGCCTGAGGGCGTTTTCAGACCTGTAGACCTTTGCTTTGTTGCAAAACAGGGATTCAAAATCTTTCATGTACCATTTCTAAATGGCTCAAAATTTGTAAGTCCCCCTGTAGTCAATATTTGTATCCCTTAAAACTCATCTTTGATCACCAAAATTACATATTTAAATGTTTTTTTTTCCTTTCATTTAGTATTCGTGGATACGTAAATATCAATTGCACGAGCTCAGGATACCTTATCCACTTGGTCAACTTTACTGTTGTAAATACTGGGTAAATTCTGCCATATATATGTTTGAACCAGAAACTGATTCGGAAGAAAAGCGAAAAGCAAATTATATAGGGTCGTCTACAAGTCGATGTATCAGAATGGTAATGCATTTTATTTATTGCTCTCTACAACGTCGGACACATAACGGTAATTGATATGATTAGTCTTTTGCTTGACAACTTTATCAAACAGCGAGCTAATAATGTGTTACTAATATTACACAAACCATATTCCCGTTCGACATATAAACAACATTAAAAACCTGAGTAAACTGTCCTCTCATAATTAGTCAGAGCACACCTGCATCTGGCTTTCTTTGTAGCTGTCGTTATATTACTTCATCATTTAGAGCATGATTCAAGGCTTTGTCAGGACAACACTCTTACCTATTTCGAAGAAGAGCAGCATTTTAAAATCAAAAGGCGCACTTCTCTTTAGAGGTTAACTCACAATTCATTTTGAGAGGCATTAGCAGAACAAACACTACTGCTTTTCACACAACGTACGTAATTACTAATCATCATAAATTGCGATACAGCCTGGTTCATTGGTCTGTTGGGTTGGATCGCTTTCTCACCACAAGCGAACCAATCCAGAGTTAATTTTTTAAGCGGGCTGAGACCACCTTGTTCAGGGAAGGCGATCTTGGACCGAGTTTTTTTTTTTTTTTTTTTTTTTTGGTGTGGATCCGAGCAAAATTACCATGTGTGAAAACGCCCTTGGTTTTGACAATTAGTTGTTCCATTTGAATCCTTTTTAACAAATAGGAATTATTTACCCTCTTCTCAGGGTGCCATGGTTCTGATGAACTCCATGTGCAACAAGATCCTGAAGCCCATCGACGGCTCTTGCTGCCAGAGCGCTCCTCCACTAAGCGTCCTTCAGAAGCTAGCTGCTGGTCTCTTCCTGGTGTCCATCATCTGCTTCCTCCTACTGGGCTGTAGTAGACATCATAAGAGCAGGCCCACTCCTGATGTGGAGAGCGGGGAAGAGAAGAAACCCTCTGTTGTGGGTCAACTCAACCCAAAGGGACCTTTACTGGCCATCTGCAAAATGAGCCTTATCATGTTGTACTTCTACATGTGCGACAGGGCAGACATCTTTATGAAGGAACAGAAATTCTACACACATTCTACCTTTTTCATCCCTCTTATCTACATCTTCGTTCTGGGCATCTTCTACAATGAGAACAGCAAAGAGGTAACACAGACTCTTGGGAAATTGTTGTTTTTCTAATCCAAAAGAGAATATCAGTACCGATTCTCAAACAATAAAACATTTTCTTTCCAGACAAAACTCCTTAACAGAGAGCAAACAGACGAATGGAAGGGCTGGATGCAGCTGGTTATCCTAATTTATCACATTTCTGGAGCTAGTGCTGTACGTTTAAAAAACTTTTTTTTTTGTTTGGATTACTTTGCTTTAGTAGTGACTGCACTCTCAATCTCCTTTTTTTTATCTCTTTGCTTCCTCAGTTCATACCTGTGTACATGCATGTCCGTGTCCTGGTGGCTGCGTATCTCTTCCAAACAGGATATGGACACTTCTCATTCTTCTGGCTAAAGGGAGACTTTGGCATTTACAGAGTGTGTCAGGTAATTGTTGCCCGACTTTGGTGATCTTTTTTTCCTGTATGCACCAGTGTCAAAAAAAATTTAATGTCAAATGTGAACTGGTTATAGTTAAATTGTTTTAGTCCGAAAACATTAGTTTGAGTGGTTTGAAATGGTTTTGGTTAAATAAAGAAAATAATACTTTTATTTCAGCATGTAGACATTTAAATTGATCAAAAGTACCAGTATAACATTTATAATGTTACAAAGGATTTCTATTTAAAAAATGTTACATTTTCAATTCATCAAACAAGCCCGGAAAAAGTGTCACATTTTCTACAAAAACTATTAAGCAGCACAACTGTTTTTAACATTTATAATAATAATAAATGTTTTCTGTGCAGTAAATCATCATATCAGAATGATTTCTGAAGGATCATGTGACAATCTAGACTGGAGTAATGATGCTGAAAATTCAGCTTTGCATCATAAATTACATTTTTAAAATATATTAAAATAGAAAACAATTATTTTAATTTATAATAATAATTTTGTACTGTACTTTTGATCAAAGGCAGCCTTGGTGAGCATAAGAGACTTATTTCAAAAACATAAAAATAATCTGACCAACCCCAAACTTTCGAACAGTAGGGTATATATTATAGTTATATTATAGTTTTGTTGACTTTCTGTTATTGTGCAATGTAGAAAAATTTTGTTTTAAAGTAGATGTGACCAAACTTATTAATCAGTGAACATGCTAATAATAGTGCATAATTGCACATTATGATGAACTCTGAGATCTAGTGATCTTTGTCTACTCATCGTGCCCAGATCTAGACTTAATAAACGAGGAAATCGCGCGTTTGCGATTGCAGGTCCAGTCTACCTCTTCACATCAGATTAGCTCCCTTTATTTCCGCCTTCAAATCTGCTCTAAAGACATATTTATTCTCTTTGGCTTTCAATAATCCTTGATAATAGGCTTGATTTATTGTTTTACTGTTGTTGTGTGTTTCTATTTCTTAGTTTTCTTCTTTTCTGCTCAGCACTTTGGTTGTTTTTAAATGTGGTTTATAAATAAAAATTGAATTGTAATATTGTATTGATATAAATAATGAGTCCTTTCTTTTTGTCTTTTAGGTTCTCTTCAGGCTTAACTTTCTTGTGGTGGTGCTGTGTCTGGTTATGGACAGGCCTTATCAGTTTTATTACTTTGTGCCTCTTGTCACCTTTTGGTTTGCAGTTATTTATGCCACAATGGCATGGTGGCCACAGATTCTTCAGATGCAAGCCAATGGTAGGTCATATTACAATGTTTGCATTTATTCATTTAGTACACTCTAAACAATCCTAACATCATTTGATTTTATATATTAAGCCTTAAAATATTGTTTTATCTTTTTTTTCCTCAATTACGTACAGGTAGTGCATTTTGGAATCTGGCACTCTTGTTGAAACTTCTGGGTTTGCTTCTTTTTATCTGCTTCTTTGCGTACTCACAAGTGAGTTTCCCTCTTACAGTAAGACTGTTAGACAGTATTGCTATACATTTTTGGTTACACTTTATTTCGAGAGTCCACTTTAGACATTCTACCAACTATAAGAACTTTGCATTTACATGTCAACCAGCTTGCATTGGAGTATTAGTAGACTGGTTTGGGTTAGGAGAATAAGTTGACGTACTTGCAAAATTACTTCTAGTCAGTAGAATGTCTGTTGGGGAGCATCAAAATAAAGAGTTAGCAGATATTAAGCAGACAGTCTCTAATGACTGCTAGTTGACATGTAGTTGCAAAGTTACTTATAGTTAGTAGAATGTCTAAAGTGGACCATCAAAATAAATGAGAGCATCTAAATCTTTTGCGTTTGTTGCAGGAGCTCTTTGAGAGTGTTTTCTCTGTTTGGCCTGTTTCAAAGCTCTTTGAACTGCAAGGTAGCATCCATGAGTGGTGGTTCAGGTGGAAACTTGATCGATTTGTACGTAAAATACTTTCATTTGAATGAATAAGACCTGTAAAACATTTCTCAAATTCACATCTTGAAGTAATGGATTTTGTCTGCTCTTTTGGATGCTAGGCTGTGATCAATGGGATGCTTTTTGCCTTCATATACGTGCTGCTGCAGAAATGTCAGCTGCTGTCTGAAGGCAAAGGAGAGCCTCTCTTCTCCAACAAGATTTCCAACTGTCTGCTCTTCATCTCTGTGGTTTCTTTTTTGGTAAGGCTTATTCTGTCTCTCTTCGAGACACTTAAATGGTAATATGATTTCTTCACAATGGATTCTTTTGTTTACAGACATACTCCATTTGGGCCAGTGGGTGCAAAAACAAGTCTGAGTGTAATGAGATGCATCCATACATTTCTGTTGTCCAGGCAAGTACCCATCCCACTATGTGCTCTTTTATAAAGGTGTTCTCGTACACAGCTTTAACCAACACTTGAAAAGAGAAGTAAAAAAAAAAAACAATCTTTTGACTGTTCTTGACCACACTAACCTTTTATCACAGGTGATTCACACAGTCAGGTGGCTTTTATGAGAACAGAAAGAGCATTTGCAACCTAAAATAATGGATCCGTTTCAAAAGGCTTTTTGTTTTGTTCTGTTGTGCCTTTGAGGCTGCTGACTTTTTATCACTGCACTTTTTCTGCCCACAGATTCTGGCTTTCATTTTGATCCGGAATATTCCTGGTTACGCTCGCTCTTTGTACAGCTCATTCTTTGCATGGTTTGGAAAGATCTCCCTAGAGGTGAGAGTGCAAGCTTCGCTGCAAACAAACATTTAAAAGAATACTCTGGGTTATTGTTTATATTTTCGGCATACGGTTGATTAGGACGGACGATTCCAACTTGTGCCTCTTTCAGTATAAAATGAACAGGGAATGCATCTACAGTAAAATCTGATGGAAGTCCAGTAGGCCAGCAGGCACCAATGTTGATTAAAATATGCTGGAAATAAACTATTCTAATGTTTTGAATGTTTAGCCATAATACGTAAGTATTAAGGTGCAGTCGCATTTACAGTTGTTTGGCGAAATTGCGAGGAAGAAATCCAGTCAGGAGGAATCCACGCAATCCGTTACATCACATGAGCTCAAAAGATTTCCCAACACAGATTTTTCAAAGTGTTCAAGTTGTTCGCTATTTTGACAAACGTAAAAAAGATGGAAACATCAAAAAGATGAACACCAATGCACCAGGGTTCGATGGAATCAAGCTGAGTGTGAAACCAGACCAACACAGCGGGGGGCGCCAGGAACAATCGTGCTCAGAATCGGACCGCAGCAAACGTGCACAGTGTGAAAACGCCCTGGTTCGTGTTGTCGTCATGTTGAGAAGATGCTGTTTTCTGCGCTGCGAGAGCAAATTGACTTTGCATGCACTTCAGAAGGATGAGGAATTGATACGGTAAAACTGACTGTATCGTTACTGTCTGTTTCACTTGGAAACAAGTACCGAGGAAGCCTCTGGAGCTGAAATTCAGATATGGTAATGGGAGTTTTATTTCCGACACGCGCTGTAAATGCTAGATCAGTTACAACAGACTGGGCCGTCTGACCAATCAAAGTATAGTATAGAAAGGGGGTGATGAAAGCCGACTGTTGTCGCCTCACGTCGCCTGCGTCTGGGCAATTTTTCTGTGCTTGAACACACTGAAAGGACTACAGCTGACTGTCAGCTAGTATGCGTGTTCCGTGCCTGCGTGTAAAGGAGATTTCTGCAGATATATTTGTATATATTCCTCATTCAAAAAGGGAAATCGACTCTTCAGGCTGCAGATAGACAAACCGTAAACAAAGCAGCGCCTACTTACCGTTTTGAATATCAATCATGCTGATCACTTTCTTTATTCCACTCGGCTCATGTTATTATTAAAATATTTGCCCAGGAACACTCAGGTTAGATGACGTAAAATTAGAACTGCCTTTGTACTGTCTTCTTTGCTCGCTGTTTTGTGCTATTTTTCTTGTGCACTGACTCGTTCACTAAACTGAACAGCCAATCGAGTTCTCTCTCTCTCACCGACGGCCCGATGCCGATTCTACATGCTGAATCGGCCCGAAGAAAACCCGCGCCGTCCGACTGGAGCCTACGGTGCGGAACACACTAAAAAAAAACAAGTTGGCTGACGCTCCAAAACGGCCCAACATTGTCCGACAGCCGACTGTCGGCTTGGTGTCCCTGGCTTCAGAGAGACTAAATCTTTGATCGAACAGTTTCAGACACTGTTAGAAAAGAGGTGACGTGTACATTATGAGAAAAATAACGTTTTTTGTTTTTTTTTTGTCCTTGGATGCATGTAACGCAGACCTCCAAAACAAACCAGGAACCTTTAAAATAGTATAATAGGGGCACTTAAACAAACTAGTTTATTGCAACCATTCTAACATGCTTCTTGTTTTCCCACCAGCTCTTCATATGCCAGTATCATATCTGGCTGGCAGCGGACACCAAGGGCATCCTGGTCCTCATTCCAGGAAACCCCTCCTTAAACATTATCGTCAGCACATTCATCTTTGTCTGTGTAGCTCATGAGATCTCTCAGATCACAAATGACTTGGCCCAGGTGGTCATTCCTAAAGAGAGCGGGACTCTACTGAAGAGACTGCTGGTTGCAGGAGTCTTTCTAGCGCTGGTACTGATACTGTCCCAAAAAGAGTAACAGGATCCTAATAGATCTGTGTGTATAAAACAAATAAACTCCACCAGCCTAGAACGTTTTTTCCTATGAGCTGATCAAGGGAATTACGGCACTGGTCTGTATACAAAACTCAAGCTGGAACGGAAGCCAAGGACTCAGGAGCAACAGTGATTCAGATGATTAAAGAAGGATTCTTAAGCAGGTTGTTTGCAGTAGACAAATCACACAGACTGTGTGCAGATAAGTCAAGTACACCTGTGCTCCGTCCGCTCTTCTCTCATAGCTTTGAGGTGTGTTTTATGGGCAGTATTTAATAATTTATGTTAATATTTTATACTGGGGGTCTGTGTTTGTGTCTCTTCATTGTTTTCCCATTCTGTTTTGTACATGATGCCCACGACTGCAAAATGTTAAGGAGTAATACATTCCTTGTAAAACTGACAGCGCGCCATCGGCTCGTGCACCAAACGTTTCTTTACAAAAAAAAAAAAGTTTCAATTCATATCACACCAGCGGCTTTATCCTTCAGGTGAACAACCTCCAACATTTGGATTATTTAAACGTGAAAATCCATTTATTGCTGTTTTAAAATGAACTGCGAATTTGTTCCGCTTGCATCAATATGTATGCTAGATGTGGAAAATGGGGTGGTGCCACTACTAAGGGAATCCATAAGCACATTCTGCTTCCGTCAAAATGTTTTCATTTACTGGAGGAACAGCATTTGATGTGAAATGTAAACTATTAAGACAAAATCATTGTGCTTTGTTCAGACACATTCAGAACACTACGCATTTGAGCCAGTTATTTGTTCGTTTTTACCACATGGGTTTATTCTGTTCATATGAATTCAGCTTAATGAGATAGTTCCCCCAAAAATGAACTCGCTCCCCCTTAAGTTGTTCCAAACCTGTATGAGTTTCTTCTGTTGAACACACAAGAATATATTTTAAAGAATGTTGGTAAGTCAATGGAGTTCATCAACTGTCTAATTACCAACATTCTTTAAAATATCGTTTGTTTTCAAAAGAAGAAAGAAACTCATACAGGTTAGGAACAACTTACCCTCAAGTAAGGACAAAAATGTATTTTGGGGTGGCCTATCCCTTTAATGTTAGAGCCAGTTTTGTCTACGATCCGTGACCTCATTATTTATTGTTTAATGTGCGTCTTCATGCCCTCTCCAACTGCTTGAATTGCGGAAACTAAAGCCTGATGTTCATGTGTAACTTGATGTATTTATTTTTTTTTAAAATATATTACATGTAAAAAAAGAGTTAAATTTAATTCTCAGTTAAATGATAATGCTGTAAATAGATCCTTCATTATGTGCCATTGAGACAAGGCATATTGTTTGAGGCTGTATTCAGCCTAATAATTTCCATTGTGGCAAATCCTTTCTAGTCACAAATACTGACATTTTGGTTGAAAAGTTGCATTTACTATGAAATTATGACATTTTTAAGTTAATATATGTGAATTTAAAAGCAGCTACAAGGTATATTCTTTTTTTTTGTTGCATTAGTGATAATGCATTTTTCTAAGCAAAGCAAAATATGTACAGCCTGCCGTCAACTGGCACATTCAAGCAACTGACCGTAAATGTTTATTTGTCTTTTTCACCTTGTTCATAAAACAAATTATTTGTATAGTTTGCTATAAGTTTTATTTAAAGAAACCTCAAAGGCCTCGAAAGAAAATGGTTTTGTGTGTGTACAATACATTTTGTCCAAAAAAAATTGAAAATATTCATTTAATTTGGAAATGCATTCATCTTATTGTACAGTCAATGTTGATAAATCCCTTCTCAAAAACATTTTCATTTCTGTTTAAGTATCTACACTCGCACCCCCAGAACAAACATGAGCCAATCTTATGTAGTGGCAAGTGTATTAGTTTATTTATCAAAACATATTTACTCGTATACTGTAAGAACAAAACGAACAATATCAACCTGTTAAGATCCCATTAAATGTGCCTCCATTAGTGGTAGACCAAAGACAACTGGTATTTGGTAAAAAGTGAGTTTGTTCACTCGTAAAAAATGTTTGACTCCAGTCCATATTTAAAGGGTACACTATGTAAGTTTTGGCGCTCTAGCGGTTAATAATTGTGGTTGAACACTGTAGCCGGAGCTACTTCTCTCTGTTTATGTCTATGACGAGTCACGCAGGTACTGGGATACTCCACGGTCGTCGTCCCACTCCAAATAAAATAGTCCCAATATAAACATTTATTATAGGCATACCGTAGTGACTCGGGATAAGATAAAAACGCAGTTTGGAAGATGGATTAATGATGTACTCGCTTATTATATACATTTTGAAAATTACATAGTGTACCTTTGATGTTGATACTATTTTAAAAGTATATTTTTTAATGTGCCCATATCAACATTAGTTGTTCTGACACTGAGAACACAAATCATGGAGCTTGAGGCCACAGCTAGACATGCACATTTGGCAGGATTAAACAGGTACAAACATAAAGACCGATGAGATCACAGGTTTAGAGCTTCGGCCACCTTTCTCTCCTCAGGAATACCATTTACCTATAACGAGAGGAACATTTCAGAAACATGAAACAGTTTATCTGATACTTTTTTTTTTTTAAAACACATGATCGCAGATGCAAAGAGTAATACTTGCCTCTAGCCTCCGAAAAGTTGACATACAATAATTATCTCCTTTGTTAGCATGAATGAATGAACAGTATGTTAGACAGGAAGAGATTTCACAGACGTCTGATGGCAGTTCATTATGTGGACACTGGGGTTCGCCAGAGACTAAGGGCCAGATTTACTAACAGTTTGCACCAACACAAACCCTCTTTTGGCATTAAAAAACTACAGTCAGGATTTACTAAAGGCACACAGTGAAAAAAATTGCGCTGAAAAGGCGTGGACACAGTTATTTTTTGCGGCTGACCTCACTGATTATGCATTTGTAGGAGTTTCCCTTTCAGAGGCAATATTTATGGGAGATGATTTAAATGAACCATGCAACATGATTTACTAAGGTTTAGGCCATTATTTAACACCCAAAAAGCATGTCTTAAAGGCAGGGTAGGTGATTTGTTCCAGATTTTTTTTTTTGTTATGCTGGTTGAAAGTTTCTTCACATCCTGATACATAATGCAGTGAAACCAAGTCCTACCTGCCTGTCAACACATGTATTTCCATACCTATGAATCTGCAGCAGTCAGGTGGTACAGGTTCATTGTAATTGTAATATTATGTGCTTTGAGACATGAGGTAGTTTAACGCCGTCTCTCGAGACGCTTTGCAAACTGTGTGCGTTCATGTTTTTTGAAGGAGGTGTGGCTTTGGAGACGCTCTGAAGGGAGGGTGGGATCTTATGCTTTCAAAGCTAGTTCGCTATTGCTAGCCTCTCTGAAAATCACCTATCCTTCCTTTAAGCCACTTTGCACCTGTGTTGTTAGTAGATCACACGCACCTAACTATCATTGGCTCTGTTTGTTTGCGACCTTACGTGAATTTGCGCTGCTCTTGATAGATCGCGTTGGTCACTATGGAAATGATCAGACTGCTTCTGTTCTTTAATGTGCACGTTGTCAGTAAATCCCCCACAGAACTTTCCACTCCCATCACATCAGCGCTTTTATTGGATTGCGGTCACACACTAATTTGACCTGTTTAGTAAATCTGGCCCTAAAGCACCAAAACTGCAATTAACATGGCTCTCTGAAAGAAGAATGACCACAGCCCACATTTGTTTTTGTTTTGTTAAAAAAAAAAGTTAAAATCTATATCTGTCCGTACCAATGGGATGGAAAGCTTAGGCATCACATCAGTATTAGATTCTTCAACTTACCAGAGATCTGCTGCTGTGGTATTTGGATCTGATTTTGAAGATTTCTGTGAATAAACACAAAGCTTTGGTCAAGATGGGCATTACTAGCACTCTGGGATTCAGAACCAATTTCATTAACAAATACAAATGCCAGAATGATGTTCAGTTGCATAAAAAAAAAGAAAAAAAAAGGATTTCTTGCACAAACGAGACATTGCGATCAGTGTCCAACTCACGAACTAATGGCTCCAACTTCTAAACAAATGACTCTATTTAATATATTTAATTATATCAATTCTATAAAGTTAAAGCCAGTAATTTGATTGCATTAATGACACTCTTTTGCAAGAATTGTTTTAAATTTCTTTATTATAAAAAAATGATCCATTACACAGTTGGCAATGGAACTGAATTTCTTTTTCAAAATATATATTTTGTAAAAGTAGAGTCATTAATGCAACCGTTAAGGAACCAAAATTGTTCAATGATTCCCATCCCAACTCCTTTTACATTTTCTGCATCATCTCAGCACATAATTTCTAGGTCAATCTTGCTGATGATAATTCACATATGTTGTTTTTATCTGTTCTAAGCTCTTCAAGTCCTCAGTGAGTTAATACCAGGGTACTGAGTGATTCAAGCTTGTTTTTAAAGATATAAACATTGGATTACAGCAACCTACTTTCTCAACTCTTCTTAAACCAGATCTGCCATTGCCAAACAAGGATTGTGCCTTACTTCCCCCCAGAATTAAAGCAAAAGTGCCAGACTCACGTCTGCGTCTGCATGAGTGGCATACTGGTGGTCTCGTAGTTGTCGGGGTGGATGGGCGGCACCACCTCTCCGCTCACAGGGTGAAAGACCGGCAGTGTCGAGAGAGGCCACGAGATCTCCCGGTTCTTAGACATGCTGCGAAGCTCCTTAGAAGACTTCTGAATGGAGCTGTGGTGAACCAGCTGAATACTGGGAATAGAGGGAGCAACCGAATTACTATTTATAGCAAATACATGCACAAAAAGTATAACATAGAATATCTGACATCGCTATGCAACCGATTAACATTTATGTAAACACTGAAGTACTAAGCATAGCGCATGGTTCAGGGTTATTATCTAAAACTATTAACGGCATTTCTGTTAATTGAGATAAAGCTGAAATGAAATAAAATATAAATATTAGTTGAAAAACTTCAACTAAACGAAATCTTGGAAATAAACTGAAATAAGTTTAAGTTGAAACACTGAAATTATTAACAGTAAAGAAACCAAAACTGAGGGGGGAAAACCTAAATAGCAATATTTAAAAATATTATAAATATTAAAGCACATAACGACATTACTAAACATTAAACTAAAATTAACATGAAAACTAAAAATATAAAGGTTTGTTCATATTAATATTAAAACCATAATAAAGCTAAAATAACACTGGTTGGGTTATTATTTATCAACTTCGCAAAGGGCTAATTATGAATATTTATGTCTTTTATCACACTACCTCATTCCACAGTATGAATTATTTATTATAATTATAATAAGCTGGCATATATCTCTGTCACTGAAGCAGCTGCCCATGATGACACCATGGAGACACAGAGGCGATTGTATGAATGAGATGGAAATGAACATGTCACCATGATGGAGGATTTGAGATAACATAACGTGGGAAAGGGGGACCTATCCAAAGAAAAGAAAAGGAGAAAGAAAAGGCCAAGACCACAGGAGAGGGCACACTTACTCTGGTGTTTGCATGTTTCTTTTTTCCCTAGAAACAAAACAAAATGACTCAATTAAATTCTAATATTAATAGTTAAAGACAACCACACAAAAGCCAATGGAGAGCGAGTCAGGAGGGGAATGGAGGGGTGTTGCTGGTGATGATGATGATGATGATGATGATGATGATCTCCTTCAGGCTGAGCTTTGATGGTGAGTGACATCATCAGGAAACACACTGGGATTGGTTGATCATGTGGACGAAACATCTGTCGGAATGGCTCTAAATACAACAGATGGAACCTTTGGACTGAGTGTGCTTTGGTTAATGATTAAATGGTAAAAAAAACTGATGCTTGATGAGGATGGTAAGCTGCTTTTTGGCAGGGATGCGACCCTGTCTTGCCTTTCAGAATTTGGCCGTACACACTAGAAAGCCCTTGTGATGTTCACTTAATTGATTCAAAAGACGCCATACTGGCACTACGTGGTTTATAATGATCAAAAAGGAATCTATCGTTCAAATGTTGTTCATTAAACAGTGGCCATTGAGTACAAGTATTAAGTATTAGAGCAGGTTTGTGCTTGCTTGTGTGTGAAAGATTCACTTTCCCTAAGGGTTTAGCGCAGCGAACTTACAGCCCTTCCCGTCGGCAGCACATGGAGTAGCCGAGGATGATGAAGAGGACCAGGGCGACGGCTGAGGGCACCGCCAGGGTGATCAGGAAGTCAGCGAAATAGTCTCTACTCTTCAGTAACTCAGAAGGTGGGTTGTACTCGCCGATGTCTGGCAGCACACCTGTGCCCGGGTCAGGACGGTTACTGTGCACAGGAACAACCTTAGTGATGTCCACCTTCAAGAGCAAAGACAAACTGGGCTCAGAAGAAAAAATTCTTCACATTGTTACAGAATTAATATATATTACGTGTATATTCGTGTACAAATGTGTTTCTCCAAAAAAGTTGATTTTGAGGCACACTACCGTCCAAAAGTTTGGGGATGGTTAAGATTTTTTTTAAATGTTACTGAAAGAAGTCTCTTATGCTCACCAAGCCTGCAAAAATACAGTAAAAACTGTTATATAGTGAAATAGAATTACAATTTAAAACAACTGTTTTCTATTTAAAAAAATATTTTTTTAATTATTACAATATTTTTAAGTCTTCAGTGTCGCATGATCCTTCAGAAATCATTCTAATATGCTGATTTGGGGCTCAAGAAACATTTTTTATTATTATCAATATTGAAAACAGTTGAAAACTAATATTTTTGTGTGGAAACTGTGATACATTTTTTGAGTATTCTTTGATAAATAGAAAGTTAGAAAGAGAAAGAACAGCATTTATTTGAAACAGAAATCTTTTGTAACATTACAAATGTATTTACTGTCACTTTTAATCAATTTAATGCATCCTTGCAAAATAAAATATAACTTTTTATATCTTATTGACCACAAACTTTTGAACAGTAATGTAGAAAAATTATGTTTTTGTACGTCCAATATTTGTATTTTGCCATCTAATGTTTAATGCCTCTAACATTAATCTAATATTTACTTTATCTCTAGGTTGTTAAGAATTACCAAAATGTAATAAATACAATTTGAAACATTTAATCTTTAAATGTGCAATGAGCAATGTTTCCTCAAAGTAGCTAGTTTTAAATGTATTTTATTCAAAATAATTCATAAACTAGAATTAATAGAATTAGAATTTTGCTTTAAATATTATAAAAATTCGTCGTAACTGATTGTTCTGCTATTACATGTAAAAATGTAAATGCTTAGAATGTCTTTCTCAGTAAGTCTGTTAATAATAAAGTTACTGTTGGCACAAACAGCTAAATGTTTTTTCTACCAAAAGTTGGATATAAGGTAGAGTTGGAGTAATATGTGAGTTGAGATGATGGAAATATTAAAAAATAAATAAATAAATATATAAAATGAAATCCAAACAATTGTCCCTGGTCTTTTATACATATATAAAAGTGCCTCTAAAAGCAAATGCCATGTTTATTTGCACACAACAGTGGACTCTATGTTGGACTGGAGACGTGGCGCTCACCAGAGAGATCTTGCACCAGTCGATGTTGAACTGAGCTCTGAACTTCTTATCGCAGCTGATGACGGGCTCCATCTCCTGACTGCAACGCAGCTGGTTCTGTGGCGTCTCCACCTCTCGAAGGCATGACGAGAACGGCACGTCTGCTCCCACCATCACATACACACTGAACATCACAGAGGCTTAATGAAGAGCAAGCGTTTAAGCACAATGTTCACAAATATTTGTTTAAAATTTGACTGAATTAACACTCAACATAACCATGATGCACAGAAATAAAGCATAAAGACAACAACAATAGGACTAAATGGATACTATACATAATCTGTCTGCCAAGATGAATGTGTTTTCTGCTCTGAGACCTTCTAAAATGCCTTCATCTGGAACATTTTATCTTCTGTAAGGATTACATGAATATTTGATGTACAACTAATGCTAACGCATGAGGGAATCCCTCTAAAGAAACGTGAACAGAGATGGGCAGCCTCTACCCTTACGCAAATTCACCACAGCCCAACACAGTGTTTTTCTGCCTTCTCCGACAGGATGTTCTCTTTTTCATGGGTTTTTCTCAGGAACGTTAAATCTCATATTTGTTGATGTATATCACAATATGCTCAAGTTCTGTGCCAATAAGCTGTTTAAAGGGGACCTATTATGCTTTTGTAGTACATTTTCACCTTTCTTCATGTATAATGTTGCTGTCTGAACATGATAGGTCTGCAAAGTTACAAAGGCCGTCCAAAGGGTTTATTCTCTATATCAGTGTCACTGTTTCTGAACTCCCTGAAACGCCTCCTCCATTGTAATCTTGAGTTTTCTTCCAGGAACGAACACGTCACAATATTCCTCATAAAATAAATCCCACACAAGGCATATGCAAAATAAAGGGGGTGACGACTGGATGAGTTAGCAATGTGTTTAAACTCCCAGTTATGGTAAGGGGGCGTGACATTTCCCCAAACACGCTGAAGTGGTTGACCAATCACAACACACTGGTCGAGCTGACCAATCAGAGCACATCGTGCTTTTCAGAAGGAGGGGCTTCATAGAAACAGGAACTAAACAGAGCGTTACTGACAGACTGGGAAGAGAGGAGCCGCAACAATGTCAAATATGTGAAAAAGTGTACAGTAATATTTAAGTCTTACCCCTCTTTCAGGTCATTGATGGGTAAAGGCACTCGTCCTCCCCGGTCCAGCGCTGAAGTGATGTTGATGGCATTAAGTCTCTCCGGCTGCCACACGTTCTTGACAGCACCGAGAAAATCTCCCAGCACCTCACTGGCCAACATCTCCTCAACGTTCATGTTCTTGATGAAGAACTCGGCCTGATAGGGCAAGGGAAACTCTGCCAGAGAGCAAAGATATGAGCATATCTTCCTGTATGCAATTACAAGTAATCCAAACTAGGTTACATAACAGTTGGATAATAAGTTGGCTGTCATTTTGAAATGTCTCTTTCTGGACGAGATGGCAGATGGTGGACTGCTTCACAGTGAGGTCACATCTGCACTGAAACAGTTGCTCAGCTTAAGGCTAAACACAGAGAGTAAACTGAACAGGAATTTCAGAACATTCAATGTCAATATTTTTGCAAATATAATGTGGTGAATATAAATCAGCTGCTAAAACACAAACAAATGACGCTATTAGCTGTAGACCTGCTAATATTAGTTATTCGCTTTGAGATAAAGGCAACAATTCCGCAGTTTAAATTTCAATCACATTTAGCCAAAGAATATAACGAAATATTTGTCAAGTAAACAAAGATAGTCAAAGGTCTTCCTTCATACGAAATGGTTTGTGGGTTTAATCAGACTGCATTACAACGTATTATAATTAATTATATATTTATTTTCACTGCATCAAAGTAAACCATATGGGCCTTTTTAATTATAATTTTATTATTATATGCAATTCCGTGTAAAAAATTGCATATTTAACTATATTTACATGACTATATTATATTATATAAATGAAAAAATCATACAATTTAATTTCATCTTATATATTTAATCATGTACAGTGAAAGAGTAAGAAAAGATGTGTGATAGTTTCAGCTCCGAGGCTGCTCTGAATAAAGCATCAGATACATGCGTATGTTTGTACCGCTGGCTAGTCAGAGGTCTGTAATCTGGGTCGGTATAAAGGGTGTTTATTGTGTTTGAACTGGTTTTGAGAATGGCACACTTGGCATTGCTCGAGGATCTGGCGAGAGTGAGACGAGAGACTGTAAAGGAAAGGTTGTGCAGAAAGCCCAACCAAAGGAGATGGTTTGGGTGTGTTTATGCAAATGATTAACCTCGAGCACACGGACGCTCATTTAAAATACTCTAAATTCACTAAAATTAGAAAGAGGTTAAGAACAAATTCAGGTGGGAACCCACGTGTTGTGAATTAGGTGGAGATTTTTCATGAGAAGTTCTCCTGTGCGTACAAATACTAAAGAATCCACCCAATTATTAGTGAATAAGACCCAAAGTCTGGCTGGTTTATTCTTACACAAACACATGTTTTCCATACTTTAGGATTAAGGTTTTCAGTCAAACAATAGAGTCTTTCTTTGAACATATGGCTGTGTGTTATAATGAGATTTGCTAAATCAAAACTGTTCTTGGATCTCACCTTCTGTAGACATAATGTTTATGACCAAGTTGTGCCTGGCAGTTTCAAAAGTGCGTTTATTATACGCTGTAATCTGCAACACACAAGAGGGAAAGTTTAAGCCCGGCTTAGGACAGCTTTACATTCATACCATGCAGAGGATGTCAGAACCAGATGCAAACACATAGTTTCTCAAGGGTATAGAAGAATATCAAAGCCAAATCCTTACATGACTCTAAAGCCTCAACAATGCACAAAGAGGAGATAAACATTCTTATGCATACAAATTCAACTTTGCCCTGTTACTTTCTTTTTTCCTAGAAAAAATAAAGATTTAATCACTTAACACTTATTTAAAACAAAACAGGGCCGTAGCCACCGTAGACATTGAAGTCACCCCAATAATTAGAAATGGTCAAATTAATCAGAAAACTAATTCTACACATGATAACACACCTCGATGATGGTCGGCTTGCCCACATGATCAGCTGTTGGAGAGCCATAGAGGACTCCATCACTATGCGAGGTTCTTTGAATGTACCGCAACCATCCGGGCCTGTCTGGATAGCCTTTAAGGTTAGTGTTAAATGTGATGGGGTCGTTACTCGAATCACCTGAAATGAAATAATTACTTATAACCAGGTATGAAAGGTTGTGCTTATTGCCAATTGTGCTTTTACAAAAAGGTTGCTGCAATGCAAAAATATTATTCAGACAAATGTTCATAATGTTTTTGTGTAATGTTTCCTTAGAAGATATAGGCCCTCAGACCCTGACATGTAAACTAAGATTTATATGTTTGATGTGCAGTGATATACAAAGTGCAGTGTGAACAGGTGTTTCATAAAACTGAATATAGTGAAACATTTATTCTGTGTAGGCATGTTATTGTGTAAGTAGTGGAGTAAGTATACCTGCTTTCGGATACGGTGGGAACTCCCCTTTAAAGTGTTCTCTCTCTAGCACATGAACGAAAAGCACTCCGGCAGAAGGATAAACGTTGCGGTCCGCGTGTGACTTAGAGAGGATGGTGACCACTGGTGCAGATAGAAATGATAAAAGAGTTATTAAGAGCAGTGTGATGTGGCAGACAAAATTCCCTCACTGCACACATTAAAGAAATAGCTATTATTATAATATGTGTGTGTGTGTGTGTGTGTGTGTGTGTGTGTGTGTGTGTGTGTGTGTGTGTGTGTGTGTGTGTGTGTGTGTGTGTGTGTACACACATACATATATACAGTATGTATATGCTACCTTAAAAAGTTTGGAGTAATAATTTTGGGTAAAACTTTTTTCAAGAATGTAACACTCATTAAGGACACATCAAATTGATCGAAAATGAATAATGTTGCAAAAGATTTCTATTTAAAATAAATGCTGTTCTTTTGAACTTTCTGTTCATCAAAGAATCCTGGAGAAAATGTATCATGGTTTCCACCAAAATATGAATCTGCAAAACTTTTTTCAACATTGATAATAATAATAAGAAATGTTTCTTGAGCAGCAAATCAGCATATTAGAATGATTTCTGAAGGATCATGTGACACTGAAGACTGGAGTAATTCAGCTTTGCATCACAGGAATAAATTACTTTTTAATAATATTTTCAAATACAAAACAGCTATTTTAAATAGCAATATTTAAATTTCACAATATTACTATTTTTATCAAATAAATGCAGCCATGGTGAGCATAAGATACTTTTTCAAAAACGATAAAAATATTATCGACTCCAAACTTTATGGTATATAAAAACCTTAATTATGAACATAACATTGTCACATTTACTTAACAAAAACTACAATTTTGTTGTTTCATAATAAATTATTTGATGTTTTAAGAAAAACACAGACATAACAGATGTTACAATTGATTAGATTATGTTACATATTATTTAGAGCTTGATAATGTAAACTGTCTATTTTAACTTGCATTTCTTTTTAATACATTTATGTAACAGGGGTGTGTTTCTTTCTTCTAAAAACCATGTGGGAGTGTGTGAGAATCTGTTATGCGAGCGAGTGGGTGAGCGTGTCTTGGGCATTAGGCCATCGAGTCTCATTGGCTGGTGGACAGTAGTACAGTGAATCACAATCTCTGAACACTCAAACCCTGCACGCTCGATGCAACTCTCACACGCCATTCCCCACCCCTCGCTTTGCACAACAAACTCTTTTCTCTGGCACAACACACACTATTATTTAAGAGATAGTTTATTTCCCATCAGTTTATAATAGATACAGGAGAGATGGTTGTCAGTGTCTCTTTTTGAGTCAGTTGAGAGGAAGCTGGTTTTGAATCTCTGCTGCACTGGGAGAAAGCAACTACAGAAACGCTACATTTCTTCACGCTTTCAAACACAAAACAGCTCCTAGTACATCACTCAAGGCCCAGCGTGTGCTTACACTGAGGCTGCAACTTGCTCAAACACATAAGGCTGATCAGAACAGCACAAACCAAGAGTGATCACAAGACATCTGGAAGCATAAATGGGTTACACCAAGAGAGCTGACATAAATACGAACACATAAAGATAAAATAATCTTTTGATACATCAACAAACTAAACTGCTGGTCCTGTGGATTAGAACCAGCCTACATCATTAATTCACACACACCAACATGTTTAATGCCTATAAGAGTATCATATAATGCGCATAAAATATATTTAATATATATTTACATGAAGGATATACAGTTAATATTTGTATTATCATTTTATTTAAATGAATAAAATAAATGTAATTTTTTTCTATGCAAATTACACCCTATTTCCAAAACTCATGACTCTTCGCTTAATGCAATGTTACGCTATTACTGCTGCAGAAAGCAGGCTGTAAACTGAGTGTTTTTGTACATTTTGTAGCGATTACTGATGCAATGCAGACAGAGCAATGCAAATACACAACACTCTCGGCAAGCACAATTCATTCTTAGTGAGTTCCGAAATTATGTCCATCAATAAAGGCCTGTTTACACTAACACAAACATTCTGTGTAAAAATTTTGCCTCAAACATTTAATTTAAATGAACGGCTGTTAATGCATCATTTCAGACACAAATATTTGCAACAGATTTCAAATCTCTTTTCCTTCACACTGCGAAGAAAACTGGGCAAATTCGGACTTCTGGTCACGCGTTTTGTTAAGCGACAGTGAATAGCAGAGGAAGAATCCAGAACCGGCTCTCTTGTCTCTGTACTCTTGTATTTGTTTTATATATATATAAAACGAGGTTCGGGTGACCTAACTTCACGGACCTTTCCCGATCTCGTCCCATTCTTTCTCTACCCCCTTCGCTTCCTGTCTACATACTGTCCTGTCATTTAAAAAAAGGCAACATTTTTTTTTTTTTTTTAAACAGTGATCCAAAATCGTCCGACTTAAAATAGTGTTTAAGCAAATTGAAAGACTGATGCCGACAATCACCAGATTACAGCACATCCCTTCTCAGACGTTCCACGATCTTACAAATGCCAACTAAACATGTTCAATCGGTGGAAACAAGTGCCAATCAACGCCAACAGACACCGACACACAGATCCGACAAAACCCAACAAAGTCTGTTGCCATTGGTTGGCGTCTGTCGGTGCAGTGTGAATTGGCCTTTTGACTTCATTTCTTCTCCATGAGAAGTGAGTGTCTGAAACAGAAAGTTGTGCAGAGCTTTGTGTTATGGCGTAACCTGGTATTTCTGCTTTTCTTGGCAGTAAGCACAGTTTTCAAGCATGCAATAGCATGTGAAAATCTAACCGATTTTTTGCTCCGTACATTCGTTTAGGTGTGAACAGGCCTTAAGACTACGCAACGATCTATATTAATGTGTAGATATCACAGAAATCCACACTTAATGCAAACATCCATGCACTGTTATGGGCTGTTAATGAACAGCTGTGTCTTTACTAATGCTTTTATCCATGATGGGGTATTGATCGGTTTCTGCGGTGTTGATGGCTGTGGTTTTGTACGTGTCCACAGATGCATGCTTTGAATAATTGGAGTGCCAGATGGTTTATTCTGTCACCCTGTGGGCGACCTTAGCCCAGAGCCTGATATAAACCCGACAGAGACAAAACCAAATCCCAAACCCTCTGAAATAATTTGAATACTATGTGAACTCAAGGAAAACAGAAGGTGATCCTCAACACTATATTCTAATAGATCAACCATTGATGGTTAATGGCAAACTTTGCGACACTAAGTAATGGCAGAGAACACGCACATGCGCAAACTCACACAAATTACTGACGGGCCCTTTAGTAGAAATGGCTAATCCTGGTGTATGATTTTATGGGCCGACCTTGTGAAGATATTCATTATGTGCCAACTGAGGAAAGACATTTTCATTTTCGCTCCCCCCCTTTTCGTGACACAGCCGGGGATGTCCTACTGAACTGTCGAATCAGCTCTGTGCTGACTTCTCTTTTCCGGTCAAGAGGAATTCATGCACTTCACGATTCATAGGGAAGAAAAGAAACAGTGGAGACTACTTGCAGGATTGTGAAGACGTCAAACTGTTCAAAGTACTGCGCCTGGAAGTCAATGTTATGCACAAAACTGGGTCAGCCTGTCAAGACTAAGCTGTAGCCGGGAACACACTCATGGTGAAGTGAAAGAATGCTTTTCTCAAGCCGTCCATTTATCAGGTAATGCTGATTCTCATTTTGATACATGAAGAAGTGAACACATTCATTTATAATGCTAAATGTATTATGCAGATATAATTTATGTCAAACTGTAAAGCATTGTAAAAAAAAAAAACATGTTATATATTAGAGGCTGCATCATTCGGCTACTGCATGTTATAGCCTAATATACAAGCCAGTTTTGTTAAAGAAGTAGTTCTTCCCCTTCCTATTTCAAAAGAGTCAAGAGGAAGGTGAATTATACAGGTTGGTGATTCAGCAGGGTGGCAGGTGTTAAGCCCAAAAAGCTTTGCACAGGAAAGTGCTGTGCGTGTGTTACGGTCACTTCAAACACATCGGCTTTGTCTCAAAAACCTAGTGAGCTGCCTACCTAGTCAGCATTTTGAACATCACAGGAACATGTACCATTTTGGCTGTCTGGTTTAAGCGTTCTTATAAAGCCGAAAGCTTCTGTGTTGGTATTTCGTAAACAAATCAGTGTTTTAAATAAATCTAAAGTGAACAAACCCAACCGTTGGGTTTACAATTTTAATTAAAAAATGTAAACCAACGGTTGGGTTTGTCCATATTTGACCCAAACATGGATTGAAACAACACAGTATTTATTAGAATAAGTCTTTCTAGTTCACTTGACTTATTTTTTATTCACCTACTGCACATCTCTCCATTATAAAATTTGACTGCTTTGGGTGATTACAGTTGTTATTTTTCTTGATTCACAGCAGTTGACCAAATTAATAAAATTATACATTTGCTTTGTTATTTTCAAGAGTCTAGTCGATTTGTTGCTGTAAATAAAAAAAAAATAAAACATTAATAATCACCTGCAGAGATGAAGGCCACTAAATGAATCAGTGAACTAATTCAAAAGATTCGAGTCACTGGAATGAATCACATTCCCCAGCACTACTAAGACAGGCAGCATACTAGTTTTTGAGACACATCCAGTCTTTCCAATCACTCACCGCCAGTCTGAAACACAGATCTCTGTTTGGAGTCGATTAAAGCCATGGTTTGGCCGTCTATGCCACTGACAGAACGAACAATTGCGGCTTTTACAACGGACAAAGAGGAATAATAAATGTGAAAATATCATAAAACAATTTATTATGAAAAACGTTATCGTAATCTTACAAGAAGCAAATGAACCAATGTATGTGGTTTGCAATTAGCAACAGTATAATACCAAACTGAATGTAGCCTATTAAATAATATATTACAGGTGGAATTCGCGATATTAACGTCTAACACGCTGATACCATCTCTGAATTATCAGTTAACTGTCAGTCGGTGTATTCTTATGGTGTAATGAGCACGAGAGCTATTCCGTTAGCCAGCAAGCTAAGTTAGCTCTCATCCAACGGAAAAGAACGAGTATTTCTCCCAGTGTCGTCGTCTCAAGTCTATATACGTACCCACTACGAGCCCCACGAAAATGCCGGCCGAGGCCATCGTTCAGTTGCCGCAGTGGCTCTTAACAGCACACATTTGAGGAATCGCTGGTGGTCCTCGGGATGTGACTGTGACAGCCATAAGCATCATCATCTTCATCATCATCCTCCTCCGCTGCTCGGATTCCTCCCACTCACTGAAGCTGATGGGCGCTGGTTGGCTGAAAACATCTGGCGCAGATGCTGGAAAAAAATAATAATCACAAGCTATATTTACAGGGGGACCCGGTAAGGACGGGATGGAAAACATATGTAGCACCTACCAAACAGTAATTATTTTTTTAATGCCAATCGAATTGCGTAAGCATATGTTTTTTTTATATTTATATATAATCTTATAGGCTATAAGATGTTTAAGTTAGCCTGAATAATATCTACTCAACTATAGCTCCTAGTTTAGCTGATGTTTCCAACTGATGTGCATGTAAAATTGACTTTATAGAAACTTTTGCTTAAATTTGGTTACACTTTATTTTAATGTGTCCTTGTTACACGTTACATGTATTTACTATAGCAATAACTAGGCATAATTGTATGCAACTAACACTAAACCAAACCCTAATCCTACCCTAACCCTATATTAAGTAGCCTACATGTAGTTCATTACTATTACTCAGTACTTAAATGTATAACTGTAACTGGGACACGTCAATTCAATCAAATACATTTGATTTGGGAAAATTTAAGTTGTCATCTATCTCATTTTGTAATTTAACCTGTTATTATTTCTTTGTTTTGCATTAAAATTATAATTTTTTTTATTTACAAGAACAAATTTCTTAACACTGCTAAGATTTGAAGTCTTTAGTAAAATAAATAAATAAGGTGACGTAGTTACACATTAATGTACATTACATGTATTAATGTGTAACTACATACATACTATATTAATAACAGTTAATTATGCATAATTACAAGTAACCAACCCTAACCCAAACCCTAACAGTAAATATAGTAAGTAGGCTATACATGTAGTTAATAATATTACTCAGTACTTATTATTTGAGTAACAATGTAACTACGTAACCTTAAAATAAAGTGTAACCGAAGTCTTTCTTGCTGAGATTTCCCTTACTGTAAAATCTTTCAAATTTACAAATAATAAGATTAACAAATTAAGTACTTGATCATATCTTTCTTACTGATGGAAGTGTCATTTGTTTACCTGTTTGTATTTTCCTCCTTTCTTTCCTTTTCATTTAAATGGTTTGCAATCAAAAAATAATAATAAAATAAAAACAATAACTATTATATTATATTATACGATTTTAAATTGGCTGAAAATAGTTAAATTAGTTTATCATTACAGAATGTGACTTTAAAAAATTAATTGGTGATTTAAGTGCACCGTATGATCACAGTGTGATTTATTTATTTGGTTTCAGCATCTCCTAAATATAACAAGTGCTGTAAATGAAGCAATGACAAGCACAACCTCTCTGAGGATAATGCACAGGAGGCTCCTCCCTGCCCCCCTCCCCCATCCATCATGCCCCATAAGCTCTAAAGATGACAATGAGATAAGGTCTATTAAAATGTATTCAACCCCCTGTGGAGAAGCTGGGCAGTGAGCACACAGATGGCCATGATGACCACTTGCACTGTGCACAATGCCACACATCTGGACAGTCTATAGTGAGCACCACGAGTGATACAACAAACCATCTGATGTTTCTGTATCAGGCTTTTTTGTACCTCACGAACAAATGTGCTACCAGGCTGCATCTTGTGCCATCAAGATTTTAGGTTGCTAAGCAACATCTCCAGACAACCTCTGACAGGAGTATAAGCATGATCAAGTGTTATGCAATACATATAAAAAAAACATGAGGGTGTAACAGAATATTTCTGCAATTATACAACACAGTCTGCACAATTTAGCAGTTGCATAAAATTCCTTTTTTTCTTCTTTTTTTTTTGGCTAAAGGCAAAAAATAATTGGGGTTCATGCAACATATGCTTAATGAGACAAACAGGAAGTGTAACAAATTCATTTTCACATCAGCCTAAACCCATAAATTAGAGGTCAAATATCCTGTGTTTATCCTTCTTTTAATAATTAATTATTTCTAAATTTGTATAATTCACATATTTCTCCCACAAATCACCTATTAATGCCTTTATGCTGCAAAGGCAGCACAGCTGCATGTGAAGTGGCAAATATAACACAAAAAGTGCCTTTACACTACACAGAGGCAGCAGAAATGCATTTACAAAGAAATTACAATTGCAATTGTATTGATTGATTATTCTTGTCTCCACGTGGCCTTGTATCACTCCAGCACGACCACTGTAGTTAATATTAGTCTGCAATATTATTTTCTTTCCTTTGCCAGACTGCAGTTTGCTTGTTCCCCCCTCTATACAGATTACTGGACCGAACCATTTGTGAAAATTAAGGTTACACACCTGTCAATTGTCGAAGCTCTCGCGACAATAGAACATAGTCGAGAAACCCAATTAGTTGTGGTGAATACATGAAGAAATACGGAAATTGCTTTGTCTAAACTGATAGTTTGACTCTGAATAGTTTTGTGTATCAACAACACCCCTACTGAGGGAATGGCGGCATCACCCCTCGCCTGCAATGGCGTTGTCTAGCTGCGCGCGCGCGTATGTGTGTGTGTGTGTGTGTGTGTGTGTGTGAGTGAGTAAAGCCCGGCTTGTATGTCACTTTGTGTCAATTGTCTGGTAAGGTCCTGTATGGCAGCTTGATGCCAGTAGCGTTGCTTAATTAAAATGCTTTCCAATGCAAGTCCCCTTTAGTTAATGATTTAAAGCGAGGACACATTTATTCCTGTGATAACTAACATTACATTTGAAGGCGTAGGTAAGTGCCTCTTTTGTTTTGGAGCAACAACAAGGTAGTTAAGCAATACTTGTGCCACTTCTGCTTTGTGTTTATGTACGGTGTTTTGCAGATACACTCGCTGGAATGAACTAGATCTGTATTTTTTTAGTGTTTATGGAGACAGTTTGTAGGATGGAGCTGTCAGTGATGCAGGCGATGTGATGTGATGCGCGCACGGGTTGCTCATCATCTTTGAATAGCGCAATGGTCGCACTTTTTCTAAATGCATACATTTGCAGTTTCACATTTATTCGCGTTATGCATGTTGTGAGAGTAAATGTGGGCTGTTATCTAACCAACAGAAACTGTTTTACATTATGCAGGTTGCTCGCACAGCTATATTCTGTCCTTGTGCTGGGCTTAAATGTGCATCTGCCTTTTCGTGCTTTTATTGTCGATATTAAAAATTAATTCGTGAGATGTGGGATTGATAAAATACATTCCGTCAGGCTAAAATGCAGCGGCTGTCTGCGGTGCTCACGATGGGTGCTGGAAGGCAAATCTAATCTGTGAGTCATATCGAGATCTGCGTCGAAAACACATCGGTGCATCAACAACATCGCGCTGATATTGAGTGCTCCGTCTGCCCTTATGGCAAAGTGATGATCGCGCATAATGTTCAATGTTCAAGAACCAGGGCGGTGGATTAGAGCCAATGCAAAGGCATCTTCCAGCATCCGAGCCCTTTTTGAGGCGTGTGTTTACAAACTGATGTGCGGCAGAGTTGCTTTAGAGATGTTGTTGTTTTCATCTGCCCTGCTGCTGTTCAGTAGGCTATGTAACAACGAATTTGGTGAACTAACTAAATTAAATTGCTTTATTTAATTGCAAAGTCCAGAGTGGACTTATAAGGTACATGCCCACCTGTGTGGCCAAATAAACCCACTAGACATGTGTCATATGCATTAGGCACTTAATTTAAATCGAATTCATTTTTGATGTGTCAGCATGACTTATTAAAGAACTGCTGATCAAACTGGAGTTTTAGTGTCTGAGCAACAATTAATCTGTAGGCTACTGTATCTTATCTTAAAGTCAATCAATTTCTCTCACACACTCTTTTCTCTGGCTGAGTATCTATTTTGACTCTTTCACAGGTCATGACATCAAATCCATATTGCTTTGCCAATGCAGAAAGCTAGTTTCGAGACTAATTTTTAGGCTCTGGGTCTTTAGTCCCTATATTTTTTCCACTGTGTCCCCACAATGAATTGTAATTGGGTAAAGTGAGCTTATTAGGAACAATAGGGGTCAATGGAGCCATTCCTAATAATCACACTTGACAAAAAAAGTTATTTTTCTGTGATTACAATCACAGACATATTTTTGTTTGGCTCAGGAAGGTTCTAAAATGTTTTAATTTAATGTGGTTAAATAACTGTTAAATTATAATATTTCACTATATTTCTGTTTTTTTCTGTATTTTTGATCAAATAAATGCAGCCTTGGTGAGCAGCATAAGAGACTTCTTTCAAAATCTTTTTTTTTTTTTTAAATTGAATGGTATTTTATTATGGATAGTAAATAAAACAACAACAACTGGGCCTATTTGGTATGTGGGCTTATTAGGGTCACTTCCTTGACAAGTTTCCACTTTTTACAGTAGTAAAAAGTAGTATATAAGTACTATGTGATTGTCTGCTGTCCAAAAATAAATAATAATTGCATAATTTGTGAACAAACATGCTTCTCATAACTTTTTTGTAAATGTTTTCAGGAATCCCCAATAATATGTGATTGCACCCAACGAACAACCTGAAGGTATGTTACTGTTTATTTGAGAAGACCTCCATTGTCGAGGCTAAGATGATGAAGACGGAGGCCTCGGCAGAGAGGAATACCCTGAGGAGCGCTTCCCCGCACCGGAACGCCTACAGGACGGAGTTCCAGGCTCTAAAGAAGGCATTTGACCAACCAAGACAGGATGGAGGCCCCAAACTCAAGGACCCAGAGGGGATCAGGCAGCCTCGAGGGCGGCAATACGGGGCCCACGTCAGTCGCATCAAGAACATGTTTATGCAAATGGGGACTGAGAACATTGGGTCCAACAGACGAGCAAGGGATGAGACCTCCCCACAGAAACTCAGCAAGCCAACAAACTTCATCAACAAGGCGGATGGGTCGGTGGTCCAGTTTCAGCACGGCAATGGAGAGCGGACTGCTGGTGGCCATCATAAATCAAAGTTCTCCGAAACAAGGAAGCTTTTTGAGCAGAGCTCCAGAGATGCTTCACAGTCGCCGGTGTACTCTTATGGCCGAGACAAGAGGGGTTCTCACGAGCATTTGGATGACTGGAGAGGAGCGCGTTCAAACAGAGGTAGTACGGACTCTTTGGATAGTCTTTGCTCCAGGACAGAGGCCTCATCTCCCACTGTGAGTCAGCTCAGTGCTGTCTTCGAAAATATAGATCAGCAGGGCTCCGGTGCTACTTTCAGAAGAGGCCAGGGAGGCGGAAGGGGGCTGTACTCTCCAGATGGCTTACAGAGACATGGGGAGGCCAGCGAGGACGACACCAGTGCTCGACAGTCTCCGTCAAGTGGTTTTTACAGGACGCGAGTGGGTAACAAGCACAATTTGCCAGTTTCTTCATCTTCAGAAGATCTTCTCAGTCCTAGTCCTCTGTGTGAGGCCGTGGACCAAGTGAAACACGACGAGAAGAAGGCCCAGGAGACCCCCGAGGTGGTTGATGGATCCATTGAACTGAAACCAAAAGATGAGGTAAACTCAAACAAGGTCGTGGACAATTCAAATCTCAATGATGCTGCAGGAAATTCACATGAGTCTACAGCTACCACGGTCCACAAGGACACAGACGGTCATGTGAAAGAGGAGTCTAGCTGGATTACAGAGGATCAAATTGAAGAACACAATGAGGAATATTGCGGCAACGAGAGAGTTATTTTCACTGCCGATGGAGATGCTTGCTACCAGGGCTGGGGGGAGAGCTGCACAGACTTAGAGGATGACCTGTACGATGATGACATTTCCTATGACCCAGGATCAGAGATTACGGAGATTCCCGGTCTTCCAGCGGAGGTCAAGGAGGATATTCCACAAAAACGGAAAATTCAATTCAGCTCTGCACCCATAAAAGTAAGTTTATTGATAGTCTTTTGCATGTTAATTGCATTGATCCTAGTTTGTATTTTGTAAATCTATTTGTGTATGCTTTTGATTTTTTTAAATGGATTTAGAGATGACCGCCATCATGCTACTGAGTACCCTGTTGTTCATTTCATCTGAAAGCATAGTCATAATTTAATCTACAGAGGCCATTAATGCCGTTTTATTGATTTTCTCCAATATAGTGAGAGTATTTCTTGTTTTGCCTGCCTATGTTAGTGCTTTAGATAATGAGCAGAGACAACCATAAAGTGACATCCAGAGGCCACTCATGCCTGTGGGGAGAAGAACACATATAGCTTCTGTCCTCACATGCCTCGCTGACTCTCCTTGCTGTAACTTTTCACACCACCACTATACACTTGTCAATCGCCATTCCTCTACAGTATCATCAAGTCATGTTCCCATGAGAACATGGATAACCACTGTGTTTGCAACTTCTTCCAAGGTGAAGCATGAAGGTAATTACAGTCTGTCTATCAATGTCGTGTGTTTCTCAGGAAGCTACAGAATCACATTGTTTGAGAGGGTATTGTTATGACGTTAACTTCTCAGAAATGCATTTGACAGTCAATTAGAGTTCTGATAAATTCAGGTGTCTTTGTCATATTTATTTTGTCATATCTTTGTTTATCATATAATGGCACAGCTGTGGACTCAGACGGTTGTTATTGATTAGTTATAATAGCTCCGGCTATTAACTCTGATCGGAAGCTGGATGTAGATGTGGAAAATACAACAAAACAAACGTTCTCCTGGTTGTATCAGTCCCAGTAATACACTAGTAGTGCTGGACCGGTTCCCCTGCCTCTCTCAATGGGTTAACGTGATGTTTGCCGCTAATCTCCCTCACACGAGCTGAATTTCATCAAGCTGTTGTGTGCAAGAATGAACTGAATCAAAAGGTCCATTAAGGCCAGTTTGTACACCTTTTTGCTCTTCAAGTATTGTATTCTTAGAGTCTCTTAATCAGATCACATCCCAATGCTACTCTTGGTTTCAATTCTTGGATCCTGCTGCTAATTATAAACATGAAATATAGGGCTTCACAGCTGCCGAATGTCAAATGTGTGACAGTGCATTCGAACATATGGTTCAAAACTGGCGTTTAGATAACAGATGTGTCCTTTAGCGGTGTTCTTCCATAAATAGGTTTGTCAACTAAATATTATTGAACAAAGCAATAGTACTGTAACACATTGAGCAACTAGAAAATGCCAGCTTACTGTAAATTGGCATTGTGCCGGCTGGGTTAACTGTTGACTCAACTGAACTGCCCTGGTCGTTAGCTTGACAAAGAAAAACTTTTTCATGAGTCAGGGTATTTTAAACCCAGGCCACATGCTTTTTATGCAGACGAAGAGGAAATAACAGTCTGTGTTCTGTGTTCAGACTTGAGAAAGGGCCTGATTTGTGGTAAAACATTGTCAATTCACCAGACTAGACTAGCTTGACGATGAATAGGAGTGTCAGTCATTAATCATACTGAACATTTCATAATATTTCTTAGTCACTCATTAAGTGGATTGTCTCCATATTAAAGCGTTTCTAAGCGTAATTAATGTAGAGTTGCTGTAAGAGGCTCTTGAGCAGCTCTAGTGGCTGTGTGGAATAACAGCACTCTCAAAGACTCTGACGATTACAAGTTTCTCAATTGTAAAATGACCACAGCACAATTCTCTGATTTATCTTGTCATATCATGGAATACATTAGGCTTGTTTTATTTATCATATTTCCATCTCCGTGTTTGAGCTCTTAAGGTATCAATGACCTTGCTTTGTGGTTGGCAAATGGGGTCAAAGCTCTGTTTAGATGAGGGGTCGCAGATGGCTAAATACAAGTAATAAAATCTAGCCTATGGTCTTCAAAAATCAATCAAGCCATCGTTACTGTTCGTATCACTGTGTATCAAGTGCTGAGGAAGCCTCTGGAGCTGAACATCAGATATGGTAATAATGGGTGTTTGGTTTAGACCAATCACAACAGACTGGGGCTTCTGACCAATCAGAGCAGAGTAGGCTCTCGGAAAGGAGGGGTTTAGAGAGACTGAATCCTTTATCGAGCCGTTTCAGACACTGTGAGAAAAGAGCTGATGCTGCAATGTATATTATGAGAAAATGAAAGTGTTTTTTGACCTTGGATGCAAACTTTGCATGTGTGAAACTTAAAAATTGAACTTGAAATGTCCCCTTTTGTGCTCCATGGAAAAATAATGTCATACAGGTTTAAAACGACATGATAGTAAATAAATGATGACTATTTTCATTTTGGGGTTAAATACTGAATCCCTTTTAGAAAATTGGTTTTCTTTCTAGGACTGTGATGTGTTGCCACATGATGTCCAATATAAAAATCAAGGTCCTAAAGCAAAATCACGGTCCTAGCTGACTTTAAAGGGGACCTATTATGCCCTTTTTCAAAGTCTTGATTTAGTTTTTTGGGGGCCCACTACTACTAGAATTGGTTTTCATGATTGAATGTTGAAAAACACATTATTTTTTATATATATGCAGCTCCTCTCTTCCCAGTCTGTCAGTAATGTTCTGATTAATACCCCTCCTTTTGAAAAGCACAATGTGCTCTGATTGGTCAACCGCTTCAAGCATGTTTATGAAATGTCACGCCCCTTACCACGACTGACAGTTTCAAAACACCGCTAACTAACTCAACCAGGCCTCGTCCCTTTATTTTTTGTATGCTTTGGGAAGGAATTCATTATATTAGGAATTTTGTGACGTGTTCGTTCCAGTGGAGGCGTTGAAACACCACAATGGAGGCGTTTCAGGGAGTTCAGAAACAGTGACACTGATATAGAGAATAACTCCCTTTGGAGTGACTTTGTGCTCTGTAACTTTGTAGACCTTTTTCATGCTCAAACAGCAACATTAAACACTAAAGAAAGTTGAAAATGTGAAAAAGCATAATAGGACCCCTTTAATGGATTTATACCATAGGGGTTGTTTTTTAAACACTGGAGGCAGTGGAGAGCACTTGAAGTCCGTTTCATTGACCTGACTCAATGTGCACATCCTGTGATTCTACTCGTCTCGTAGTCCTGCCCAACGTGGGAGTGGGTCAACCTGACTCTGATAATGAGAATGTATTAATTTGCCAAGTCCTCTGCCTGCCCTTTTTATAAATGGATGTTAGTTGCACAAATCAGTTTTACTTATAGCGTTTCAGCTATCATGTTACAAAAGAATGTGCCTTACCTTAGCAGATCAAGAAATTAAACAAAACAAGAATTACATGTTACATTACATTACAAAATGGAGTGGATGCTGCTATGTATTAAAAAAGGAAGGACTGTTGCTCAGAGGGAAGTAGTTGCAGCACGTGGAAAGATTTAAGTATCTTGGAACGACTCTGACTGCAAACTGTGACTGCTCTACAGACATCAGAATAAGAACAGCCACGGCCTTGAAAGTGATGAGCAATCTGGACAATATCTGGAAAAACAAAAATATCAAGAATGAGACCAAAATAATAATAATAAAAATAATAATTTGTTTTATATAGCGTTTTTCTCTGCACTCAAATCGCTTTACATAGAAGGGGGGAAACTCCTTAACCAATGTGCAGCGTCCACCTGGATGATGCGACGACAGCCATATTGCGCGAGAACGCCCACCACACACCAGCTTACTGGTGGAGAGGAGACAGAGTGATGAAGCCAATGAGTATATATGGGGATGATTAGGAGGCCATGATGGACAGAGGCCAATGGGCAAATTTGGGATTTTTAATGACCACAGAGAGTCAGGGCCTCGGTTTAACGTCTCATCTGAAGGATGGTGCTTGTTACAGTATAATGTCCTCATCACTTTACTGGGGCGTTAGGACCCACACAGACACAGGGTGAGCACCCCCTACTGGCCTCACTAACACCTCTTCCAAGTCTTGGGCTAAAGGGTGATATGGCTGCTGGTATATATGGTATATAAAATGAGACTTTACAGATCCCTCATACTCCAGATTGCCTTGTATGGTTGCGAAGCATGGACATTTCGAAGAGAAACAACTCTGTATTCGATATGCCAGCACTTAGAAAGCTACTTGGCACCCGCATAATAGACAAGAAACGATGACATCAGAAAGGCCCTCAATTGGATAGAAACGATTGTGTAAAAAGTACATGGAAGACAACACCAGTGGCTTGGTCATGTACTTCGTATGGATAAAAACAGGACTGCCAACATCGCATTGCTCAGAAGAGTAGAAGGTACCACAAAAAGAGAACTTCCAAGAACAACGTGGATGTCATCAGTGAACAACAAGTGCTAATGAGAATTACGCAAGATAGAGACAGATGGCGTTTAGCGCCGACTCATGCAAGAGCCTATGTTGAAGTGTAATAAACTGGAGATATGGTGAAGAAGAAGATGATGAGAACACTATTGTAATAAGTCGTTGTGAATTCATTGGGTGCTGTTGCCGTGGAGCGCGTCCACAACAAGAGTTACACATTCTTACTAGCATCTCAGGTCGGCGTTGGTGACAGTTGTATTAGTCGTTATATTTGATTATTCAATAAGTAATTTAATTAAATGATCAATCCCATCGACTCATTTTACAATCCTACTAGCCCTTTATTTAAACTAAAAACCCATTGCATTCATTTGGTGAGGAACATAGCGTTTTGAGCAGCATTTGCACACCCTGTCATGCACTTGGCTATATGCCACTGCTGTAGACGCATATTCCACTATTACGGCTAACTAACGATTAATTGATCGTTAATTTAAACGACGATCGATCATAGGAATTTGTGCAAATTGACATCCCTACTTGGGTTGTGTAGTTGAGTAGATAGATTTTGTTTACAAGATTATGTTATATTAAAGTTAATTGAGAGCAAACCAGATCCCATCAGATGAAGCATCAAACACGTGCCTGATGCAGAAATCTGTTTTACAATAAATTCTAGTGTTTGTTTAGCTGTGCCCTTCGCTACATCCGTCCTGTCATCATCCTCCTACATAAACTGCACTTACAGGCTAAATGAAATATGACATTAGCTCTGCTAATCTCAACCTCTTGTTAGGGCATATTTATTCCATCTTGATTCTCTAATGGAATTAAATGGATTTGAAAGACTGGGCAGCAGTTGAGTGACTGCTAAAATGATTCAATGATTATACAGTACACTCCATTCTGTGCTCAGATGCACATACTGCATATAGACCAAACGGCTTCCTCTGAATCAATCCAGCCTTTTGCTATATCAGCTCAGTCCTGTAATTTAGTTAAAAGGGTTAATGGCTATAGTCTAGTTATTAGCCATATTTTAGGTTTCTATTAAATATAGGACTACATAAACATTCTTTCAGGAGCATGGATGAGAAAAGTCTTTCAGGTGAGTGAGCTGAGTAGTAGAGGATGTTTTATTCATTTTCATTTTATTTGAAGGAATCTCCAGTATAGATCAAGGTATTTTTAAAGCATTAGTTCTGACTGGAGAAGATTAAGGTCGCTTTAAGTAATTGGAAAAGGGGTATTTCATTCTTATACAGTGGATAAAGAGATATCAGTTGGTGATACTTGGGTTGCTAACTTAAATCAGCCAATGAGCGCAGTTTTCTAACCTAGCTCGATGTGTTTTCTATTTAAACAGGAAGTTTGGGCGTGATAAAGTCCAGTTAGCTACATCACAGCCATGATTTGCTACTTTCTTTGCAGTGGTTATTAGGGGGCGGGGCATTCTCATTCCAGAGAGCATCTGATTGGACAATAATCTGTGTAGTGTTTGTTACTTTTTTCCAAGAGAAAAACTGTATTTTAAATGTGTAAAATGAATATTGTAAAAATGTCTACAGTTTGGTCTGTTTTTCAAGAGCTCAGTTATTTTTCGAATTTGTTGAATTTGTTACACAGAACAAACATGCTGTTATGAGATGGCAATGTATGGTCTGTGCACTTCAACTTCAGAAAAAAATGAAACAATCAAGCAATTTTGATGCTGTAGTCATTAGCAAAGTTTGTCTCGCAATGCATCATGAATGCTGTGGTATTTTTTGCTTGCTTGTTTCTCTGACATCTGACCCTTTCTGGAGTTGAATTTTTAACGACTGTGGAAACAGAAGACAAGCCGTTCCAGCTGTCCGTGTCAGGCACTAATTCTCCACTGCTCCATCACAGGCCATCACTGAATCTGTCAGAGAGTGAAGCTCCTGCTTTTTTCCATGATGGAAACAAGGAGGTGTTCAACGCTGACACAGTGTCCTGTATTGTTGTTTGACAGTCAGGACAAATGTGCTCGCTGACTGTTCACCAAGTTGTGTAGAGTGCCATTTTCCCCTCACTGTGTGTCCATTATACTCAGGAATATACTATTTAATGATACTAATATAGTATTTTAGAATATATATTTTATGACATATATTATTATTTATTTTTTTTGCTACTTATTTTTTATTGTTTTTTGTTAGGAACACAGGAAACTTACAGAAAAAGAAAGAAAAACATAATAAGAAAAATAACAAAAGTTGCCATACATTACATATATTGGCTCAGCAATACATTACATCAATATACACTTATGTAAACATTCAAATACAAACATGTATTCTGCAGAGGAGAAAGCTAACCATTTTCTCCATTTATTTTGTTCTCAAAGAGTTTTTTTTTAAGTCATATGTGTATATATACTCTCTATATTTTTTGACCTCTGTTACTATTTGATTGAAACCACTCTTGAAACCTCTCAAATATAACACATAATGATTTAGGAATACAGAGAACAAATATACTATTAATAAAAGACATATAACCTCCCAGAAACTATTCATCTTTGAACATTGCCAAGATAATATGCGCACTTCTCCACTCCACAGTTCCTCCAACATGAGTGGCGTGACCCCGTTTGTAATACCTTCATTCTTGGCTTAATAAAAAAATCAAGTCAAATTCTTCCAACAGTACTCATGCCATTTTATGCTATTTCTATTTGTTATTATTTTAAAATGTTCTATTTCAATATTCAAGAGAAAGAATATATTATTATTAATACATACAGTAGTTGCTAAAATTGATGTCCGGCCTAGGAAAATGGACCTTTATTCATTTATGTTATCTTTTAATCTTGTATTTATTCATGATTATGTAGTCAATGTATACTTTTTCCTGTGAGCTTTGTTTTTTTAAGCATTGTATTTTTTTTTGCATAGTAAAAAAAACAACCTGTAGCTGTAGTTTGCATTTGTGACCAAATAATTTTGTCAGATAAATATAACCAAGTTTAGTGTTTTGTCTTTCTCTTATATTTTAAAATCTTAAATATATAGTGTATTATTGTATTCTAAAATATTTATATTTTAGTGGATAATTTTTTTTATTATTTTCTATTATTTTTAATTTTTTAACAAACATTTAACATTATAACATTTAACATTATATTTTTAGCAGTCCTATATATATATATATATACATTTTTTTTCTTTTTTTACATAGTCTAAGAACTGTTTAGGAGCTATTATAAATCTTTTATATGAAGTTTTGAATACAAAGTTCAAAGCATTATTAAATGCATATATATATATATATATATATATATATATATATATATATATATATATATATATATAAAATGCATGCATATGTAAATAGCTGTAACTAGCTTGCACATACACATCGCCTGTAAATGTAACACCCTCACCCACTCATGTGGTCAGTTGATGAATTATGTATTCATCAGACCATGTTACTGATCATGTGAGAAGACTCAGCCAACACATGAGAAATGAAGCATAAAGTAAGCAATTGTTGTCTTGTTTAGCAGCTCCTCCTCTGTTCTAGCATGCTCCATGTTGGCGGGTGGTAAGGCCTCCAGAGGTATTTCCACAAACACGGGATTAAAAAGAGTGCGAAATGATGACATTCCAGGCCAGATAAACTTATGTTTTGAACATAATGTTTTGAAGGAGCTATCCTGACACAGAGCAAAAGGCTAATTATGCTTGAGAGTTTCATATCGCCTGACTCATCAGTTCAAGTCTCCTCCATGGCCAAAGTGATTTTAAAAGATAAAGTGGCTTTTAAAACAGTGCAGAGTTTTTTACTACATGAATGGATAGAAGCGTTTAATAGCTTTCAGCATTATGAAAACATTCAAATAATTGCCATGAAACTGGTGATTCATATATTATTATATATCATATATTGTTTCTTCAGCTACAGAGACTTTTATGTCCCAGGTGTTTATTTGAATTAAAACTAAAAGATTTGTTTGTTTTTTTTAGGTCAGCTTTTTAAAACATATTTTGACAATTTTTCATCATTGATTTTTTCCACTTTCAAATGTCTTTTATATCTAGATTTTATTTATTATTTTGTCATTTTAATGTGTATCTTTTTTAGTACCGTTGCCATTAAAAACTTTGGGGTGGTAAGAATTTTTAAATGTTTTTGAGCATCTTCTCACCAATGCTGCATTTATTTGATTAATATTATTGCAATTTAAATAATTGTTTCCTATTTTAATATATTTTAAAATGTAATTTATTTCTGCGATCAAAGCTGAATTTTTCAGCATCATTACTCCAGTCTTCAGTGTCACATGATCATTCAGAAATCATTCTAATATGCCGATTTGCTGCTCAAGACATTTATCATTTATTAGTATTTTAAACGTTGCTACATTTTTTCAGGATTCTTTGATTTATGTATTTCAAAGTAACACCATTATTTGAAATAGAAATTGTTTGGATTTTTTGTAAATGTGTTTCCTGTCACTTTTGATCAATTTAATGCATGCTTGCTGAATAAAAGTATTAATTTCTTAAAAAACTAAAATCTTACTGACCCCAAACTTTTAGATGGCATATCCATTTTTACACAAAATATGTTCAACATAAAAAAAAACCCCACTAATAATTACTAATAAACAGGACATTTTTAGTATGTGTCATTTCCAAATTTAGTCAAATAATGCAAAACATGGGAAAATATTATGTATTCCGCTGCTAGCTATGGAAAGAGCATTAGCAAGACAAATATTTAAAAAATTTGTTTAATGTCGTTATTTTGAGAAGTCATTTCCATCTAATGCTTCGAGATGGAAAATGACATTTGTCAGTCAGTCAGTCAGTCATGTTTATTTATAAAGCACATTTAAAAACAACAGCTGTTGGCCAAAGTGCTGTACAATGTATAAACAGGTATCCATACGACATAGAACAACAAATAAACAATACACAAAGCACAAAACAATGCAATACCACTACAGCCGCTTATGACCGTAAGCAGCAACAAATAAATGAGTTTTAAGCAATGATTTAAAATCGGTGTATGTAGGTGCAGACTTTATGTGTAATGGCAGATTGTTCCAAAGCTGTGGGGCGGCCACTGAAAAGGCCCGATCTCCTTTTAATTTTAAACGAGTCCTCGGAACAGTCAACTGTAGACTACTGGATGACCTGAGATTTCTAACAGCATTATGATGAATTGAAAGGAGATCCGAGATGTATAAAGGACCTAGTCCATGCAATCCCTTATAAACAAACAACAGCGCCTTAAACTCAATGCGTTGTTTAACTGGGAGCCAATGAAGAGAGAACAATACTGGTGAAATGTGCTCTCGTTTCCTTGTTCCTGTTAACAGTCTTGCAGCAGCATTTTGGACAAGTTGAAGACGTGACAGTAAAGACTGTGAAACACCCAAGTACAATACATTACAGTAGTCTAACCTTGATGAAATAAAAGCATGTATCACAGATTCCATTTGTTATGAAAAAAAAAAAAACTTTGATGCATATATTCCTACTGTAGTAGAACATTGTTAGTAAATAAACTAGTGAAAGTGTGAACCACTGGCGCACATTGACCCATAGTTCAAGAAACATGTTTTTATATTTGAATGCATTTCTAAACAATATAGAAAGAAAGTTAATTTGACTTTGGCAAACAGCTCATTCGGCAGCAGCAACCTGTTTTCAGAGAATAGTACAGGAATGTGTGTCTGCAGATTTGCCTCTGTGTCGCATGGTTAATCCACTCAGCATCAGCTTCGCTGTCCCTCTGGGAGAGAGCTGTGAGTGTGTGTGTGTGTGTGTTGACACTGAAAGCGCTGGCACTGCCTGACTGTAGGGCCATTTAATGCGATCAGTTGTAGTCGGCCTGACTCTGAGCCATGCCGCACCATTGCCAGCCTAGGATACAAATGCCGACAAACACTTTCAGTCGATTGTTCTTCTCCACCCTCCCTGTTTCCCCACAAGCATTGCAGTTACCCACAATGCAGCTGGTGTAATATGCTGTGTTAGAGGCATACCGATGAGCCATGGCTGCTCCGCTAGAAGTGCAGTGACACAAAGAAGGATGAGCGACGAGACGGATAATGAAGTAATAAGAGTGGGAGTAGAGGGATGGATTATGGGCCTGGCTCAGTTTCACTCATCCCTGCAGTTCTGTGCAAATTCACTCATTGCCGAGAAAAATTAGCTCTCAGAGCCTTTGGCGGAATCTCACAACATGCAATAAAAACTTAAAGTGCTCTCCGAACAGGAAAGCGCTTATACAAGCTTACATTTCTTGGCTATTATGCAAGGTAGCAAGGTATGCAAGGTAGCTCGCAGGCTGCTGGGTTTTAAATATAAGACTGCAGTAAGTGAGATATGTATAGAGACGAGGAGACAAACGATGTTCTGCCATTGTTTGAAGGCAGCTAACAGGTGTATTGATCCAAACGCTGAAGGTGAGGCTGATGACTGAGAGGTGACTGGAGTGGGCCGAATCAATATTACTAGATCAAGACACACAAGGATATTCAAGAAAAGCATCGCTGTTAGTCGGACCAAAGCCAAAAGATTCAGCTTGAAAGGCTGCACTACTAAAGTACAATAAACAGCTAAAAGTTATTGGTGTTTTTTGCCTTTACACTTAAAGGGTTAGTTCACCCAAAAATGAAAATTAAGTCATTAATTACTCACCCCAATGCTGTACCAACCATGCTGTTATTTTTGTTTGTTTTTTCGCACAAAAAGTATTCTCGTCGCTTGATAAACTTATAGTTGAGCCACTGTTGCGACATGGAATATTTAAACATTTTCTTTAATGACTTTCTTGGCCGTCAGGTTTCATTCCCTTAGGGAGCCTATGTAGCAGTCATGCACCTCTCAGATTTAATCAAAAATATCTTCATTTGTGTTCCGAAGACGAACGAAGGTCTTACGGGGTTGGTACAGCATGGGGGTGAGTAATTAAAGGGATAGTTCACTTTGAAATTAATTTTTGATATGTTTTAGCTTACCTCCAGTGCATCCAAGATGTAGGTGTCTTTGTTTCCACAGTATCTTCAATTTTGATAATTTTAGGTAAAACCGTTGTTGTCTGTCAGTCATACAATGGAGGTGAAGGGGGTCCAACTCAAAGAGCAGTCAAAATTAAACATTATTTAATGACTCGTAAATGTAAGTACACATTGATGCCCTAAGACACGAAACGAGTGGTTTTTGTGAGAAAACGAACAGTATTTATATCTTTTTTAGCTCGTGTAAGCATATCCATGTCCAAATGATCTGAGAGCAGGGCGCTTCGGTCTGCGCATGCGTACAGCGTTCGCCGGAATGCCCCGGAAGGGCTCCCTCGCGCGTGTTTACGTCACTCATTGTTTATGCAGAGATTTCGGAAGTTTTACCTTACACTGTGAAGATCTAAACATATTTAGATATACAGGATCGCAATGGAAGACGATTTCTATATACCAACAGACAACGTTGATTTTTTTTCACAACCTTATTTATTTGAACCTGAACCGGGGCATTCCGGCGAACGCTGTACGCATGCGCAGACCGAAGCGCCCTGCTCTCAGATCAGTTGGACATGGATATGCTTACACGAGCTAAAAAAGATATAAATACTGTTCGTTTTCTCACAAAAACCACTCGTTTCGTGTCTTAGGGCATCAATGTGTACTTACATTTACGAGTCATTAAATAATGTTTAATTTTGACTGCTCTTTGAGTTGGACCCCCTTCACCTCCATTGTATGACTGACAGACAACAACGGTTTTACCTAAAATTATCAAAATTGAAGATACTGTGGAAACAAAGACACCTACATCTTGGATGCACTGGAGGTAAGCTAAAACATATCAAAAATTAATTTCAAAGTGAACTATCCCTTTAATGCCTTAATTTTCATTTTTGGGTGAACTAACCCTTTAAGAAATGGCAGTGATGTTTTTATTTTATATTTTAATTTATGTAACATTTGCCCCCTATAACAAACATGATTCAGCAAAATCCTAACTGAGAGTCACAAATGTGTTGTGATCCAGTTATTTTGTTCGTTTTAAATTAGTTTTGTTTTACTGCAGAAATTTAGGTCACCAAATAATTGATAGATACACAATAGGCACTAATCTATTATTTTATTTGTACTGTATGTCTTTAAATTGAATCACTTTTGAAATGCAGTTTAAAGGGGTCATGAACTGGCTTTTTAAATTTTTTTATATATTGTTGTCTGAGGTCAACTTATGGCGTTCGCTTGGTTTTTACATAAAAAAACATCAAAATGAATAAGTAATAGGCTATTTTCTACCCTAGTTTTGAGCCTAGCTCAAAAACGCTCGGTTTTTATGGGCGTCTCGCATTGAATACTTGGAAGTAAACACCCACTGTTGTTAGTGGATAACAATTTTGCATATTATAATGAGTTTAACATGTAACGCGTGAATCGGTGGGCGGGGCTAAACCGGCCGTGTTGAAGTAGGCGTTGATCTTCTTCTGTGTTTTAACCTCTTTGTCGTCATAGTTCCCCACTTTGAAAAACGAGTCGTTTGCTGGAAAATTTGATTTCTTAGTTCATCACCCCTTTAAATTATGTTTGATGTCATTAAAAATGTACTGGCCTACTGTATTTTATTTATTTATCAAAGCCAATGTTTACTGGCTTTTGGCACTTGATGACAAATATTTGAGTCTACATAAGCAGTGGCGTATCCAGGACATTTTTTGGGGGGTGGCCAAGATGGGACACAAAGCTAGTGTGGGGTGGCCATGGCATAGCCAAGTTTAATGCGTATATGTACGCAGCCGACCATGGTTCGAAACCCGGTCCTTTGCTGCATGTCACATCCTCTCTCTCTCCCATGATTTCCTGTCTCATAACTGTCAAATAAAGGTGACTATCCTGTTAAAAACAGTCCTAACCACCAATCACAGTCCTCAAGTATCTCTGGTTATTTTAACATGTCTGTTTTTAATCAGTAATTATGGTCAGGATAGGGTAAACATTTTCTAAGAGCTATTTTCTTGTAGTGGATTAACTTGTCTCTTCATAAAATGCATCAGTCATCAACTCATCATCTGTGTCACCTCTATTGTTACCTGAGTTTGCTTTACTAATTGAGGCACCATCTTGTGGTTACATAAAAACAGAAATCCAACAGGACAAACCAAAATGCTTAAAGATATGACTTTATTAAAAAGTGTATCTGTAAAAGCAAAAGAAAAACTAAGCTTGTAAGAAAAAACATAAATATTTGTTGTTCTTTACATGCTTAGTATATGTTATTATTTAGCTTCGATATAATTTGTTAGAGATACTGGAATTTGAATTTCTTAGTTTGTTCTTTGCCAGGTGTGTTTTTATTTAACCACAAGAGGGGACTTAAACTAGTAAAGCAAACATGGGTAACAATACAGGTAACACAGAGGATGGCCTGATGACTGAATAATATCATTAGGATGCCTTGTGATGTATGAAAATGTGCAAAAAGTGGTTTTCAACTAAGACAGTATTCATATCCAAGGCCCCGATGAAGGTATATATTTAAACATTGGCTTTGATTCAGCATACATTAATAAGTTAATTTAATTGAAGATGAGCTAATTGATACAAACAAAAACAGCCCTTAAATAACAGAGCAAATAAATCAGTCACAGCTTGTTCTTGTGTTATAACTTAAATCTAGACTGTCACTGTATATTTCACACACGGGTTAGCCAAAAATATAACATTAGCTCTATTGAACACACACATCTGCAAAAAAAACACCCTCAAGTCTTCAGTCCAGAAAATAGCATATATTCCATGGCGTTGTATAGTGGAAATAAGGTGTGGCCCCTTTAAGAGCTGCGCGCGCGCCCTCTTCAACTGTCTGCACTCTTAAAGGGGTCATATAATGCCATTTTTGTACAAGTTTGTAATATACTTTAATTAAAAATTCTCATTAGTATTGTAAGAAAACACTTATTTTACCTGGTCAAAAACAGCTCTGTTTTCAGCACGCCTCAGTGCATATGACTTTAAATGATAATGAGCTTTGCTCAACCCGCCACTCTGTTCTACGCGTAGGCTACACCGTTTGTAACACAATAACACAATAACCATAACGCATTGTTCAGTATAAACGTGGGATTATGAATTATATTGAGAACGTCATACATAGAAAACATGCCGTAATGTACCCTGAGCGTAAACCTTTCATTGTGAAGCGTGCAGCTAGCGATTTGCAAAGATTAATATAAATATTAATATAAAGTTTAACAAAACGTTACACTCACTTCAGTTCTTCTGGAGGTTCAGCAGGAACACGAATATCTTACCGATCCTTTTTTCATGAGCAGCTTCTTAGCAAAACCAGCTTTATACTGATCCTCGTTTATAAAGCAGTCTGGTGTGTGAAATGATTCGCGCAAACATGAGAGCATTGACGTTTCTCGTGGGGAATATTCCCTTCGAAAACAAACTCAGCCACTGCGTCTTCAGCGGTTCGGATTTAGGAACATCAAAATGACTGCTGTGTTCGTTATTACACCCAAGAACAGAACACCACAATCGCTTAGACGCCATTCTGCTCATAGACTCCAGCATAGCTCCAGCATATCAACAATGTCCGCTCGGACTATGATTGACAGCTCGCTCACGAGCGAGGGCGGGTCTGTGTTGAAAGGCTGCTGTCAATCAACAATCGTGGGAGGGGCGTCCGGTTTAGTGACGTCACAAAATCGAACGGCTCGATTTGAGGCAGGGGAAAACATATAAGGAGATTAAAAAAAAAAACACTGGATGGATTTTTATCATTTTATGATGGTTGTGTACAGGCACTGCCAACACACATTTCAGTACAATCAACTTGTAAAAGTGCATGTACCATTATATGACCCCTTTAACTTGGTTTGCAGGCTGCTAAGCTAGCTAGTACAGTAGTTCGACTTTTTCAGTTTTCCTACACATTCAGAGGGAACTACGACATAACTAAACATTAAATTACCATACCTCTCAATCTACAGATTCCAGCGTTTTTATCGTGGTTTTGTTGCTGTTGTAACTGTGACCGACCGTCCTCCTGTTTCACGGAGCAGCAGCAGTCAGCGCGCTCATCTCATGGGTCACCTGACCTGGATGACCAAACGTCCGCTGAGCAGAAATCAGCTCTCACAGCCTCAGTACGACCATTACGGTGTTAGTTAAAAATGTAAAACTGTCCCTAAATCAGTTGATCAGCTGTCATCATTGACAGAATCGCCACTGTACATAAGACCATTCAAAAACCATGTAATGATATTAAAACAAAACAAAGTCTCCTGGATAGCTATATGCAGCTATGTCTATAATGAATATAATAGAGGATGTGAATTATGTTCTCCCACGGCACGTCAGACCTGACAGTAGCCTTCAGCACACACTGCCCACACTGTGTCTGTTGCGTAGAGCACCTCATGCTTGTCATGTCTGCCAGATTCACAAAAGACAGTCGGTTGTTGAGCCATTTTTAGCCAGCTGTGGACTGTCAACACTGTGATAGTTGGTTGAGCTCAGGAGAACAGTGTGTGAGGGAAGCTCTGGAACAGATCCACTGACTGTAGAGATGGATGTTTCTGGAAATGTCCTCACTTTCAGGTTAGATTGTGCGCAAGGGAATGTTTTTGTATTTCTGCCCTCCTGGCCCCTGTATAAGAGTCTGTAACTGGGGCATAAAAGCTGGCGATGGATTATGTGAGCTATGTGCAGCTGTAAGGTCTTTTATATGGTAGTTTTCTTTCAACAAGTCACTCTTAATGTTTCACATCTTTATAGTTACTATCTTCAAGGCTGCAGCCTCACTATCTGGCCCTATGCCAATATGATTTTCATCAAGACCATGGAAGGAATGTGGACAAAGGGCTCATTACACATCAGCTAATCATTTGGTCAGCAGTGTGACTGTTAAATAATGCATAGCTGTTGATCAGTTTACATTATTGATGTTGTAAAGTGCACTAGAGATTATGCTTGCTTTTGTCCCTGCGTTCTGGTTTCAGAGTGATTCCTACCACATACGACTTGGACACATTGGTTTAGGCTTGTAATTAGCATAAAACGTCAGGTTTGAGTCCAATTTGTTTTCTTCACAGATGAGATGGCTTTGATTCTGCTATGATCAGTCATGGTTTAATTGAAGCAGATGATTCACATGGTGGCAGATGGACTGTCGGTGTCACGGGTATAGCAGAGGAGAGGATCTTTATTCCAAGAACATACAAACAAGGATAAACCAAATATGAGGCCAATGGTAATCCAAACGATGAAGGCACAGGAGACGCAACAGCATGCGTCTCATGTAATTTATAAAATATTTCATTTAAATAAATGCTGTTCTTTTGAACTGTCTATTTAACCAGGAATACTACAAAAAAAATTCCACAAAAATATTAAGCAGCACAACTTTTTTCAACATTGATTATAATAAAAAAAACATTGCTCAACAAATCAACATATTAGAATGATTTCTGGAGGATCATGTGACACTGAAGACTAGAAAATATAAAAAAATGTAAGTTATTTTAATTTGAATTGTAATACTATTTCCCAATAAATTTCGCTTTGGTTAGCCTAAGAGTCTTCTTTCAAAAACATTTTTAAAAATCCCCCAAAACTTTGAATTGTAGCATGTACAATGTAAGCATTTCCGTTGTGGGGCCAGCTTAAAAACACAGATCTTGAAATCCTTACCATTTTTTCATTTCATTATTTCTATATTACCTAAAATACTTGCCTGTGTAACAGTGAGCGTGTAGTAAATCCACAAGACAGATGCGTGATGCAGAATGAACGATGACTACACATAAATCATGTTAGCGTGGAACCAAGAACTGAGTAAAACTGAGGGCTTAAATACACAAAGGAGGATCATTAATGAAACGGGAAACAGGTGAGGACTAGAAACCATGACATCTAATCATTAACTAGAACACAGTGACGACTAGAAATGAACAGAACAAGACAATGAAACCAAACATAACATGACTGACATCCTGAAGAAGTTTATTTTTTTAAAATGAAAGACACCAGTGATCACTTTTAGTAAGGACACAGCAAAAATTTTACGATTTTTAAAAATGTAGGCATGTTGGCATGCATGGGGCAATTGTTTGTCCGATGTTGGCATGTTGGCATGCATGGGGCAATTGTTTGTCCGAGAACTTGTTTAGGGGACACAGTTGTGCGTGACTGTCCATTCACACCACGGTGCACAAGACCTTCAATTACGCTGAGGAGAAGGCAGTTTGTGTTTTAGTCGATAAGCACTGTTATGAAGATGCTCTGATGTAACCCGAGACATTGCCCACAACTTAATTGATCACATGCTGTCTCACTATATATAGAGTAGTGGCTGAAAGTGATGTCTGGAGGGGATATTTGTTTTTAATCACCCTACTAGTTTGATTAAACCATTAAAATATGAAGAAATTATTTTATATTTTTTAATATTTTAATTATGAGGGAAGAACAATACACTAAGTTAACACTTCATTAAGGTATTTATCTGACAAAATTATTTGGCAAAAAAACTACAGCTAGAGGTTTTATTTTACTATGAAAAATAAACGCATAGAAAAACAAAAAGCTCACAGGAAAAAGCATACATTGACTACAACATAATCAGTTCTTAATATTTCGTTTGTTCTGACTGCCCGGTAAAAAATTGGTCATGTTTCATTGCGTTATCACAAATACAACTATTGACTTCAAGCACATCTAGCAATATGCTTACAAATCTTTAACAAATGATTAAAAATACTTGGATAAAGGGAAGGGTGAATTTATATACTGTATATATACAAGCATGTTTTCCCCAATGAATTAATAATCATTCTCATTCTCTATCTTTCCTAACAATGAAAAATGTGGCTTCACACGGCTGTCTTAGTCATGTGACCTCACCACAGTAACGTGACATTTACTTTTTCTGGCTCCCAGGTGTTCAAAACCTACTGCAATGAAGATTATGACCGGCGTAATGAAGAGGTGGACCCGGTGGCATCCTCAGCTGAGTATGAGCTGGAGAAACGGGTCGAGAAGCTGGAACTTCTCCCTGTGGAACTGGAAAAAGGTGAATAGCGGTGATGGCAGCAGGGCTTCACATTCATTTATTTGCTCACCAGCCACTGTGGCTAGTGGTTTTCCAAAGTTACTATCCACTCAGCATTTTCACTGGCCACAATTTTGACATCGATACCATTGGGAAACACTGCCATATAGATATTTTTAATATTATCTCATAATTTGGCAGCAGGAATATTAGGCTGCTGTCACTTTAAGACCTGACGCATACTGTTACACGTGCGTTTTCTCTCTCAACTGTTTACGTTCACTTAAAACATAACTAACTGTGTTTACGTGAATACTCGCCACGTGAATTTTGCCATTTTTTGTGTGTGTATTTGACGGTTTAATGCAATAAGCAGCAAAATAGAACTCAATTTAGTACTGATAGGTGGCTTTATGTACATGCACTTTGAGTGTGAGCACAAAATCTGTGGGAATGAGTAAGATTATACGCAATACTCGCAATCCCACGCCGAAATTCAAGCCCTGTAACATCACAAATATTCATCCGGAGCAAATGAAACGAGTGAGGGGGGAGGAGGGTTTGTGTAACTCGCTGTCTGAGAGATGAGAGAGAGAGAGAGAAAGTGCAGCTAATATCCTGTATCTGTTCTGTGGAAAATAAGCATTGGAAGCATTACATATATTTCAGTATCGATATGTATCGAAAATATTTTTGATAATACTACCTTGCACTTAGTTTATTATTTTAGATGCTATTTTAAAAGACTACTATTAAGAAAAGTGTATTATAAAATTCAACCTGCCAAAGTGGATAGTAGGAGTGACTGTGTGTCACGCGACTGCTGAAATCAAACCACATTTGGCAGGTGTTAATGTCAAGCCCTTGATGTCAGGGTCACAAAAGAGATTTCCCTGAGGTTGAAAGTTTCAGATAGTTTTCATGATAAGCGACACTGGGCCTAGTCATCACACTTTTCACTCAAGTTATTTTTCAGTCTGTTTTTACTCAAAACCTTATGGTTACTGAGATACACTATAGCCCTTGTGACAACTAGCTCCGGTTTCCTCTATAATTGTTTTACATAAAAAACAATATAGATACGAATAGGTTTTCAGGGAAATGTTCTGTATGTATCTGTGTATTGTGTGCGCTGTGAAATCAGTGGTAAGCCTTGAATATTGATCAGGCATAATATGCATCCATCCATCCATCCATCCATCCAATGATTTATTAAACTGCCATTCTTTCCATTTGCTCACCACTAATGCTTTTCCTTTCACTGATTTGTGTATGTTCATCTATGTATGTCAGATGAGGATGGCCTGGGCATCAGTATTATAGGAATGGGGGTTGGTGCTGACGCAGGCCTGGAGAAGCTGGGCATCTTCGTCAAGACTGTCATAGAGGGTGGAGCAGCTGAGAGAGATGGAAGGTAAACTAAACTGCACATAGAAAGTAGTGATAGACTCAAATTCTGAATCCCAGACTTTAAATGTGGCCTCAGACTGTTGGACTGCGCTGTGCGGTTTGCTGAGTGGCATCAAACCGTGCTGAAATCCTGAGAAATGTTACTCGTTTCAAACTTTCAAGATTACCAAGCAACTCTATGCTTTGCAATCAGGTTTCAAAAGGACCATTCAATAGCCAGAATGAAATTTCCTCCACCATTAACTCACCATTAACCATTAAGGCTGTTTCTGTGCACAGTGTAACAATGGAGGATTTCACAGCGACATAGAAATCTTTGCACTAAAGTCCTTGCATAGAGGAATACTTATTTCATGCTTTCAGTATTAATTAATTGGGGAGATTGCAAAATGTATGTGAAGGTCAAGGTGCACATTAGGATTCAATCTTGCAAGCGTCTCTCTCCGTCTGCTTTGCCAGCATAACAGACGAGATTTGCCATGAGCTCGATATCCAGACAGGAATCAAGGGTCAAAGCAATTTGGTCAAACTCACAAAGCTCATTACAGATATCACACCGTTGGAGCTCTTCATGCAAACACTGCAGCATTCTGAAATTGATATTATCACATGTTGTTAAGGAGCTTACTCGCCTTTGTAATCCTATGCTATTGTAATTCCTTCTGTCTTGTGAGCATTATTCTTTAGCTTCTGAAAATGAAAGAATGTGACCGGCAAGTCTGAAAACATGAAAATACTGTTCATACTTGTAAAAGAGGGGCTTCTAACCTTTTTGTCCCTTTTAAGCCATATGACCTAAATTATTTGCTTGAAGTATTCCCTTGAGACTTTAAAGGGGTCATCAGTTGCAAAATTCACTTTTATATGGTGTTTGCATATAAATGTGTCTTTGCAGTGTGTGGACACAACACATATAATGAAAAAAATCCATTCACAGCCTAAATACTCTCAATAATCAAGCCATTTGGATTTGCTGAGCAATATGATGTCATATTGAGAGATCCTTTACATTCAATCTGCAAGCAATCACATCATTACCGCATGGCACAAGCTGATTGGCCTCTGCTGATCCTACAGCCAATGAGATTGCTCGCTCACCATTTAAATTGTCTAATTCAGTGTTTGCTGTAGGGTAGTTCCTCTGAAACCCTCCACCTCCCCCAGCTCCACCTGCCTAGATCAGCTACGGCATGTATGTATGTATGTATGTATGTATGTATGTATGTATGTATGTATGTATGTATGTATGTATGTATGTATGTATGTATGTATGTATGTATGTATGTATGTATGTATGTATGTATGTATGTATGTATGTATGTATGTATGTATGTATGTATGTATGTATGTATGTATGTATGTATGTATGTATGTATGTATGTATGTATGTATGTATGTATGTATGTATGTATGTATGTATGTATGTATGTATGTATGTATGTATGTATGTATGTATGTATGTATGTATGTATGTATGTATGTATGTATGTATGTATGTATGTATGTATGTATGTATGTATGTATGTATGTATGTATGTATGTATGTATGTATGTATGTATGTATGTATGTATGTATGTATGTATGTATGTATGTATGTATGTATGTATGTATGTATGTATGTATGTATGTATGTATGTATGTATGTATGTATGTATGTATGTATGTATGTATGTATGTATGTATGTATGTATGTATGTATGTATGTATGTATGTATGTATGTATGTATGTATGTATGTATGTATGTATGTATGTATGTATGTATGTATGTATGTATGTATGTATGTATGTATGTATGTATGTATGTATGTATGTATGTATGTATGTATGTATGTATGTATGTATGTATGTATGTATGTATGTATGTATGTATGTATGTATGTATGTATGTATGTATGTATGTATGTATGTATGTATGTATGTATGTATGTATGTATGTATGTATGTATGTATGTATGTATGTATGTATGTATGTATGTATGTATGTATGTATGTATGTATGTATGTATGTATGTATGTATGTATGTATGTATGTATGTATGTATGTATGTATGTATGTATGTATGTATGTATGTATGTATGTATGTATGTATGTATGTATGTATGTATGTATGTATGTATGTATGTATGTATGTATGTATGTATGTATGTATGTATGTATGTATGTATGTATGTATGTATGTATGTATGTATGTATGTATGTATGTATGTATGTATGTATGTATGTATGTATGTATGTATGTATGTATGTATGTATGTATGTATGTATGTATGTATGTATGTATGTATGTATGTATGTATGTATGTATGTATGTATGTATGTATGTATGTATGTATGTATGTATGTATGTATGTATGTATGTATGTATGTATGTATGTATGTATGTATGTATGTATGTATGTATGTATAACAGCAGCATTTTTTACATGCTCACAGTCTGTGTATTATTAGCAGTAGCAAGTTCATACTTGCTCTACAGCAGCAATAATCAGCAGCAGATCTAGTCCGACAAGACCAAATACATTAACATTGGCATATTCAATAACATTCTAAGCCTATTTTGCGAGTTGTCATGATTGAAATACTATTATACAAACCTGTTTTAGAGATTGCACAATGTCCTAATAGTGTCACTGTAACAAGTGTTAAAACATATCCACCTTCATTTTCCACAGAATTATGGTGAACGATCAGATCGTGGAGGTTGACGGCACCAGTCTGGTGGGAGTAACTCAGAGCTTCGCTGCTTCTGTCCTGAGAAACACGCAGGGAGTAGTCAGGTAAGATGCTAGATGTCCTCAGCCATTTTTGCTCGTTTATTATGTTTCATTAATACCAGGTTTGCCCTTTAATGCTGACCACCAGATACCTACATTCGAATCCCCACTATAACTTACACTAGAGTGACCAGTGTTATTTTTAGCGTATGAAATAGCATGACATGTCATCATCTTTCCCTCCCACACAGGACTTTTGTGAGAATAACACAGAATTCTTGTTAGTGTATCTAAACTCCCCTTAGACACGACAGCCGAAAGCACGTCTTTGAAAAGAGTATCAGCCAGCAGGAGCACTTCACACTGTGAGAAAACAAGGCTCTTCATTAACAATAGGTCTGCACAGTGTGATGGAGCGTATTGTTTTTGAACAGATGCTGTCAGTGGTGTATTCCACTTCATCTGTAAGTATTAACACGCTGAAAATGTAGTTGATTAGAACTAGTTGATTGGAACCTTCAAATGCATGTTTATTTAAAAAGGCTTCATTAAAAATAATTTCCTTAAAGGCAACTTTTTGAGATGGACGGAACTATATATATATATATATATATATATATATATATATATGCTCATCAAGGCTGCATTTATTTAATCAAAAATACCAAAAAAACAGTAATATTGTGAAATATTATTACAATTTAAAATATTGGTTTTCTGTTTTAATATATTTTAAAGTATAATTTATTTCTGTGATGCAAAACTGAATTTTCAGCATCATTGCCCTGGTCTTCAGTGTCACATGATCCTTCAGAAATCATTCTAAAATGCTGATTTGATACTCAATTATTATCAATGTTGGAAACAGTTGCTTAATATTCTTTTGGAACCTGTGATACTTTTTTCAGGATTCGTTGATGAATAAAAAGTTAAAAAGAACAGCATTTATTCAAAATAGAAACCGTTTGTAACAATACACATTGTTATATATACACGGTTTTTGGTTATGCCAGATTTTGACTAGAAAACGTCAAATGCATCTAATACTATGAAGCTCTCAGAAATGCACAATTTCACCATTAGTGTATTTTGATCATATTTGTATTATTTTGTCTATTCTTTCCTGGTTTCATTTCATTCCCTCCTCCTGGTTGTTTGAGCTCTGTTCTCACTGATGAGGCAGTGTGGCCCAGATCCTGAATTTGTGCTAAATTTAACCTACTGTAGGAATTAAGACAGGTCTTAAACTCTATCTGCACCAGTGACCACCAATAAATATATTAAGATTGCCACACTTAAGAGCGAGTCATTGCTGTGATGATTCAGTGTCAGAATCAGGGGAATTTTTTTTAGCAAGTTTGCTGGAACAACTCCTCGCTGTGTGAGGCGATGCACACATCCTGAAATGCATTCTGTCACCCCAGATGTATGTGAATAAAAATGGAGGGATCTCTCAATAGGAGATCTCTGTCCCGGAGCAGTTGGGACTCCCTGCGTGTGGTACTGAGATGGAAGAGAGGACTGTTTCCAGGTCAGCTGCATTGCAAAAGCATCACAGGGTATTGGCCCAGTTGTTGCTTCAGATGTAGATCAAATTTGGACCCTTATCTGTGCCTAATGCAGGGTGATTAGGACTCATGCTGAGCGCTTCCCTGCTGCTTATCCACAACATGGATTGTGCACCGCAGTGAATGGGGTGAATATTATTGGAGGGAATTGTCTTTTTTATCTCAAATTATATGACAAGTTATGGCTTATAATCGATAAACAGAATTTTAAAATTCTATACTGTTGTCAAAAAAAACAAAAACGCTAAAGTGAATGAATGCATCATATTTTATGTGGTTACCGATATCGTACAGATCCAATGTTGTGCATCCTAATTTAATATGCAGAGACAAGTAAGTTATCTGTAGGTTAATGTCTCGAAGAGAAAACCTTATTGTTTTACAGATTTTTTTCACAATCAGGTTTACCCATAAATTATATTGCCATAAAAATAGCACCCAATAATGTCACCACTGTGCATTCAGTTGGAAGCAACATTCTTCACGGGTAAAGTAACTTGCATAAATTATTTGACTTTTTATAAAGCAGAATGTCACCTTCAGAGATGAATAATTAATGATTAACAAATTGCAATTCTTTTCGGTGCCACTAGTGGTGCAGAAATAACAAACTTTCATTTTCAAGGTATGTGCTTTTGCAGTCAATTTTTCCTTGACATCCTCAAGAAGGATTCTTAACATTTTGTACAGTTATTATGTTCACCATGTCACAGTCATTTATCACACTGACATCGCAAGAAGTGCCTCCTGCCACGTTCGTTGATTTATAGGGTTTATTATAAAAGATACAATCCGTCAGTGAACTGAGAACAAAAATGCCTGCTTGAAGCCAGACAATGCAAAAAAGAGCTTCACTTCATTGAAATAGAAAAGAAGGGTTTTTATACCTTTCTTTATTTTACTGAACGACACTCAATTTCACCTTCTACTTTTTTATACCCTCCTTTATGTAAAATCTATTCTGTTCTTTGTCTCTATTTGAAAATCCATAGCCATGATCTTTTATTGAGTTCAGCCGTCAGGTTCCTGAAGTAAAAATTGATTTTAGTGATGATAACTTATACTGTGAGCTACAAGGTTGTTAAAGACCCCCTGTAGTGAGAATCACGTTTTTAATGTTGTTTATACAGTATGTCTATGTGGTGTTTTTTAATATGCTTTAAGACAAACCATGTGCAAATTCATAAGTTAACACTATTGCTGAGTATTTTCTCCTTAAAACTCCAGTGAACCAAAAAAGTGGTTTGAAATCGTCCGTGTTTCTTACGTCACTTTATAAACTATTAACTAAGAGAATCCAGTTTAGTTTATCCCTGTATGTTTTTCTGTTGATATGAAAAATTTTGCAATACAGCAGGTGAATTATGTATATAATGTATATTATGATGTTATGATGAACTAAATGACTTTCTACACTCACTGATGTTCTGAGTTGTTCATAACGTTTCTAAGGATACTGATTTTTAGAAGGCAGACTGAGATGGCTTTTCTATGTCATTTTGGTGATCAAAGATGAGTTTTAAGGGATAAAAAAAATATTACAGGGGGACTTTAATCGACCAGTACATGTATATGCTTTTGAAGCCGTGAGCCTGCAATATTTCAACATATTGTAAAAAAAAAAATTACCGTGTTTAACAGTGGAATTTGCGGTGAAAAACGTCTCGGTTACGGATGTAACCCTCGTTCCCTGAGTAGGGAACGGAGACGTTCCGTCGGATGACGACGAATGGGGGTTTCGCTTAGAAAGCCAATCGACTACGAGTACTACAAAACGAGCCAATGGCAAAGAAATGCCATGGGTCTGCGGAATTTGCATAGCGTAACTCCGCCTCACCTCGTGAGTATTTAAGGAGCACGCTCATAGCAAAAAGGCATGTTTTTCTCGCTGAGGAGCCAAGACTGAGCTCAGGCGATCCCCGCGGTACAGCGGAAAGTGGCAGGAAGACGGAACGTCTCCGTTCCCTACTCAGGGAACGAGGGTTACATCCGTAACCGAGACGTTCCCTTTCGTTGTCACTCCGAGTTCCGTCGGATGACGACGAATGGGGATACCAGTCTAATCACGCCACCTTCTCAGCTGTCTTCCAGTGCCCTGCGTAATCTGAGATCCCTGTCGTGAGATAGCACGGACGAAGGACTCCTATTAGCACAGGAATACCAAGGTACACTGGGGAGCATATCCCAAGGTCTTTAAGGGAAGTATGCAATTACTGCCAACCCAGAGGGGGGGGACTTAGAAAATACACATATGACCCGAGGGATGCATATGGGGAATCACTGGGGTGTCCAGCCGCAGGTGGAATATTTCAACCCCAGGGGTGGCAAGGTGGCTTGCCAAGGGAAAGACACATGCTCAAAGAGGCTTACAGTGGAAATACACATGTGGGGGTAGCTCAGAGGAGGTACCATGCACACGGGAGGCACCTAGCCGACGCGCAGGCAAAAGACACTGGCGCCAGCATCAGGAGTGCTGGAGGAACTCAGGGCTTTCGGGGAAGCTCACCTGAGGAGAATATCGCACGCATCCAGTCCGTGGAGTGGAATGGCGAGCAAGCGAAGACACCTAACAAGTCCCATGCAGTACATGGGAGGAGACTGGCTCCACTCGGAGATTGTAAAATCTGGCGAATGTGTTGGGTGTCGCCCAGCCTGCAGCTCTGCAGATGTCTGTTAGCGAGGCGCCATGCGCTAGAGCCCAAGAGGATGCCACACTCCGGGTGGAGTGGGCGGTCACACCAAGGGGGCACGGTCGACCTTGCTGCTGGTATGCCAAAGCAATGGCGTCCACTATCCAGTGAGACAACCTTTGTTTGGAGAGAGCCTTTCCCTTCAGCTTCCCACCGTAACAGACAAAGAGCTGGTCTGAGGTCCTGAAACACTGCGTTCTGTCTACATAGATGCGAAGAGCACGTACTGGACAGAGCAGTGCCAAGGCTGGGTCTGCCTCCTCCGGGGGCAGCGCTTGCAGGTTCACCACCTGGTCCCGAAAGGGAGTGGTGGGAACCTTGGGCACATATCCAGGCCGGGGTCTCAGGATCACGTGAGAGTCATCCGGCCCGAATTCCAAGCACGCTTCGTCAACGGAGAATGCGTGCAGGTCCCCTACCCTCTTGATGGAGGCCAATGCAGTCAGGAGCGCTGTCTTCATAGACAGGAAGTTAAGCTCGACTGACTGCAAAGGCTCAAAGGGAGCGCTGCGCAGGGCAGTTAAGACCACTGCGAGGTCCCAAGAGGGTACGAGAGGAGGGCGAGGAGGATTCAGTCTCCTCGCTCCCCTCAGGAACCTGGTGATCAGGTCATGCTTTCCCACGGACTTACCTTCTATCGGGTCATGATGTGCGGCAATAGCGGCGACATAGACCTTGAGGGTGGAGGGAGACAGCCTTCGCTCCAACGCCTCTTGAAGAAAGGAAAGCAGGACACTGACCGGACATCTCCGGGGGTCTTCTCGGTGAGAAGAGCACCAGTTGACGAAGAGGTTCCACTTCAACGCATAGACGTGTCTCGTGGACGACGCCCTAGCGGAAGTGATGGTAGCCACCACCGCTGGTGGTAGGGTACTCAAACCTGCCTCGTCCCGTCCAGGAGCCACACGTGGAGGTTCCAAAGATCGGGACGAGGGTGCCATAGGGTGCCCCGTCCCTGAGAAAGGAGGTCCTTCCTCAGAGGAATCGGCCAAGGAGGTGCTGTCGCGAGGAGTACAAGTTCGGGGAACCAGGTCCTGGCGGGCCAGTACGGCGCGACCAAAATGACCTGCTCCTCGTCCTCCCTGACCTTGCGCAGGGTCTGCGCGAGAAGGCTCACTGGGGGAAACGCATATTTGCGGCCCCGCGGCCAGCTGTGCGCCAGAGCATCCGTGCCGAGCGTGCCCTCGGTCAGGGAATAATACTGGGCGCAATGGGTCGAGTCGTGAGAGGCAAACAGATCTATCTGTGCGTCCCCGAACTGGTCCCAAATCAGCTGGACCGACTGGGGATGGAGTCGCCATTCTCCAGGGAGGGGCTGAAACCGTGAGAGCTCGTCGGCTGCACAGTTCAGGGCTCCGGGGATATAAATGGCACGAAGCGACCTCAGATGCTTCTGACTCCATAAGAGGAGGTGGCGGGCGAGTTGCGACATACGGCGGGAGCGCAGACCACCTTGATGGTTGATGTACGCTACAGTTGCGGTATTGTCTGAACGGACTAGTACGTGCTGGCCCTTGAGCACGGCTCGGAAGCGGCGCAGGGCGAGCTGTACTGCCAGCAACTCGAGGCAATTGATGTGCCATAAGCGGTGGGGTCCTGTCCAGGAGCCCGCGGCAGCACGTCCATTGCACATGGCACCCCAGCCCATGGTAGAGGCATCTGTCGTTACAACAACATGCCGCGAAGCTCGTTCCAGGGGCACTCCGGCCCGTAGAAACCTGAGGTCCGACCACGGGGTGAAGGTCTGACGGCAGGTCGGAGTAACTGGTACTCGGAGAGTGCCGTGTTGCCATGCCCACCTCGGGACTCGGTCGCGAAGCCAAAGCTGAAGCGGTCTCATATGGAGTAATCCGAGCGGTGTTGCCACGGCTGCGGACGCCATATGCCCCAGGAGCCTCTGAAAAAGTTTCAGTGGAACCGCACTCTTGCCCTGGAACTGTGACAGGCAAGTCAGCAGTGACTGCGCGCGCTCGCTCGTAAGCTGCGCGGACATGGCGACCGAGTCGATCTCCATACCGAGAAAAGAGATCCTCTGCACGGGGCAAAGTTTGCTCTTTTCCCAGTTGACCCGAAGGCCCAGACGGGCTACATGGCGGAGCACCAAATCCCTGTGTTCGCAAAGCTGATCTCGAGAGTGAGCTAGGATTAGCCAGTCGTCGAGGTAATTCAGAATGCGAACCCCGTGTTCCCGGAGGGGAACAAGGGCTGCCTCGACGACCTTCGTAAAGACGCGAGGAGACAGGGCTAGCCCGAATGGGAGAACTGCGTACTGGTATGCCTGCCCCTCGAAAGCAAACCGTAGGAACGGTCTGTGTCGAGGAAGGATGGAGACATGAAAGTAGGCGTCCTTCAGGTCGATCGCTGCAAACCAATCCTGGTGCCGCACACATTCGAAAACGCGTTTGGCGGTGAGCATCTTGAACGGCAGCCTGTGAAGGGAGCGGTTCAGGACGCGCAGGTCCAGGATTGGCCGTAACCCACCGGCTTTCTTCGGGACAATGAAATACGGGCTGTAGAAGCCGGTCTTCATTTCGGCTGGAGGGACAGTCTCGATCGCACCCTTCGCCAGCAAGGTTGCAACCTCCGCTCTCATGATAGGGGCATTGCCACCGACCATAGTGGAGCGGACTCCCCTGAAGCGGGGAGGAGACCGCGCGAACTGAATCGCGTAGCCGAGCCTGATCGTTCGTGCGACCCAGCGGGACAGGTTGGGAAGCTCTAGCCAGGCTCCCAACGACTGAACCAGCGGGGTCATGCGAACTACAGACTTCCCGTCGGTGGGGCAGCGAGGCGGTATGGCTGACCCAGACGTGGACGGCATAGCGGCCCGGTGTGGGGGTGCAGCCATAGACCGCGTCCTGACAGAGCAGACCAGGGAAGGACGAACGTTCCACGGGGGTCTGCTCTGCCAGGGGTCTGGCGTCAGAGGGGGATGAGAGTGGTACGGTCCGGGGACGGCGCGCACTGTCATCCGGCTCTGGAACAGAGGAGGACGAGGGGTGCACGGCTCGGGGGCGGCGCACCGTGTCGTCCGAGAACTCTGTGTGCTCAGGAATGAACGTGTTACTTCTTTCTTTAACCACATTAGGGTGCTGCCCACCCGAGGGTGAGCAGCGGGGAGTGGAGAACAAAAGATTCTCCCCCGGCCCTCCACCGGGGGAAGGAGTGGTCCTGCCACCATCTCCTGAGAAGCAACCATCATTCCTGAGCAGCCCGTCTCAGGAGCGCCGCTTGGCCCGGCGTTTAGCGGGGGGCGGGGCTGGAGAGGGCTGGGGCGCCTTCTTGCGGCTTCCTCCACGACCGGGCCCGGGTGGAGGCTGCTGCTTGGGCCGGGCGGGAGGGGCGGGAGCCGCAGGAGGGCGCCCTCGGCGGCGAACAGGCTGAGTATTCTGCCCGGTCGGCTGGGTGGAGGCAGCAGCGGGCCGTCGGGGCAGAATGTGCTTAATAGCCTCAGTCTGTTGCTGAGCAGTCGAGAACTGTTGGGCGAAGTCCTCGACTGCACCGCCGAAAAGGCCGTCTTGCGATATGGGGGAGTCGAGCAGCCGGGACCGCTCGGCCTCCTTCATATCAGCAAGGTTCAGCCAGAGATGTCTCTCCTGGACCACAGCTGTGGACATCACCAAACCCAGGGAGCGCGCGGTCACCTTCGTCGCTCGGAGAGCAAGGTCGGTGGCGGCGCGCAGCTCATTGAAGAGCCCTGGGTCTGTCCTGCCCTCGTGCATGTCCCTGAGTATCTGGGCCTGGTAGACCTGCAGAATAGCCATGGCATGCAAAGAGGTGGCTGCCTGTCCCGCAGCTCTGTAGGACTTCGCCACTAACGTAGACGAATACCTACAGGCCTTGGATGGGTGCTTAGGCTCACCGCGAGAAGAAGCGCTCTGAGGACACAGTTGCATCGCAACAGAGCGTTCAACCGGGGGAAGCCCAGTGTACCCACGGGCAGCGGCCTCATCGAGGGAAGGAAAGGCGGATGAAATCAGCGAGCGGTCGCGGGAAGACATGGGAGTCTTCCAGGACTTCGAGATCTCATCATGCACGTCCGGGAAGAAAGGTATCGGGGCCTGACGGGGACGGGGATCCGCAGCCCGACCCAGATACCAATCATCCAGCCGCGAGCGCTCGGGGCAGGGCGGAGGGGTCCACTCTAGCCCGATGCTCGCGGCGGCTCGAGACAGCATGGCCGTCATCTCTGGATCAGACTCTGGCACAACTGTACTCACACCCGAAGGTGGCAGCTGTGATGAGTCTTCACTTCCAGTAGACTCAGACCCACCTTGTGATGCCGCGATGGACATCGCGTCCTCCTCTGGAGCGCCAAAGGAAACCCGCGGGACACCCGAAGATGATGCCGCGGGAATCCTCTGAGCACTCGCGGGTTGCAACACTGGAGAGGGTGCGGCTGGGCACGGACTGATAGTCGGCGCTTTGTTCCAAACCGTCACCCTCAGATCACCCTGGCCACCAGCCGAAGTACTAGCTCTATTTCTAGAGTCAGTAGATCGGGGTGTGGATGAGGGGACCCTCACTCTTGCGAGATCATTGAGTCTTGATCGTAGTGTTGCGATGGTCATGTTCCCGCAGAGAGAACATGAATCATCCACGAGCGCTGCTCTAGCGTGATCAATGCCCAAACACACTATGCAACGCTCGTGCCCATCAGAGTCGGCAACGAGTCCACCGCAACCAGAAGTGCACGGGCGAGGCATCTTTAAAAAGACGTGCCGCGTGCAAGCTCTTTTGTGAGAGGAAAGAAACTCTGATTGTGTTGAAGCGCCCGGGGAGAAACACACTCGCTGTCAAACCACAGACAGATAAGCAGGAAGCGCGTCCTCGCCGGAGATCGCCGTCACACCAACACCAGAGAATCTCGCTCGTCTTGAAGAACTGACAGTACAGGAATGGCTTGTGGAGCGAAGGGATCACCTTGGCTCCGAAGCGAAAACATGCCTTTTTGCTATGAGCGTGCTCCTTAAATACTCACGAGGTGAGGCGGAGTTACGCTATGCAAATTCCGCAGACCCATGGCATTTCTTTGCCATTGGCTCGTTTTGTAGTACTCGTAGTCGATTGGCTTTCTAAGCGAAACCCCCATTCGTCGTCATCCGACGGAACTCGGAGTGACAACGAAAGGGAACTACATTACCCATGATGCTACAGAAAATTCCACCAATCAGTCAAAACAAGCAAACAGCGCCAAAAGAGCTCTTTAGCTCCACGCCTCCACCCATTCCCATGAAGATCTCCCTACGCTCTCAAAATACTTCAATATTTTTATGCATATTTTGCAATGAACTTAAAATATATTGTTTCTATAGAGATGATTAACATTTCAAGATTCAAGATTCAAGAACTTTATTTGCCATTTGTGTTTACACACATAGGAACTCTTGTGCGGTTGTTACTCAGAGAGTCAAGTCAAGTTTAAAAGGACACATAGAACATATACATTATAAATAAGTTGCACAACCCATTAAAAAAGAAAAATTCGCATTTATAAATTGCAAAAAATATAATTGCATATTGCCCAGGCCCCCAAAGACAACCCGATATTAATATACTAAAATTTATTAATTACTCATTTTTAAATGAGTAATTAATTTGATTGTTGTTCGCAATGCTTCATGGGATTGTAGTTCTTTCCCTCACTAAAGCCGTTAAGTGCACAGTCTTGTACCTTTGTGTTTTTGTCCGATTTTCAAATACTTTTTTAAAAATCCCTATGGGAGAAATGAATGGAAAAAAATACTAACTTAATCTTAATACTTAAAAAATATGCACTCCATAGCCTTTACCACTTTGAATCTGATCACAAAGCCCCTCCCTTCTCATTGGCAGTTGGTGTGTCTGTGCAGGTTTGTGATTGGCCGAGAGCGTCCGGGACAGCAGAGCGAGGTGGCTCAGCTTATCAGTCAGACTCTGGAGCAGGAGAGACGTCAGAGAGAGATGATGGAGCAACAGTACGCCCAGTACGACGCTGATGACGACGAGGTGAGCACAGAGCAGGTCTGAGCATGTCAGCATCTGTCTGAACAGGTTAATCGACCATAAAGAGCCAGTTGGAGCAGGTTCAAATCTATTATCCATGATTCGGCCACGCTACAAGCCTCAACCTGTTACAATTTGTCACAGCAGGATGAAAACAGTTCTGCTGGTCAAAAACGATATAATCAAGCTACAACCTAAAACCAATACTATTGCGCAGTTCTATTTAATCAAGAGAACTATTGTATTATTTCTGTCTTACAATATCCTACATTTGACCATATCTTTTATTGCAGCAGGACAGATAATTCCTTCTCAAAATAATTGTAAATGAATCTTGAGCCCGTAGTGCCGCCAAAACACATAATTTCATTGCTCCATCTAATTAAGTCTTCCTGTTGAAAGAAAAAAAAACACAAATATATCAATTGTTCCTTCTAGACCAGGGGTTCTTGAAAAATGTACTAAGCATTTACCAAATTGATGACATTCCTGTTTCATTCCAGTTTTTAAGATAGAATTCATGCTGTTGATCACTAATTGAAATTATTTTATTCTACTGATTTTTTTTAGCCCAAGGAAGGAGAGATTATTATTATTAAATGTTCATAACTCTTTCCTTAGGTAGAAAAAAAGAAAAACTGAATATTTAATACAAAGTGAATATTTTCCTGGAAATATTGAATAAATTTCTTTGGATTTAGTGCAACAAACAGGCACTTATTTAATTTTGAAAATTGATAATGATTTTTTTTTTTTCATACAGTAAAAAAAGAATCTTAACACATAAAAATATACAGTTCCCCTATTTTGGCAAATTTATTATCATATAGTTATTATTCGGACGTCATAAAAAAAACATTTGAACACCTCTGCCCTAGACGACGCACATTTGCCTCTCCTCTAAAGATTTCAGCAATGTTACAAAGTGTATTTAGGTCGGTGGCGGTGAGGGCTTCTCATGGAAAAACACCCACGGGGGCTTTCTGCTCCATGGAGAGTTAATGGGGTTTGTTATATTATTACTAGTCACTGAGTTATTGCTCAGTTCTCATTAGTGGATCGGGCGGGCGGCCTGGCTTTTCAGACACAAGGTCCACAAGTCTGTTGTCACGTCTGTGCCTGTGCTGCGATCTATTTTTGAAGGATAAAGAGAGCGAGGTGCATTTCCATAATGCATGCGCTACTATCACGGCAGCGGGATTCACACGAAAGCTCTGAAGACTGACTTAAGAAAGAGTTGAATTAATTCGCTACGATTCAGAGAAAATGACATCAGTAGACCAGACAAAGCAATTTCTACCTTGTGATTTGGAGGACGCGGACAATTTAGCATTATAGGCTCTTGTGCAGTGCAGAATGATGCAAGACTCACATGTGCTAATGCAAGAGTGAATTTTTAATGCCTCTCATTATTTGTCAGTGAGAATCTAAATTAGCGTTTTGAATGATGGATATACGTGCGTTGAGTTCTCCTTCAGATTGCATCAAAATCTCACATTCTCAATTGAACTGATATCCTTCTTGTGCGCCCGCATGGTTTTATGTGTTCCTCCTCTGCTGGCTCGGATGCAGGCTGCGCTCTTGAAATAGCTGTGCGATCAGCACTGTTTTATAATTCTGGGACAGGCAGCTTCTCCCGGCAGACGAGGTGCCCGTAAGGAATTGTAATGAATGTAGCAGTCCTTGCTAAAGATTAGCGGGTTTGCGTGTGGGTGGGTGTTTGTTCTTGCGAACTTCTGTGCTTGAGCGTCAGCAAGTGAATGTCTGTTTGAATGTGTCATATCAGTGTCATGCAAGCAAGAGGGGCCTCCAAAAATGAAGGTTTAAGGGCTGGTGTGTTCAGTGAGGCAGAGTGGCGTGAACCTGCCTGAAAACTCGCTGTGCTGTGGATTAGCAGATGCCAAAAGCATTCACAAGCTGCCTGTCAGCGGTAACTGGCCCTTAAACAGCAGGGTCTTGCAGGATATAGTGGTTATAAGGACATCTAAGAAAGGTTAGTAGGGCTGGAAAGGGCATACAGTGACATCTCAGCCATACTTATAAAAATATGAATTTCACAGCATTAAATCTCAAACCAAATGACGCTAGACCTTTTTGTAACCTTTTTTTTATTTTTTATTTTTTTATTAAACAACCATATCAGTACCTATAAACGTGAACATGTTCATGAGTTTATATTGTTCAAGGATGCACAATTAATAAGTTCTAAATTGGTTATTGGCTGGCATTTGGCCTTTTTTAATTGATCATAACGGTCAATAATGAATCCATATTTATAACATCGACTTATTAAAAATCCAATATCAAACAATCATTTATGATGCCTGTCACACACACACACACACACACACACACACACACACACATATATATATATATATATATATATATATATATATATATATATACAGTTTTTAATATATTCAATTATAAAATATTTATTCCAAATATAAGGTGATATTGCTAATTCCTTGTTTTTACATTTAGATTACCTTTTGTTTTCTGTTCAACAGATCACTAAAAATGTAATCTTCCAAAACACTCATATTTAGAATCTTTCGAAAATCTTTAAATGAATACCCATTTTCTTACTGTTTCTAAATTCACTGGAAGCATTTGTAACTATTTATTTAAGTTTTTGTGTTAGTTTTAATTCGAGACAAATGAGTATAGACATATTTTACTATAATATAAATAAAGTGGCACTTGTTTTGATATTTTTGTCATCTAATACAGTGATACTTTCTGTATATGACCTTCTTGCGATTAGTTTCCTCAAACGTGTCCAGTACGGTAACCACCGGTGTGTTAAAAGAATGGTGACACATAAGCTAATTGAATGTGACACTCCAAAATGAGATAATTTGCCCCTCGACTATATATCTGAGAGGTAATATCACGCTGATGATATGGATGATATGTGTTCTGCTCTCCATCTCCTCTCAATTAACATATAATGTGTGTGAGGAGATGAGAGCGAGAGACACAGATGAGACACAAATGAGATCACTCAGGTTAAAGCATACAGTAGAGCAGGGTTACATGTGGCCTCCTGCCAGGTAGGATCATCTGATGCGGAAAGGAGGCCTCCCGGGGAACAGCCCTGTCCTGCAACCAGACACAAGCCCCAGTCGAGCAGAACCGACCTGTCCGTGTGTGTCTGCACATCCATCCACCTAAAATAACTATGGCAGACTCAAGCAGGAGAAATAGACGCTGCATGACTTGTTTTTATTTTGAAAAGACAACAGACCAAAACTCTGAAATGTTTGGGGTCAGTACATTTTTAGTTTTTTAGTTTTTTAAAAGAAATTAATACATTTATTCAGCAAGGATACATTGAATTGATCAAAGGTGACAGTAAATGCATTTCTATTTCAAATATATGCTGTTCTTTTGAACTTTCTGTTCATCAAAAAATTCTCATGGTTTCAACAAAAATATTAAGCAGCAATAAAAAATAATATTAATTAAAAATAATAATAATAAGAAATGTTTCTTGAGCAGCAAATCTGCATATTAGAGTGATTTCTGAAGGATCGTGTGACACTGAAGACTGGAGCAATGATGCTGAAAATTCAGCTTTGATCACAGGAAATATATATTAAATATATTAAAATAGAAACAGCTATTTTAAACTGTAATATTTCAAAATAGTATTTATGATCAAATAAATGCAGCGTAGATGAGCATAAGAGACTTCAATTCAAAAACATTCAAAAATCCCAACTTTTAGTTGGTTATTTACTAGCTCAAGTGAAATGAGTATGATATTGTTTGGATTCCTCCTTAAAATGAAGTTTGTGGGATTTTTCTCTCATTTTTGTGGTATGCCAAGATTAATTGCTTAGAAAAGTAATAACTCAATGAACCTCACAAATTGAGGTAAAGTTCATGTTTCCATTGGCTAAGCATAGTTAATATAAAATCAAAACCAGGGTTTTTTAGGGTATCTTAAGTTCTTTAGTATCTGTATTGTTATTTTTAAAATGAGATGCAATTCCTGCAGTAAAGTTGTTTAGACTATCAAACAGGATTCCTACTATGGAATTTGATTTGACTAATGTCCAGGTCTGGATAAGTGGAAAAAGAAAATAGAAAAATATTTGCGTTTCCAGTCTATTACGCCTATTCAGTTTTCTAAACTATAAAATGACGAATTTCTAAAAAATAAATGTATCATACAAGCAGTGATTGAATTAATTCTGAATTAAGAGTTAATTCAAGGCGCTCATTTTCATTACGTAAAACTGTTTGTCTGTATTATAAGCGAGTCTCTTTTTTTTTTTTACTTCACTGAGCAAATGTGCGTGTGCCACTCAAACCAGCAACAGAACAGAGCGAACGATCATCTAAATCAGTCTGTACTTTGGTGTTTGGTGATGGTGCAACATCAAACCACATTTACAGTATCAAACCGAAGTGTCTGAGGTGAATATATGCAGGTTATAAAGCTTTTCAGTTTCTTCTTATCATGTAAGCGCATGCTATCACTTCAAGGTAAACCAATGAAAAAAACAGAGAAAATACAAATATTTAGAGATGACTGTATATACCATATACAATGCTGAAAATAATGCTTTATGAACCAATGTTAAATATGGTCTGAACCCTGAGGAAGACAGGAACCTTCCACATGGATTGCTGTAGTAAATGTTTATTCCCATGTGCCTGTGCTCAGACAGGGGAGTACGCCACGGATGAGGAGGAGGAGGAGGAGGAGGCGGAGGCGGGACAGACGGGAAAGGACAGAGATGTGGCCATTGAGGTTTTCGATCTACCCGAAAATGAGGACATCATCTCGCCATCAGAACTGGATGCCCCCAAACTTTATCAGAAGTTTCGAGAGGTAAACCAAGAACGCATGCATTTTTTAACAACTGATCAATCAAGTGAAGAACCTTTAGAAAACATCAACAGGTCAAACAAAATATTAACTCAGCTGTTTTATTTATTTATTTGTTTGTTTTTTTTAGGTTTGCTATTTTTGCAAATTGTCTAAATACAGATTAAAATAAATTGTTTTTTAGCAATAAATAGCTATAAAAATGAAATGAAAGAAATAGACATTTGTTATGTAACTAGTTTATTTGAAGTTTATTTTTATGTTAGATAATAGTTTATATTACATAAATACAATACTGTTTAAAAGTTTGGGATTTAACACTTAAAAATGTATACTTATATTCAGCAAGGATGCATTAAATTGATCAAAAGTGATGGTAAAGACATCTATAATGTTACAAAATAAATGCTGCTCTTTTGAACTTTATGTTCATCAAATAATTATCAAGGTTTCCACATAACTAGTAAGCAGCACAACTGTTTTCAACATTGATAATAATTAGAAATGTTTCTTGAGCATCAGATCATCATATTAGAGTGATTTCTGAAGGATCGTGTGACACTGAAGACTGAAGTAATGATGCTGAAAATTCAGCTTTGCATCACAGGAATAAATTACATTTCAAAATATATTAAAATAGACTACAGTCATTTTAAATTGTAATAATATTTCACAATATAATAATAATAACTAAAATACTTATCAGTAATGTACATATCAACATTTCTCAGAGAGAGAGAGAGAGAGAGAGAGAGAGAGAGAGAGAGAGAGAGAGAGGAGAGAGAGAGAGAGAGAGAGAGAGAGAGAGAGAGAGAGAGAGAGAGAGAGGAGAGAGAGAGAGAGGAGAGAGAGAGAGAGAGAGAGAGAGAGAGAGAGAGAGAGAGAGAGAGAATGAATTGTGCAACTAATTATTTTAACTTATCCACCTTGATTTAAGTAATTTCCAGGTCTGGATAAGTTTAGAAAAAAAGAAAACTGAGCATTGACATCTTGTTCAACCTGGAGAAAATAAATGTTCCATTGATCCTTTTCATTTTGTCAATACAACTCATCTGATGAAGCTATTTTTTCAGTATTGGTTTGTACTAGGACTATCTTTTGTCTTCAGTGCTTTTCTTATAAATTGGTGCTGATGAGAGACCATAACCTTTCTATATAAATATTGCATTCCAGAGCTCACTCCTTCTTGCTCGGTTGTCTTTTTTCTGGCTCCCTCTCTCGTGTTTATTCTCTTGAGTCTGCATTTGCACAGAGAGAGAGAGAGAGAGAGTGTTGTCGGTCACACAGAGAGAGAGAGAGAGAGAGAGAGAGAGAGAGAGAGTTGTCAGTCACGCAGAGAGAGAGAGAGAGAGAGAGAGAGAGAGTGTTGTCAGTCTCGCAGAGAGAGAGAGTTGTCAGTCACGCAGAGAGAGAGAGAGAGAGAGAGAGAGAGAGAGTGAGTGTTGTCAGTCACGCAGAGAGAGAGAGAGAGAGAGAGAGAGAGAGTGTTGTCAGTCACGCAGAGAGAGAGAGAGAGAGAGAGAGTGTGAGTGTTGTCAGTCACGCAGAGAGAGAGAGAGAGAGAGTGTTGTCAGTCACGCAGAGAGAGAGAGAGAGAGAGTGTTGTCAGTCACGCAGAGAGAGAGAGAGAGAGAGAGAGAGAGTTGTCGGTCACGCAGAGAGAGAGAGAGAGAGAGTGTGAGTGTTGTCAGTCACGCAGAGAGAGAGAGAGAGAGAGAGAGAGAGAGAGAGAGAGAGAGTTGTCGGTCACGCAGAGAGAGAGAGAGAGAGAGAGTGTGAGTGTTGTCAGTCACGCAGAGAGAGAGAGAGAGTTGTCGGTCACGCAGAGAGAGAGAGAGAGAGAGTTGTCGGTCACGCAGAGAGAGAGAGAGAGAGAGAGAGAGAGAGAGAGTTGTCGGTCACGCAGAGAGAGAGAGAGAGAGAGCCTCTCTGGTCAGTTCCCTTCGAGAGGAAGATTGTCCCTGATCATCCAGTCATCTTTCATCTACTCTCTCTTCTCCCTTTGTTTCTCCAGCTTCAGATTAAACACACTGTCACTGAAGCTGAGATCCAGAAACTCAAGAACAAGGTAAGAGGTTCCTGTATCTGCTGTGTGTTCTCTCCCCACACATGTTGTTAAGCTAAATTGGATGTTGTTGTTTTGTTTCAACTGGAAGTTACAGTACATTAAAGAAAAAGAACAACTGGTTTTATTGACCTCAGACAGGCAGAAAAAAATCAGTTATTTTAGTACGTTTTTTATTTTAATTTGAGGTAGTAACTTTGTAATGTGCCTTCGTCATTTTTATTATTTAAAACTATATATCTATAAAGCTTTAATTTTTATTTCAGCTTTTGTTTTAGTAACTTTAGTAATTTAACTTAAACTCGCAACATAAGATGTTTTGTAAGATAGGTTTTTTAGGTAAAAAATTTTCATCAAATATATATATTTTCAAATATATTTTTAACTTCAGCTTTTTTTTATTTCCAAAAATGGTATAACAATAACAAAAAATAGTTGTTGTATCCGACAAAAACAACAAAACATTCATTTTCATTCATGCAATGTTCGCAATGTGATCTCGAAATATGCGATTTTTCTTTACTCACACTTTCCACGTTGACATTCACTATGTAGTGAATAGTGAATGAGTCAGCAGTTTTGGACAGCATATGCATGAATGTATAAAGCACCTTTTCTAAGTTCAGCGGTGAGATGTCATGATAGACAGTTTTTCACACTGACAGCTGCTCTCGGTTGGCGTCTGAGAAAGTCTCTTGGCAAAGTGCTGAAGCTTTCATCAATACTGTTCACCTTATTATTAACGAAAGAGCATTTGTAACTCAAATGTGTTGAGGCTTACAGTCTCATCCACTTCTGGTTATTGTATATCTGTACAAAAACTGCTGCTTGATATTGCAAACTGTTCTTTGTTATCATGTTATTTTAATTTAATATCATAATCATAAACACACGGTTTTATAGCTCAGATTATTTGACCATTTACTGCATTTTGTTATTTAGTTATTTACCTATAGCAGCTATTGAATCGGAAGTTCACACACATTCACAGATAATAGCTTACTTCCGCGTTGCAAAATAAAGTAGAGTAGATAGCAACCCATGTAGACGTGGCAGATATAGATTACACTGTTCACCTTGACAGTGAGGACAGTCAGGGCTAAATTTGACCATGTGTACTGTGTGAACAAAGCTATTGATATTTCTTTCGCTTCGACTTTCGACGGTCTGCTTAAAAATCTGCTTAATCGTCTAATATTTTTTTCTCATCTGTATTAAAGGAATTGTATATTTTGTAATGCGCTCCTTCAGGCCATATATTTCTGATAGCATGGGCATATACATTGGATGTGCACATCTTCTGATCTTATTACTGAGAGATTTTGGTGGATTTGGGATTTACAGTTGATTAAGCTGTTTTTAAGTCTCCATAGTCATTTGCCCTGGTTCACAGACTCGGCATGTACAGTAGGGGTAGCTGACGTGAAATACTTTTCGGGAAGAGGACGTGTCCCGCGGTGACATGCTATACACATTTTATACTAAATTCATTTATCACGCTGCAGAACAATTAAAAATGAACTAGATGAAAGTAAAAAGAGGATTTAAAAAATGTGTAGTACACTACTGTCCCAAGATGTACACTTTCTCTTAACATTAATATGCTAACTACACATAGAAATTAAAGCTAAATTAAAATGCAAGCTTATTAAAGACAACACTGAAACACATAATTGACATGGAGTATTGTACTGTAAATTATATCGGATATGACTATATCTATCTGTCTGTCTGTCTGTCTGTCTGTCTGTCTGTCTGTCTGTCTGTCTATCTATCTGTCTGTCTATCAATCTATCTATATCTGTGTATCTATCTATCTGTCTGTCTGTCTATCTATCTATCGATCTATCTCTGTGTGTCTGTCTGTCTGTCTATCTATTTATCTGTCTGTCTATCTGTCTGTCTATCTATCTCTGTCTGTCTGTCTATCTATTTATCTGTCTGTCTATCTGTCTGTCTATCTATCTCTGTCTGTCTGTCTGTCTGTCTATCTATCTCTGTCTGTCTATGTATCTATCTATCTATCTGTCTATCAATCTATCTATATCTGTCTGTCTATCTGTCTGTCTATCTATCTATCTATCTATCTATTTGTCTATCTATCTATCTATCTATATCTGTCTGTCTGTCTATCTATCTATCAATCTGTCTATCTATCTCTGTCTGTCTGTCTGTCTCTGTCTCTGTCTGTCTATCTGTCTGTCTATCTATCTATCTATCTATCTATCAATCTGTCTATCTGTCTGTCTGTCTATCTGTCTGTCTATCTATCTGTCTATCTATCTGTCTATCTATCTGTCTATCTATCTGTCTATCTATCTGTCTATCTATCTGTCTATCTATCTGTCTATGTGTCTGACTTTCTGTCTGTAGAATAAAACGTAGCATACACAATAATACCAGGATCATTTCTAAGTTAAGTAAATAAGGTCTGTTGTGTTTTCATGTTGTCTTTATTGTTCACCATATGCTCCCCCCCCCCGTGTCTCCATCCTGGTCTCTCTGTTTAGCTGGCCGCAGTGGAAAAAGAGAAGGCACGGTGGGAGAGAGAGAAGACTCAGCTCAAGCAAAGCATCGAGGATAACAAGGAGAGGATGCTAAAGCTGGAGAGCTATTGGATCGAGGCTCAGACGCTGTGCCACACGGTGAACGAGCATCTGAAGGAGGCCCAGAGTCAGTATCAGACCCTGGAGAAGAAGTACAACAAGGCCAAGAAGCTCATTAAGGACTTCCAGCAGAGGTACATTCACTGAGATGAACGGGGACTACTTTAACTACGTCCCCTAAACATAATAGCATTCCAAGAGAATACTAATTGCATTTCAGGTAATTACAATAGCAGCGCTGTGCTGAAGACAAGTAGCTTGATTTTGTGGTTTCCATTCTATCACAAAAGACAACAAATGAGCTGATTACCATAAATGGCAGCAAAAGAGCTTCTGAGTTTTTAAAGGAGCGTTGTTCCTAAACTCTTTTCCAAAACCTAGTGAGCCACCCTATTGTCTGCTGCCTACATAGGGTGTTAGTATCCTAACCATGGACCCTCATAAGCAACTCAAATTGGAAATACTTAGAGGAATATATACTATCGTTCAAAAGTTCGGGGTCGTTCAGATGTTTTTTAAAAGAAATCTCTTATGCTCACTTATGCTGCATTTATTGAACAAAAATACAGTAAAAACAGTAATATTGTGAAATATTATTACACTTAAAAATAACGGTTTTCTATTTTAATATATGTTAAATGTACTGTAATTTATTCCTGTGATCAAAGCTAAATTTTCAGCATCATTACTCCAGTCTTCATATGATCCTGCAGAAATCATTCTAAATGCTGATTTGCTGCTCAAGAAATGTTAAAAATGTTGAAAACAGTTGTGCTGCTTAATATATTTGTGGAAACGTTTTATTTTTCAGGATACTTTGACAAATGGAAAGTTCACAAGAACACCATTCATTTCAAATATAAAACTTTTGTAAAATTACAATGTCTCTTTTGATCAATTTAATGCATCCTTGCTGAATAGAAGTACTAATTTGTTTAAAAAATAATCGCACTGATCCAAAAATGGTAGTGTATATATAAGAAGACTCGACTCACTGTTGCCCTTGTCATTAGCATGTTGTTACGCTAATAGCATTATACTTAGCACGTACAAATAGTAGGTAGAATGGTAAATTTTTAATTAGATTGAAGGATTTTTTTCTAAATAATTTTGGTAATGAATGAATTTATCTCACTTCGCCCACAATCTTGGATGGATTTAGCGCTGTTTGCAGTGCATTATGGGATTGGCTTCTTCACAAATGATACATGCAATGTTGTTTGTAGGATTTAAACAAAAGAAGTCAGCATAACTATGCAGTGTTTGTGTTGCTGTACATAGGCAGCTCACTATGTTTTGGCTCAGACTGAGCCTCGGTGACAAGAAATGGCTTGTAGCCATTTTCATGCAATGTCTGTCTCACTGTAAATACAATTGTTTATGCTGACGTAGCTGATCGGATAGCATCGTCTTTCTGGCGAAACTTGAAGCTAGAAACTTGACCATCATCCACTAGTCTTGTCAACAGGGCAGGTTGTGTGCTTAAATCCAGCTTAGGTTATAAATGAAAATATGTTGCGATTGGACAGTTGTGCACTGTGAGTTTATAATGTCACATAGACAGTTTCATAATGTCTGTGTGGCTGAAGGTTGTGATGTCTACTGAAAAAAATTACACAATGCGCAGTTCTCAAACCGCACTAATGGAAAGTGTGAGCAGCGGAGTGTGTGAGCTGATCTCTGTGGTCATTTCTATCACAACTCCTCTCCTCTGGAGCCTGACTGCCTTTAATTGTGATTTCTCTTCAGGCATTATCACCATAGTTAACGGCAGAGGCGCTGTCTGTCTATGCCGACAAGCCTGAGTAAGCAGAGCTGAACGAGAAGGCTTTCGGCTGACAGTAGTTTGGTGGATTCGTTGTTTCGTTATTTGCTTGATAATGAGGCTCTCTGCTCTCAAAGCCCTTCGAAATAGACTAATAGGTCAGCATGAACCCATCTCAGCCCATATGAGCACAAACATTATCTCTCTTTGCTTGCTTTTAGAGAGATGGAGTTTGCACAGAGGGAGGATGCAGAGAAGAAGAGGCTGGAGGAGGCGGAAAAGGCTCATTTGGCTGAAATCCAGAGTCTTCAAGTGAGGGTAATTATCTGCACACACGCACACACACATGTTAGTGCACTTCACTGCATTTCATGGCAAATGTCTCAGACTGAAGTCATCCAAAGTCCCTTTTCATTAGTCAGATTGTGAGCCCATATGGAAAAGAAATATTGCAGTATTTAATGTAATGCTGGAAATTAGTACGAAACGAGCGTAGGAGAAATATGAAAACATTACAAACCTTTATAACAGTTTATCTTATGAATATTATTTGGCGATGTAAAGCCCAGCAGTCATAAGTGATCTGCTGAAAGTGAAAGTGGGGGTGTCAATAAACGGGGCTATTTGCATGCACAATTAACTCTTTCCCTGCCATTAATTGAATTTTCTGTCATTTGAGACAATGCTTCCCTGCCATTGACTGAATTTTCCCGGCTTTCCATGTTTTTACTGTTATTCGGTGGGGGACGCTATTATGCAACTTCTGAATGAGTACTGAATCTCCGGATCAAAGCATAGGCAACACATGAGCAGAAATGAAATTTAAACAAAAAACATGTTTCTTTTATGAAACTTACCCACATTCAAGTGTTGATCAAATATAAATGCATGAAGCTAGAATAAAATGTCTTTTTTTGTTTAAAAGCAGAGGCTCTGTTCTTTCTTTTGATATATTGCATGTTCAGATATTCATACAACAAAATATTCTGGGGGCCATGAATTTTTTGCGAAAATTAATAAAAAATTTAAAACGCTGGTGGGGAAAGAGATCAGTTGTGGTGATGTCCACTGTATGACAATATGTTTGCACTATAAGTATCAGAAATGTTCAATAAAATTACTTAAAATATCACAGTACATACTTTAATCATAACTAGATATGATTCATACCTGTGATATCCATCTATCCATTATCCATTAATATCCAATATCCATTAAAATAGGGGTTTTTTTTCATATGGGGGTATTATATTTTTCTGTCTAAAAGATTTTTTTGCTTGTTTTTTAAAGAAATTATTACATTTATTCATTATGCATTAAATGGATCAAAAGTGACAGCAAATGGTATAATGTTACAAAATATTTCTATTTCAAATAAATTAAGTTTTTTAAGATCACAGAATCTTGAAGAAAAAAAACAATAATACTAAGCAGTACAAATGTTTTCAACAGTAATAAGAAATGTTGCTTGAGACCCAAAACGGCAATGAAAGTAGAAACCAGTCATTTTAAATTGTAATAATATTTCACAATATAACTGTACTTTCATCAGAAAAAATGAAAGTAAAAAAATGCAGCCTTGGTGAGCAGAAGAGTCTTCCATATATTCCATATCTATTGAGTATAAAAACTATTGCCTGTGTGCTTTTGTATAGATTGTTACCCTGGAGTCAGAGCTGATGCAGCTGATGAAGCAAAATGGCATCCAGGTAAACAATAACAACAACAGCGCTGAGAGCCGAGCTCAGCTGACTGAGAGGCTGACAGCCTTACAGTGTCCAAGGACAAGTGTCACTGGAGCGGGTGAGTCACAGACACACACATATACACACACATTAATTACCTAAATGATGTTTGACAAGTGTCCTCAAACCAGACCTCATTTAAACACACTCGCATAGCAGGACACACATTAGCAGGTGATTTATTTGCACTACAACTATATAGTGTAGGTGAAGCACCATGCAGATAACAGATGGACCTCGTCATAACGTGAGAGGAAACAATTAATACACAGGACGGATTTCCTTATCAGTCTCAGTTAAAGCTGTTCTTATCAGAAAGATGGGAGGAAATGAGAAAGGTTTCAGCTACTCCAGAGTGGAAATATGTCATTGTGTAAATTTCATCCTGTAGCCAAGTTTCCATGGCTTTTAGTTAACACCACTGTGTTAATGATGATATGATTGATATAGTACATCTTGCTTTGATTTTAGTTCTTATTTTCCCTCAAATAAACAGAACAACCTGTTAACAAAAAAAAAAAAAAAAAGAAATACTTGACATAAAATAAATATTTTTGGGAAGTTGACATGTCCGCTGTTGTAACATAAACTCCATCTAAAATCATCATTGTTCTAATTCTTTATTATTATTATGCAATATTTTTTCTATTTATATTTATTATATTTATATAGATTATTTTCCATTCCAATGTTTATCATTATGCATGATGATGATGATAATAGTTATTACTTTATCATTTTTAAATAACAGAATTTAATTAATTTATTTTTATTTTAGTGTTGTACACTCGTAAAAATAAAGGTTCCAAAAGGGGGGTTTGCAGTGATGCCATAGAGGAACCATTTTTGGTTCCCCAAAGAACCTTTCAGTGAACAGCTCTAAAAAGAAAAAAAATGTCTTAGTGTAAAAAATATTTTAATAATCTGAAGAACCTTTTTCAACTATAACACAATATAACAAGGGCAGGAAACAAGGAACAGGTGTGAACAATGAATCACTATGGAAACTAATGAGTGTAACCATTGCAACGGAAACAAAAGGTAAACAGCAACTAAACACAGGAAGTAAAACACTAGAACAATAGGAACAGGAATACACTTCAAATTAAGAGTCCTTTAAAAGAGAGGGCAACATAAAACCGGATTCTTAAACCCCATGGAATCATCGATTCTAATAAAGAATCTAATTAAGCATGACAGTAGTAATAATAATCATTACGATAAATATTTGAAGAATAATTCAATAATAATGAATGTAAAAATTCGTTACTGTATTTTTCAATACATTGATAGCTGAACGAACGACATTCATGGACACACTGTCCCTCATAGTCTCATATGTGTCAAAATAAACACGGCGACCACTTTCTGCCTGTTATCTAACAGTATCTCACTTTGCTCTGTGGTCCCCGCACTCTCTTTTTCACTTTGAACTCTGACCTTGCATCTGCACACAACTGAGCTTTGTTAATGAAGTTAAAGCAGCACTGTTCATCTCAGGCGCTTGATGCTTCACACCTCACACACTCAATTGTAATGGGTGCACTGGCCCTTCAAATCTGCCTATTCTGAGCCCACTGTGATCACTGGGATAAGAGCGGACAGCGCTGGAAAGCTGATGGGATGCATTGTGACTGAATGAGGCAGATTATGAGGAAGTGCTGCCGCAGGGACGCTTCAGTTTACTACAAGGCAGGAAACCTCTCCGCCCCGTTTCCAACAAGAGCCCATTTCATTTCAAATATCCGTAAACGGCATATGGCACTACAGGACAATCCAACATATAAACAAACTAGCCAGTAGTCTGTTGTAGGATTATGTTTTTCCATCAGCCAAAGTACCCGGTATTTGATTGTGGAACCGAGTCCTTTTTTGCTTAAAGCAAAACACAGTCTGCTTGAACAAACAACACACAAATAATGATATGATTTCATGTACACTGCCATTCAAAAGTTTAGGGTCATTAAGATTTTTTCAAGTTTTTGAAAGAAGTCTCTTATACTTACCAAGCTGTAATTAATTGGTCAAAATACAGCAAAAACAGCAATATTGTGAAGATTTTTTTTCCTGTGATGTCAAAGCTGAGTTTTCAGCATCACTACTCTTCAGTGTCACATGATCCTTCATTCTAATATTCTGATTTGCTACCCAAGTAATATTTCTTATTATTATTATTATCAATGTAGGAAAAAAGTTGTGCTGCTTAATATTTTTAGTACACAATTCAAATGAACAGCATTGATTTAATATTGAAATCTAATGTGACATTATAAACGTCTCTTTTGATCAATTTAATGCATCCTTAATGAATAAAAGTATTCATTTCTTCAAAAAATATTTTTAAATCTTATTGACCCCAAACCTTTGAACGGTAGTGTACATTCTATGACCAACTCATGCAAAAGTTCATGGTAAACCCAAGGGTTCACTTACTTTTTCCTGTAACTAGAACAAAGAAATGCTTTTTGCTACTTTGCTGCTGTTCTGTGTATTGTATTGTATTATGTAATTGTATGGATCTGTTTTGCGTGGTAGAACTGGACGAGCTGACAGGAGCCGGTGGAACTCGCACTGAGAGAGACGAGAGGGTGAGACTCGCTTTCACACACTAAACACCTCTCATTCAGGCATTTAAGCCAGATGCACTGATAAAGAGTGAAAGTCAATTCTAACCTCATTTTTAACAATTCATGAGAATGTGTTCAATTTAAACCATTCATGAGTATATGTAGAACGATTCTGGATTACTCTAATAAACTGCATTTGGATCTCAACCTTCTTGTCTCGGAGCAGTTCGTAACATTATCATTGAATGCATTTCTGTTGGATGGTTGGCCACGGTTGCTATTTTCTCTATTTATGGTCAAAAGTAATTGAATTGGTTCTCTTCTCCGACAGTAGTTCTTGTGTGGGATAGGATCACAAAATAGGGGGGAAGCTAAAACATGTTATTTGTACACATTGTCATTCTTGTATGGTGATATCAAATTACAAATTATTGTTACTGAAGGGTTTTTCAGGTTACCTGAGAAAACAGTGGTTACATGGTATTCTCTCCCGGATTCAAAAGTCACACTGTGTGTAGCTGTTGTAGGTGTCTGTAATAACCATTAAAGGAAGTGCTGTTGGGTCAGAAAAACAGTCAGGAAACAGCTTATTGTTGCAAAGAGCTTTCTTTCTTGTATGTTAACCCCCCTCTCTCTCTCACTCTCTCTCTTTCTTTCTGGTTTCTGTCTGTAGGGCTCTGGGTCTCAATCCTCCAGAGTGTCTGGTGCCACAGAGGCTGATAATGAGGGTAAACGCACCAAACCATTTATACCTGATTAGGGCGCAATTACAGGCCTAATGAATTATGGCCTGAGAGACACAATAAAGAAAGTCCCAAATGATATGATAATATAACAAGAGGAACAGCTGAAGTAATGAATATTGCATCTGTACAGTAAATGTTGTATCTTGTCGAATGCTGACTTTCTCTCAATGCATGATTTTCCACAGGCTCTTCACCCAGTCAAGATGAGAAACCTGGCAAAAAAATACTAGACTTGGGGTACGTTGGTGCTAATTGTTCATTTGTAAATGTGAAGAAATATACAGTACAGCTTTATATAATTGCCAGAATGAATGCAATGCTGCTTTTATTTGGTCAAAAATTCAGTAAAACAGTAATGCTATGAAATATTATTACTGTTATAATAGATATTATTACTGTCAATAAAACTGTTTTCTGTTTTAATAAATGCAATTTATTCCTGTGATGTAAAGCTGAATTTACTCCAGTCTTCAGTGTCACATGATCATTCAGAAATGATTCTAATATTCTGATTTGATGCTCAAGAAACATTAATTATTACTATCATCAATGTTGTGCTGCTTAAAGTTCAATAAAAATAGATCAACAAAAAAAATTTATAACATTATAAATGTCTGTACTGTCACTTTTGATCAATTTAATGCATCCTTGCTGAAAAAAAGTATTAATTTCTTTAAAATATATATATTTCTTATCTCTTGTTGGAAAATGTAACAAGCTTCTGGTAATATTTTCAGATCTTCTCTGAGGAAACGCAACGGGAAAGAGCAGAATCTAAAAGGATCTCCTGGTAAAAGGTAAATAGAGCCTCACATACCTAATATAAATGACAACGTGCCTCCCTGATTATGAAAGGATTTCAGAGATCTTTTTCATAGCAGGGTCAGAATAAATGCATTGTAGTTTAAGTTTAATAAATGTGAAGTACGTTCGTGTGCCTTAAAACTGAGGTCTTCTGGAGTGCAAGATGAACAAAAAGGAAAAGGAGCTTCCACACTCCATCCAAGGGGATTTTTAAAAAATTTTTTTTTACAAAATCTATATTAAGAGGTCAAAATGTGGCCAAGTGTGACTGATGAAAAAGGAACTGAAAAACTTTGTCACCTCATTCACTGAGCACTTTTTATGCACCTTTTGGCTTTTCCGCTTGGATTTAATGTGCAAGCTATTTTTTTCTCCTTTTTTAAAATTTTCCTGAGCATACACACCTAATTCATATGGACTGGGTTGGACATCTCAGCTGTGCCCGACTGAAGAACGTACACACACATTTCGCATTTGAACGAATCTTCACTGATTCAAAGAATTGCTTGATCAATGATTAAGAATTGCTCAGCAGAAGCACGGCTAAATTAAGGTTTCTCATTTCCTCTGAGAATATATACAGAAGGGTTGTATCCCAGTGTTACAGCTTCAATAACCAGTAACTTATCTTTAGCTCCACAGGGCCTTCAGCAGAGAACAGTCCTGAAAGATGCAAGAGCAAGGTGAAAGAAAAGTCACACAGACACTCACACACACATACTGTATTTGTTTTTATTGTTAGCTGGTTTAAAAGAAACTGCAATCCGTTGTTTCAAATATGAATGTCTACTGCTTGTTTAGTGACATAATCTCCCTCTCGTTTGTTACATTTCCATTGAACAGAAATCTCTTTCCTGGCCACGCTTCTTCTCCTATTCATATTACGTGGTACTGTATCACGTCTTGTTTGTTCAGATCCAAGTTTAATCAGATAAAAAAAATGTTTTTCTTTTAGCTGTAGACATAGTTGCACATTACTGTTTTATTTGCTTAATTATTATAGAGATTCACACATTTAAAATGGACTGTTTTGGACCTGAAATTGGGGAATTTAATTCAGCTGCATGCATTCTGACTCTCATGTTTTTCTTTTAATGTTTAAAAATCTCACAAAAAGTGACCTTGCTCAGACTGTGACCTTGGGATAAATGAAATCTTGCCATTAATGCTTTGTGCAAATGTCCTGAAGGACAGAAGAATGAATCACCTCAGTGCCGAATAGTGAATATTTCATAGTATGTTCATAATCAGGGTTTGGGATGTTAGAGACGTTCATTTAATAAACGCATTCAATGCCCTTTTTCAAAGTCTTGATTTTGTTTTTGGGGTCTACTAGAATAGGGTTTCACGCTTGAATGTTCAAAAACACATTGTTTTTACATTGTTGCAGCTCCTCTCTTTCCAGTATGTCAGTAACGCTCTGTTTAGTTCCTGTCTCTATGAAGCCCCTCCTTCTGAAAAGCAGAGTGTGCTCTGATTGGTCAGCTGGATCAGTGTGTTGTGATTGGTCAACTGCTTAGAACGTGTTTCGGAAATGTCACGCCCCTTACCATAACCGCAAGACAACCAGGCCCGTCTCTTTATTCTGGGTATGCCTTGGGCGGGAATTATTTAAATGAGGAATATTGTGATGTGTTTGTTCCCGGAAGAAAACTCAAGACTTTCAGGGAGTTCAGAAACAGTGACACTGATATAGAGAATAACTCCCTTTGGAGTGACTTTGTGCTTTGTAACTTTGTAGACCTTTTTCATGCTCAAACAGCAGCATTACATACTAAAGAAAGTTGGAAATGTAAAAGAAGCATAATAGGACATATTAGGAAAAAATGCAAATCAATTACTCAGGAACAAAGTATCACGATCATCATTTGAGTGACTGTATCAATGCATTCAAAGCATTTTGTTGGGTTGTTACAATCATTTTAATTGGTTTAACTGTCAATCAACATTAATTACACTGATGATCCTATGTCACAATCAATAAAACAATCAGAACGAAGGCAAAATAATTGCATAATTACCTCTCGAGTAATTGAGAAACAATTCATGCCAATCAACATGGTAAAAGGGTAAACGTGTCAATCAGATAGCAATGTTGTCTTACAGGTGTATCTCTGCGTATGTCTCTGTTCAGGGTCCCGGTGTCTCTGATGACCTCAGCCTCAGCAGCACGAGCTCCACAGAGATCAGTGGTGTCCTGACCGATGTTAAGGTGTCTGGCCGATCGCAAACACTCACGCTCTCCTCAGATGAGGTGATGTTTGTACATTTAACCTGATGTCTCTGTTTAAAGGGATACACCAATGAAAAATCTGTCGCTCCAAACCTCAATGACTTTCTTTTATAATTCTCTAACGGAATTATGGCGTGTTCACACTTTTAGTTTGGTTCCCTTGGTTATTTTGCTCCGAAAATGATATATTCAATCCTGGTTTGCTTAGCGTTCACACTGGCATTTTTAACACCGAACCTAAAGAAAGAAAAAACTGTTTTTACGACACATATTTTGGGTCTAAAACAATGCTGTGAGCTGGAATGAATGCGCTCATTGTATGTGTGTAGGCCTACATATGATGGTATTTTTACCAGCTGAGAACTCATGAAGAGCTTATAAAATGTGTAAAGGAGTCAAAACAACGGCAGGAATTCCTTCATTACACAAACAAATGAAGATCTGCTGCAGGGAGACGCATGCATCATGTGTACTGTTTATAACTGTAATGTACAGCATTGCGACTGTCGACTATGACCTTTTTAGGGTTGAATCTTGTGACATCACATCCTGTTTTGGTTAGTTTAGATGTCTTTGGTTTGTGTTGCGTTCATATTTCAGTCGAACCGCACCAGAGTTCGTTTGAAAACAATTCGGATGACAGCGTTCACACTTATTCAAATGAACCGCACTAACAGAGCAATCGCACCAGAGTTTGTTTTTTTTCAAACCAAACCTGACAAGTGTGAACACACCTTAAAGAATCACTTGCATGCTAAAATGTTCTGCCTGCAAAGTGTATGCTATATATGATCAGCAAAGGCTGAGTGTTTCTCTTGTTATTTATGCTGCGTTTATTAGAGTGTGGATATGATTGAAGATGAGGTGAGTTTGAGTCCCAGCATGGCTCTTCTTCACACTTAAAACACTTATATTTAGTCTAGTTCTGGCATTCATTGCAGGTCATTTGTGACCCAAACAATAATTTTCTTTATTAATGATTTTTTTTGTTAGATTCCATTTGTTTCCTCAAAGTGTATTAACTGTGCTTTCTAGAAAAGTATGTAAAATTCATGGAAGCCAATTCACATAAATGACTGAAATTGTCCAGCCAGTGCCATAGGTTTGTGTGTGTGTGTGTGTCAGATTCTAGATGACGGTCCGCCTCCGAAGCCGTATCAGTGGCAGAACCGTAGTGTGACTGAATGGACATGTCAACAGGTGTCATGTTGGCTCATGGGTCTGAACCTGGAACAATATGTCTCTCTTTTTACTGCCAAGAATGTGGATGGAGAGCAGTTACTGAAGCTGGACAGCACAGCACTCAAGGTGAGGAATGAATTTATTGGGATAATTTAGTCTCATAGTTTTCAGCCACGTGAACTGGAGGGCATAACATCCATAGAACTGAAGCTCGGGGCTGTCAATTATCAAACCATGAATATTTAGATCACTTCTCAAAAAAAGAAAAACAAAAATATGTTAACAAAATGTTTTAGAACTTTTGAAAACTTTAAAAATGTAAAACTTATTCTGCCATGATATTTTCCCCTACAATTCAACAGCATTTTATTTATTTATGCACATTTAGAGTTAGATCAAATGTTTGTATATTAAACAAATAAATTAAATTAATATTTAGATTTTTGTATACTATGCATTGCATCATTATCTACTCATTTAATTATATCTAAATTTTTAAGATTATCTACAAAAGCTTTGATTCATTTTGCTCATTTTATTTTGAAGTCCATTAAATGTGTGCAATAGATAATTATGTTTTAGGTAAATCTGCTTTCAGCCATTTGCTAAAATGTCTAGAATAATTCACGTCCCATCTGCTTTCCCAGTGATGAGAAAGTTATCTTTAAGAGATTAGCATAGTTTCTTAAGACCCATCTGAACATATCGTAAGTGTGTTTGCCTGTGTTTTTGGCAGGCTCTGGGCGTAGAATCCTCTCAGGATCGGGCTCTGATTAAGAAAAAGCTGAAGGATCTGAAGTTGTTGATGGAAAAAGGTCGCAGAAACAGAGAGAAAATGGAGAAGCAGCGCAAGAAGGAACTGGAGCAGGTTCAGAAACAAGTCCAGAAAAATAGCAACTCCTCCAGACCAGGAGAGGGCGCTACTGAGTGACAGTACTTTTTAACCCTCACTACTATCTCACCATTATAAGTACAGATGAGTTCAGCAATTCAAGAGACTCGAAGTTCAGTGCAAAGGGGGCTTATTGCTATTGAGCTGCCATTGGATGAATTGAAACCAAAATGTCCAGATATGGATTTTATTTTTACTGAACAATATTCAGGTTTTTTCCTTGTTTTAGCAGAATGATCACTGCTTTTTGGTTTCCTGTGTTTTATGTCTGATTAATATCTATTTATTTGCATATGGAGAATATGTATATGTTAACCAGAGCATATCAGCTCATAACTCATCCATGGCAGTTATAATAACTCTGCATTACAAGCACCTTTAGACAATGTACACGTGCAGAAAACCTAAATATGAATATGTCTAACGTGCCATTTTTTTCTATCAAAACAAGGATAGTTTGTTCAAGGAAACTGGAACGTGTTTAATACGACAAAGCACAGGTCATAGTGATGGACAGTGTTGCTGTCGAGTGTCTCTTCACCTCAGACTAGAGTTTGAGTGCTGCTCAAAAGAACCACTACAGTCTGACGCAAACCCTACTGTGACGAGAAGAAAGCCATTCCGGGAAATGGGATATCACGGACCCTCATTGTGGATGTTTCACTGTATACTTTTGATCCGAACTGATCTCATTCAACGACCTGCCAGTATTCAAGTCGAATACAACTGACGTGTACGTTCTTCTCTGAGCTTGACACCTCGATGATCTTTGGAAGTCACGTGCTGGCAATGCGATACTAAAGGAGTCCTCCAAAGATGCGAGACCTGTACTCTAAAAGTAAAAAGCAAGAAAAGGCCCCTCTGCTGCTTCTGCTCCACAGCTACCTGCTTCAGTCCTCTCCATCTCTGTGAGGTAGATCTCAGTTAGACCCAAGTGCTGCCTTTTGAAGTGCTTTATGGTTTTTGGTTTGAGGTTACAGTCTGGATCACGATTGTGTGAACGCACGTCTATTTTACCGGCATCCAGTAGAGCAGATGACAAATGTGCACTTAAAACAGACCTGTATCTAAATACACCACCAGGGCTTGACATTAACCCCCGCCAACCTGCCAAATGCGGGTGTATTTCAGCAGTGGCGTGCAACACAGTCACTCCTACTAGACACTTTGCCGGGTTGAACTTTTTATATAATATGTACATTTTTCAATTGTAGTCTTTTAAAAAGGCTTCTGAAAGTGCAATATATGTTGTCAAAAATCTAGATTTTTCGATGCATATCGATACTGAAATATCTGAAATGCTTCCAGTGCTAATTTCCCGCAGAATAGATACACGCATCCAGCTGCCGGTCTTGGCGAATGTTCACGTAAACAGTCAGTTATGTTTTAAGTGAACGTAAACAGTTGAGAAAGAAAACGCACGTGTGACAGTATAATGGATCATGTGTCAGGTATTAAAGTGACAGCAGGCTAATATTCCTGCTGCCAAAATATGATATAATATTCAAAATATCTATATGGCAGTATTTTTTCCATTGGTATCGATGTTGAAATTGTGGACAGTGAAAATGCTGAGTGGATAGTAACTTTGGAAAACCACAGTAGCTGGTGAGCAAAAAAAATAATGTCAAGCCCTGTACACTACCATTCAAAAGTTTAGGGTTAATAATATTTTTTTTAATACTTGCAAGAAGTCATTCAATTAACCAAAAGTGACAGTAAAGATATTTATACTGTTTAAACATTGATCATAATAAGTGTTTCAGCATATTAGAATGATTTCTGAAGGATCATGTGACAGTAATAATGCTGAACATTCAGCTTGGATCACAGGAATAAACTTTTGAATGGTAGTGCATGTTATTTGATCAGTATAGACTTTATTCAGTTTGATCCCATTGTGTTTTTATCAGTATTTGTCACACTCACAAAGAGAGCACCGTGACGTGGTAAATAAGTCTTTTATAATGTAATTTACTGCATAGAGTAACCAACATAGCCTCTATCAATTAATCCTGGGTTGTATTTTAAAATTTATGCAACACATTTCCCTTGTGTATCCATTGCAAGTATACAAAACACAATAGCCTACAGACGTCGCTTTTGCATTTTAGATTCCGCTTTGACGAGTCGTACAGTGTTAACCCCGCGTTCCTTTCACTGCCCAGTTTTATCTGTCCATATCACATAAACATGCTGTTCTCCCATCTGTGATGATGATGATGTTCATGTTTACATTTGAATTACTGGTTATTTCCATAGCAACACGAAGGCAGCTTCAGTGGTACTTGGGCACTGTACAGAGAACATTAGGCAGTGCCTGATGACCCTGTGGATTTATTATAAGCACTCAAATGGGACTCCATGTAAGATTATATTCATTGTTACTTACTGAATTATTTATCTCTAATAATTTGAAGTCTGTCATGGTCTATTTATTTTTGTTCCCAATCAAAGAAATGTTTGTAAATCAGTTGACGTTCTTTATTTATGAAGCAGTTTTACATTGTAATCAAAAAGTCAGATAATTAGTTTCTTCATTAACTCACAATGCTCTTGTGAAAATATCTTTATATGCTCGTCTTAACATTGTGAAATCCTTTCTAACTGGAAAATAACCTGCTGTAGATCCACATCTAACCTGCCTATCCATTTACGATATACTGACTTTTGTATGTGAAAGTTAAAGCAATAGCTTTTTTAAACTTCCATGAGGAGACCGAAGACCGGGTCTGTCTGTTTGAAGATGTCTGTGTGTGCAAGGATAATCATGTACTGATTTGAGGACAGAAATGTGGTTCTCTTTCGTGGGTTATTTTGTTGTTTCCACCATAAAGCAGATTCAGGCAGGGCTGCACGCAACACCTGAGAAAAGAGCGTTAACCTGTGTATTTTCTTTTGTCATACCCGCATGAGGGATCTTAATGTGCCATAGCCTACCCATTCTTTCCAAAATACTCAATTTTATCTTATTTTTGTTCATTGAAAATTAAAAGCCTTGTGAAAGTTTGTCATGTTGGACTGTAAATACACTTCAAATGACACATTTGGTCAGAGAACTATAATGAAAGATCATTCCAAAGTGTCTCGAGTTGTTCATGTTGTTCATGTGTAAGAAGTTATGTTTTGAACATTACAAAATTACATTTTGGCAAATTGGTTGAGAACTTGTATGAGAAATAAGATCATTCCAAACTGGTCTCGAAGTTGTTAATGTTGCAGCAGTCCGTGGATTCAGATGTGTCTAGTTGTTAAATTATTATACATGTGATTTGTATGACCTCAAATGAATTATCAATTTGAGACTATCAATTTGTTGCAGCATCCCCTGAAATCACAATCAGCAGTTTAATGGCCTTTAGTCCCTGTGTGTTAGCTTTGAGGTCACCTATAAGCTTGTATCCTGCTAAATATTTTTTTGTAAGATTTTGTCTTCCAGGAAAACAAACAAAAAATATTGATGACTCATCATGCACTACACAGATTTTTGTCTAATCAGATGCTCTCTAGAATAAGAATGCTCCGCCCCCTAATACCACCTGCAACCAATTAGCAAGCTGCTTTTTTAAAGGATATTTCCTGCCCCCAATTGTCCTATTTTAATATGAAAACACTTAACACAGAAAAAGCCTTGTAATGTAACACAAACCTTGAAAACTTCTAATGTGCTGATTTAAGAAACTGTTGTTGTTAGCACATCTGAAAATGGTTGCTGCTTAATGACTTGTGGAAACAATAGGCTACTGAACATCTTATGTCAGCTTTATGGTGTTAATTTTCATAAATGCAACTTTAAGACTATAATTCACCTATTTCATCTATCCAATAGTTATACAGTTTTGACATGGTAAGGTTTTGCAAGACAAATGTGTGACATTGGTTAACTTTTGATTAACGTTTGCCTTTTTTAATCATGGTTTTGCCCAAAATATAGTACAATCAGTGTAGACCTAACTGTAATAGCCTATCATTAAATCAGTATGGCCTCTTCTTCTGCAAACATTACGTTTACTCATTTAGCAGACTCACAAATGAGCAATTCATTTTAAGGAGGCATAACAGAAGGGCTAGATAGCTAAACAAAGTTTCAAAAACCGTCTCAACCAGCTAGAACGTGGAGGGATTAACAAATTGTGAAAGTAAAGAGGAAGACGTTTTTTAGCAGCATGTAGTTAAAAAACGAAGACTTTCGAATACCTATTTCTGTCATGCAGTCGATATTTGAGTGTAGCCTAATAACGATTTTGTAGGATATCAAGGTAGCTAGACTACTATGGTAGGTAGGCTATAGCCTACAATAATATTTTTTGTAAAGGTAAACTTATAGTGATTGTCCGGTTTATGCTATGCATTGACCTCTTTCCCTAAGTCTATTAATAGTCAGACTGTGACTGGCTCCACCGATTGTGTTACAGCTACGCTCACCGAATTCACAAAGCTTTGGGGAATAGCCTACTGAAAAAGTGTTTCGTGCGGATTAATCGGTGTGCATGTGTGAGATATGAGCGGGCCTCGAGCAGTTCTCGGTTTAGCTGAGGAAGATGACCGGGATTTGTCGCGGCGGGAAGCAACGGAGCTTTTAAAGACACGCTTTCTAGAAGCGCTCAAGCGTGACGATGCAGCGGAGGTTTCTAAAATCATTCGCACCACCAGCATCGACATAGACGCTGTGTTAGACGTGGAGGACCGCGATATGACCCTTGCCTCGTATAAGCAAGGTAATTCATGATGGCAGCAGAACAGTAGCTCTTTAACCAGATAAATCATTACACTGCATGACTGCAATTAGATATCCAGCCACAGGGTGGAGCCAGAATACCTGCACACAAATAAAGATCTTCTAAATCACCCTCAGTGAAGCACGCTTGAACATAAATTGTGTCCTGCTGTGTGATATGCGCAGTATATTTAATACCTTTTTGTAAATAGCATTTGTTCAGTTGTATAATCATACAGGTGATTTGTATGTATTAAAGGCTTGTTGTACTAAATTAGTTTGTCACAACATCCCCTCAAATAAAAAATAATGAGTTTAATGGCCTTTAGGCTTTTTGTGTTTTTGAGGCCACCTAAAAGGTTGTATACTGCTTATTTTGTCTTCTGGGAAAACAAACAAAAAATATTGATGACTCATCATGCACTACACAGATTTTTGTCTAATCATATGTTCTCTAGAATGGAAATGCCCCGCCCCCTAATAACCAATTAGCAAGCTGTGTTTTAAAAGGATATTCCCTGCCCCATGTGTACTATTTTAATATGAAATATGTGAACACACTAGGTTATTGGCTACCAGGTTATAAGTTGGAGACATCCTGGGCGATGGGTCTTCACGTGTGTATGATGTACAACGCTTTGGAGAGTGCCATAGTCCTTCTGCAGAACGGGGCAGCGGTCAACAGGAAACCTAATGGGAAGACCCCTCTACATGTGGCCTGCACGGTGTCTAATGCTGACTGTGTGGACCTTCTGCTGGAATGGGGCGCACGGATCAACAGCATGTCCCTCGGTGGACACACACCTTTACACTACTGCGTTACATCAGAGTCTTTGGACTGTGCCAAACATCTAATTCTCAAAGGTCCGTACATTTTAAAAGTCATGATTACACATCTAAAACTAAAATTATAAGAACAAAAAATACCTTTTTGTTGCTTGTAAAAAATAAGTGTTAGCTAAAATAAAAATAAAATACATATAATAAAAAAAACGTATTTCAGCTAAATCCCAAGGCAATATTTTTCAATTTCATTTAGTTTAACTTAGGCCTGGTTTGGTTTCACAGACAGAGTTTAGATTAAGCCAGGATTAAACCTTAGTTCAATGAGGACATTCAAGTAGCTTTTAAAAAAACTGATGTGCATCTTGAGACAAAACAATGGCACTGACATATTTTAAGATTTGTCAGTGCAAGTTGCTTTCAGTTAAAACAGCTCAAACATGCATTTTAGTCCGGGACTTAAGCCTGTGAAACCGGGCATTAATGTGTAAAAATGTACTGTACTGAAATAAAAATGAATAAGAACTATATAGACATATTAAAAAAGAAAAGAAAAAAAAGACAAAAACACAAAATTACTAAAACTTTAACTAAAATTTAAATGAAGATGGAATATATGCAAATAAAAACTTAATTTTAAAATTGTAATAAAAAACAATCTTAATAAAAAATATTATTTAAATATATTTCAAATAAAATAATAAAATCTATAATAGTATCTCAATGATATTAAAATAACACAGCTTAGTTCATCTAAAAAGAAGAATCTGTCATTATTTATTCATTATTAGTTCATCTAAAAAGAAGAATCTGTCATTATTTATTCATCCTCATGTCTTTCCAAACCTGTATGACTTGCGTTCTGCGGAACACAAAGATTTGAACTGTGTTTGTCCATATAATTAAAGTCAATGGGGTCCAAAACAACACTGGACCTCAATGACTTTCATTGTGTGGACAAAAAAACACACAAAACACTTCTAATCTGACTTCAGGAGCAAATATCAACATGCCCAGTGAGGAGAACCAAGACACCCCTTTGCACAAAGCGGCCCGCTTCGGTGTCCCTGAACTGGTGGCTTTATATATTTCTCAGGGAGCTGATATTAATGCAGTCAACGGCTACATGGAGACTCCTCTGATCACTGCTGCATTCTGGGCCATGGACATGCGTGAGCGAACCTACAGCTCAGACCACCATCTTGTCTGCCGGATCCTGTTGGACCACAATGCTAACTTATATTTACATGAGGAAGACAAGAAGACGGTGTTGCACAAAGCGTGCTGGAATTGTGACCATGTGCTTATCCAGATGTTCCTGGAGGCCGGTGCCGAGACTAACGCTATGGATGTCAATGGATGCGCAGCTATACAGTATCTTCTGAAGGTGACGCAGATCAGGCCGTGGGCCATTCCTGAACGCTGCTATCAGCTGCTGCTGAACTACGGAGCAGCCCGAGTGTATCCACCACAGTTTCACAAGGTACATCACTCACCCATTATTAGTTTGGTATATTTTTATGGCCAACGGCTCTTAAAATATTACCGTTGTTGTTTTTGGTTGGGAAGTAGGTGTTGCAGGAGTGTTATGAATTCCCCAGGGCAGTGGAGGTGATGGTCAATTCATATGAACATATCAAGTACACTAAAAAATGGAGAGCTGCCATTCCTGAAGCTGTATATGAGGTCAGAAACTAACTTTTTCTACCCTGCAAATAATTATTATTTAATCACGTTTTTTATCATTTAATAAAAGATTAGAAAATTAAATATCATAAAAAAAATTATAAAATATATTAGTTTTATCATTCTTTTCAAATATTTTAAAATAAAACAATTATTAGTTTAACATTTAAAATTAGTGCGAAAATAAGCTGTTGGAAAAGTCAAGTCAAGTCAAGTCACCTTTATTTATATAGCGCTTTTTACAATACAGATTGTATCAAAGCGCTTCACAGTGATAACATAAGGTAAAACTGAAATGTTTATCGAGCATCAAATCATCATGTAATGATTTCTGAAGGATCATGTGACTGAAGAATCGAGTAACGATGCTGAAAATTCAGCTTTGACATCAGAGAAATAAATTACATTTTAAATTATAGTATATATATTTTTTTTTTTTATTGCAATAATATTTCACAATATTACTGTTTTTTACTGTATTTTGATCAAATAAATGCAGCCTTGGTGAGCATAAGAGACCTATTTCAAAAACTATAAAAAATATTATTGATCCCATATATATTGGGCTGTGTAAAGAAAACAATATTGTGTGATGTTTTTACTTGAAAATTAGACAAATACTTTTTTTTGCAAAGTGTCTTCCAGTTGTAGGACATGCAGTTTTCTAATGCACTTCAATCTAAACATTCAGATGACATGCTAAAAAAAAGAAGCAAAGAATCATTTCTCTGTTGTATTTTGTTGCCCTTAAAGCCTTGAATTCAAGAAGTCCATTAATGATGTGTTGCTTTTCTTCTTCATTTAGCGGCACAGGAATTTCTATGACTCTCTGTTTGCCGTCTGCACCAACAATCCACGCACTCTTCAGCATCTGGCCAGATGTGCAATACGTGCCGCATTGTCGAATCGCTGTGAATTGGGTGTCCAGCGACTCATTCTTCCTTCATCGGTGAAGAAATACCTTCTTCTGGAGCCTGTTGGAATCATATACTGACATCCTATTCTGCATTACAGACATATGGCTGCTGAAGAGTCACCATCTTTTACATAAATCCTCCATACATCATGTTTGCTTGTCAGACATTCCACATAATTCCAGACCAGTGTTGGCGACATTAGATGTTTCATTTACATCTTTTTTTTGTTGGTTTCCAGGGCTTGCTTGCTTTTTATTTTAAAAATATTTTCTTTATTTGATCCTTTACCAGCAAACAATAATTGCTCTGATTTATTTAGTATGAATACTTAATATTAAAAATAAATATGAAATATAAACAATGAATAATATATACGAATGCTAATAATATTTAATATATTTACACTATTAATTACGACACTTTCAAAAGTTATTTGGCATTCCACACATCCATAAGCCTCATCATCTGTGTTTTAAGCTTGTCTGCTAAGACTGTAGATCATTTTTGAGGGGGAAATGAACAATGGAAAGCCATATTTAGCATAAGAGGATAATATCATGGAGTACGCCAACAGCACATTAGAGATAACAGCTGAATAGGAGGAGATGTCGAAGCCATTAGTCTTTTGGTCAAAGGAAAAACTGAAGTGCTTATCAGGCTTTAACCCTGAATAATGAGAGCTGACACAATAGTCATGGATCCTCTTTAGAGGGGCCTCAATTCATTTAAGCTGTAAAGGGGGTTTAAAGGTCTTTCTTTTTGACAAGTTAAAATGATAGAATCCCAAGAATAAGAATAAAAGTAACAGGCCTATGGTTAATCTGGATGAATGTTTGGAATTTTGTGGATTACAGTTTTAAACTCTTTGTTCCCAAGAGCCACAAGACATAATAGAGATTATAATATTTTATCAACCCAAGAACTACAAATGTTTAATATAGGCTAGGCTACCCGAGTTTTTAACTAACTTTTAGGTGAACGAATCACTCGTTCACTTCCGTGCAGCGATTAACAGTGTATTGTCTACTATAGGCTATAACATTAATTATGTTTTTTAAGAAGGCCCTACTTATTTTTCTCTCGTTTAATGCTCGACTCGGATTCCATGACTCACTCATAACTCATAACAATATACAAAAGACTCGTTTCGCCATGGAACCAGACGTGATTCATGAAAAGAATCTTTTTGGTGAACAGATTCAAAAGAATCGAGTCACTGAAATGAATCTAATCCCCCGCTATACAATGAGTTTAGGTGAAAAATGATAGACGACCATCTCTAAAGCTGCTTGTTACTAGCCATAATATTTAATAAACGAGCTCAAGGCTTTCTGTGGAAATCTGCTAATACAGGATTAGGCTTTTAATCAGTGACATTGGAGGTTTGTGGACATCAGTGACCTCAAGTCATTGGCCTCAGCACTTGGTAGGCTAACTTTTTTGATAAGGGGAGATGGGATTTTCATTCTAGTCAGCACTAATTGGAGGTATTAAAGATGAGTGCTGTGATTACTGGGCCCGAACTTACTTACTTTTGTGCAAGTTTTGGGTAAATCATATGTTCTTCCTATCTCTCTGTACGCCCACACAGTCAACCTGTCACCTGGAAGCATTGATTCTTCTTTCCCTCAGACTACAGAAGAGAAACAGCCACTAACAAATGAAGCTCTGACCCTGAAATGGTATGGACCGACTTTTAGTTTGATCTTGTTTTGAATGAGATTATTAAGTCAAATTATATTTTATTTTTAAAGCACATTAAAATGGATCATCTTATAATCAAGTCCACAATGTAGAGCAACACGCACTGTATATGGTAGTTCCTTGGGACATTAGGGACTAGCAGCAGTTGTGTGGTTTTAGAAAAAGGGGAAATTGTGTCAGTGACTGACAGGTCAGGCAACAGGCGGTGCAGTTATGGTTCTTAAAATAGCACTATTTTCCAAAGAGGGCGGGACTCTGGTGTCACAGCCACCAGATTTAGTGCTGTTAGGAAAGACTGGTAGATTTGCAAAAGAAAAGACGGATCATTTTGTTCCCGTCCTGTGGCTACAGGCCAGAAATAAACAGGATCTGTGCCAAAATCCTGGCCTTAAGTAAGAGTGTAGCTCTATGAGACATCCCAGGCTACACAACTACAGTTGCAACAAACTATATCGTTAAACACCAACTCACAATAATCTAACCAAGTGAATTGTGACACCTGTTTAACCACTTTCAAGATGGTTTATACCATTCAAAAAATCACACACACACACACACACACACAGTTCTTCCAACCCTAATTGATGGAGTATTGCTTTTCATTTCTTAAAAACCATGCAGGAAGATTGTTGCCATATTCCAGGATGACAATGTCAAGATTCATCAGGCTTAAACTGTGAAAGAATGGCTGGGAGGAAGCATGAAGAATCATTTTTACACAATTGGAAATAACATCAACATTTTTTGGTCAAGATCTTGTATTGGCAGTGCAAGAGTCCAGCACTCTGTAAAGTCTCCTCCAGCACATCCCAAAGACTTTCAATGAGACTGGACTCAGAGGAGCCACTTCATGTGTGAAAATGATACTTCATGCTCCCTCCAAACTGTCCAAACTGAAAAATGTCCAAACTGGACCATTTTCATATATATAAATTCTGCTAAAAGGACATAAAACCAAAAGGAAACCTTTTTTTCTTCATTCATGGTTTTAATAGTACATAAAATGGCACTCTCTCAATGAATGTGAAATTGAAATAGTTTCATGAATAGTGTTATGCATTCATTAACACAGTTGCTCCTTTGTGAATACAGGATTGTGTATCTAAAACACGTCAAGAAGCAGGCGTGATTTCACAAAGACAGAGATATCGAGGGATATGACTGCAAAAAACAATGAAGCTTATGAGGTATGAATGAATAACATCAACATGGTAGATGTCAGTTCTAGATTACAATTGGAAATGTGCAAATGATCTACAGAGGTTGTCTTAGTACTTCCATTTCTGTATGAGGCAAATGCATGATAGCAAACTGCTAGCAGCTAAAACACACCCGGAGTTTGATGAGTGTTACTTGACAGACAGCAGCTGCTCCCACTTGAGTGCCCTTAAAATTCATACAGGTCCTTCGCATTGCTTTCAAAAAGCCAACTTTACAAATATTACATTGAAATGAAAACAAAACAATAAAAACAAAATTAAATGATAAAAAAAAAACCTAGAAAGGCAAATCTGCACAATCCTGAGATAATATATTTTAAAACAAGAAATTATTTAAAAACAATCTTTCATTTATACGCAAATGAACATAAAAATATTGCCTCTTCAGTGTTTTCATGCTAAGAAAAAAAAACTACTATAGTGCTACATGTCATTTTTGTTCATACAGAATACCTGAAATGTTCAGAACATAAATTATTGTGGTCATAAAAAGCTTCACACATAACAAAGTTCAACATCTAGCCAGTTTTAAATAAATCAACACTATAGTTACTAACCTGGGCCCAAACTTACTTTGTCGGTTCCTTGTGACAACTCAATCTTTTATTTATTTATTTTCATTATATTAATGTCAGTGGAGTAACTTGGATGTCATCATGACAACTTTTGTTGTTCTTACTTTGAAAATGAATTGACATATTTTTAAATATATGTTTATGAAATGATCTGGCCTTAAATGTTAGCATCACATTTTTACATTTAAAACTAAATGGAGTGTTAGACAGTAGGCCAAACTGTTACAGGAACATTTCAAGCTCACAATCAAGCATTACACAACTACGGTCATTCTAACGTTTGCATTGTGAATGCAGTTTCTACCAAGGGAATCAATAAAGCCTTGGTTACTTGTGTTCTTGCTAGAGATACATGCAATAAAACTCACACAAAGCTGGTAACTTGGCCCCACTGACTAAAACACCAGTTCACATCCTCTAAAACACACTTACAGAATCAGTTCAAATCCGTGGTAATGTGTAGGAATCAACATATTCAAACAACCAGTCCGCTTCAGTACATTCAACTGAAGTCTCTGACACAGAAGAGTTAACATGTTGTACCGTGTCCTGTGAAACTATGAATGAAAGAGTTAACACTGCAAATTAAGTGTGTGGTGTATTATAAGCAATGTGACATGTGGAAGACAAAAATGCCCTTGTTATTCAGACTGTAACATTCATATGAAGACCATTATCAACCCTTTGATAATTCCATAATTCTGAAATATAGTCACATACATAGTTATCCAAAATAACTCAAGGCCTCCACTATAGTTCAGTCCTTATGGTTATCATATGAGCTTCTTCTCCCATCAAACACCGTACTCGTACTTTCCCAGTTTCTTGGGTTCACTGCTCGGGATGCACCAGTCATCCGCCTCCATGCTTGTTTGATAATGCCGTAAGGCTGACTTGTTGAACACAGGAAGCCTCTCTATTGATTCAGTGGATAAAGCCTGCAGGGGTTCAAAGAGACAAAATAGACAGTGAATTGAACGTTTTTAATATATTAATGAATTTTAGAAGACTTTCAGCCAAATTCTAAATTGCGGTCACATTTACTGTTGTTCTACGAATTTTTGTGGGTGAAATACAGTCATTTTAAATAGGAGTCCACATGATTCCTGAAGGATTTCCTGACACACTTTGTTACTGGTTTTAGTTGGTCGCACGGGTTCGCCAACGGACCTCGTTACATTTGTGACTGCAAAACTGCCCGCAAAATTTGTGAACGTACCTTAAAAAAAGACCTACTATGCCCTTTTTCAAAGTCTTGATTTTTTTTGGGTTCTACTAGAATAGGTTTTCATGCTTCATTATTCAAAAAACACTTTTTCACAATTTTTCACATATTCTCCATTGCAGCTCCTCTCTTCCCAGTCTGTCAGTAACGCTCTGTTTAGTTCCTGTCTCTATGAAGCCCCTCTTTCTGAAAAGCGCAATGAGCTCTGATTGGTCAGCTGGACCAGTGTGTTGTGATTGGTCAACCACTTTCAGCGTGTTTCACGAATGTCACGAGTTTCAACACACTACTAACCAGTGTTAATTTCGTTGACGAAATTAATGACGAAAATTATTCGTCAACGACATTTATTCACAGACGAAAACGAGACGATAACTAAATAAAACCTAGTTTTGAATAACAAAAACTATGACGAAAATCTATTGACATTTTCGTCAACGAATAAAAACTAGACGAAAATGTTATAGTGACGATCTGGAAAGCGATCCAGTCAGAACTGATGTCCTGCGCGTGTGTGGTAGATGCGCACATTTGTACTTGATCTACCCCACGGTCTCATAAAACGTTAAAAAATATAAACATCTGGGAGAATAAGTAGAGCAGACATATAGATCTGAATAAGAGTGATGACGCAAAAAAGAGCTCTATTCGGTGCGGTTTTCTGTGCGCACACACCTAACCCGAAGCGTGCAGCCACATAGACGCATATAGCCTACAGCGCGCGAGTAGCTACTGAACTGAGCTCTCTTTCGTGTCTGAATGGAAAAAATAAACACAACATTATGTCTAAATGTCCGTTTTGGAGAGTATTCATGTAAACTATGTCGGTTATGTCTTAAAGAGTTGTGAGTGTATCGGATGTGCATCAGTGCGATTGTATCCGCATGTGTGCGTAATAAATATAAATATAAGTGCGTAATAAACCTAATGCGGTCTGTGTCCTTAATATTCAAGCAACAAAAGAAAAAGAGAAAGCATTCGCTGTTTGTTAATAGCTTTAATAAGGATTAATTATATTTAATTCATACAAATAAATATGTCTGCTTGAAAGAATAAAGAATAATGTATGCAAGTTATAAAGAATGATGTATGCAAGTTATAAAGAATGCATATACCGGAATCATTCATTGAAAAGAAGACTGTGTTTTACTTTAGGAAAAGTGGTTTTATTTAATTTTAAGATATTTTTTAAGTCACAATAGTTAAATCTGTATTGCATTTTCAAACTTCATAATAGTAATTATGGAAGCATATGGGTAGCAATATTCAATTTGAAATGTAATATGCAAAATGACAATGCAATATGTAAAATGGCAATGCATTCTGTATTTAAATGTACGTTTTACATTACCATTCTAGCAATGTTTGGTGCAAAATGAAAATGAAAATGAAATTACATAATTTACATTTGCCATTTCATACACTAGTTTTAATATGCATATTGAAACGCTTTATAAGTTGCAAAATAAAAATGAAAATGCATTACAGAAATGATTAGATATGTGTAGCATGTTCAAGCAAAAACTGTGGCAAAATGATCATTTAAATGTTATTTTTCTTAATTGCATTTACACTCACAGTCAAGACACTTGCAATTGCATTTTCATGAAATGTCCCGCAATGAATGTACCAAAATTCAATGTGCACATTGAAAATGCATTCCGAGCCGATCACGCCCCCTCCTGCCCTGTCAATCACTGCATCAAGGCGGGGCTTAAGTTGTGTTGTTTCTCTTTATGGCACTCCGAGAAGCTGCACAAGCAATAGAGCGACAAAGTGCAAATGCTGCCCCTGCAAATGCTTAAGCATGACGCCTCCGGATCGAAGTGGTGGGACACGGGGTAAGTTGGCAGAAAGAGAAGAGACAAGGGGGTCTGTCGACGGTCGTCAAACGGTTAGACCTAGGGTTGCCAACTTTCACTCGGGGTCTGAACTGTGGAGTGTATTTGACGATCACACTCTTACGTGTCCGAAAGCGTATGTACGAAAAGTGCTCGTTTTGGCCAAAAAAAAAACAAAACAAAAAAAACGGGGTGACACCCGGCTTTACCTGCGGCTGCGGTCACACTACCGACCCCTTGTCTCTTCTCTTTCTGCCAACTTACCCCGTGTCCCACCACTTCGATCCGGAGGCGTCATACTTAAGCATTTGCAGGGGCAGCATTTGCACTTTGTCGCTCTATTGCTTGTGCAGCTTCTCGGAGTGCCATAAAGAGAAACAACACAACTTAAGCCCCGCCTTGATGCAGTGATTGACAGGGCAGGAGGGGGCGTGATCGGCTCGGAATGCATTTTCAATGTGCACATTGAATTTTGCTACATTCATTGCGGGACATTTCATGAAAATGCAATTGCAAGTGTCTTGACTGTGAGTGTAAATGCAATTAAGAAAAATAACATTTAAATGATCATTTTGCCACAGTTTTTGCTTGAACATGCTACACATATCTAATCATTTCTGTAATGCATTTTCATTTTCATTTTGCAACTTATAAAGCGTTTCAATATGCATATTAAAACTAGTGTATGAAATGGCAAATGTAAATTATGTAATTTCATTTTCATTTTCATTTTGCACCAAACATTGCTAGAATGGTAATGTAAAATGTAAATTTAAATACAGAATGCATTGTCATTTTGCATATTACATTTCAAATTGAATATTGCTACCCATATGCTTCCATAGTAATAGATTAATAGATGATAATAGTTAATAGATTTTCTATTAGTTTTCTCCGGTATATGGGTTTGGACATTTAAGCGAAATTCTAAATTAATGCATTACATTTAAACTAAACCCATTATATTTTAGTCGACTAAATCTACTGTAGATTTAGTCGACTAAAATCGTATTGTATTTCGTCGACTAAAACTAGACTAAAACTAAAACAATTCAGATGACTAAAGTATGACTAAAACTAAATGGCATTTTAGTCAAAAGACTAAGACTAAAACTAAATCAAAATTTGCTGTCAAAATTAACACTGCTACTAACTTAACCAACCCTTTTTTAATGAATTATTTAAATGAGGAATATTGTTGCGTGTTTGTTCCCGGAAGAAAACTCACGACTACAATACGCTGATTTCACGCAGCCGCCATTTTGAAATCGAAAGCAAGGCTCCGGTGGGAAGAACCCCGGAAGTACAGATAGACAACAATGCCTTGGACTACCAACCTGAAGCTGCTGCCGCGATTTACACTATTGGATGTTAATATCCAATATAGGATATATATATATAGTTTGTTCCTGCTTATTTTTTACGTTCTGAATTATATATATAAAAAATGTTTTATTTATAAATGAATTTCACTGTATATAGTCTAAAGTATGAAAGAAATGTATGTACATTTCTAGAATAGCTAATGTCTATATTAAACACAATACGCCATCGCATCCGCGACTCTCCTATGATTAAAGGCGACACTTCCGGTTTTCTTCCCACCGGAGCCATTTCAAAATGGCGGCTGCGTGAAATCAGCGTATAAATCAGCGTAACTCACTTTGGAGAGACTTTGTAACTTTGCAGACATTTTTTTATGCTCAAACTGCATCAATACGCACTAACGGAAGCATAATAGTTCCTCTTTTAAAGGTATAGTCCACCCAAAAATTAAAATTCTGTCATGAATCCTGTGGAACACAAAAATATACATTTTAAGAATGTTGGTAACCAAACAGTTTCCAATTGACTTCCACTACTCAATAGGAACCAAAACTGTTTGGTAACCAACATTCTTAAAAATATCTTCTTTTGTGTTCTGCAGAAGAAAGAAAGTTCACGTTTGAAACGACATGAGGGTGAGTAAATGATGACAAATGAGTAAATTTACCTTTAGCATAGTCACAAATTTTGCGGTCACAGATTATACAAGGTCCAATGAATCTAACCTTCAATGCATCATTGTATGTGTACCTTTAGGTATATGACTGCCGATGTGCCGTATCCCTCCATAGAGTAGAGCTGCAGATCTCCCTGGAAGTACTTGGCATAAAGGCGGGAAATAGGAAGACCGTAGCCAAAACCAGCCTGCAAAGAATACAAGCCAAAGTGAGTGTGTGAGAAAAAGAGAAACATTACAACTGCATTACAATACTAATCTGGTGTAAACAACAGACTGAACTGTTAGTAATTCTGCTAATTTATAAATCTGTAAGCTCACAGCTCACAGAAAACATCACTGTGGATCAAAGATTTACCATGTGGTAACATTGCACAACAAAGACTATCTGTGTGTTGAAAGAGACAACCGTGTTACCGCGGCTCTTACCAGGGGAGCATTGCGAGTGTCTTCAGTCACAGGACTCGGTGCAGTTGAATACATGTAACTAAAAAGCCTTTCGATTTTCCTCAAAGGAACCCCACCTCCTCTGTCAGACATCTAAAATAACACAAGAGTCATTACAAAACAAGTTTTGACCCTCCCTGCTCTTGCCAGCATGTTGTGAGTTAAAACAGAGATAAAATATTAAACTTTTGATGAACCGATAATCTGTGAATCTAAAGCCCCGTTCACACCGCCAGCGACTCTTGTCGTTCCTAGGGCTGGCGCTCTATTGTTATTGGTAGACTGCACATCACGGCCATATCTTTAGAAAGTGCAATCAAAAATGATATATTTCCCGTAAAACGAATATATCATTCCAATCTGACTAGGAATTAAGACTGAAAAGAATTAAAAGTAGCATAGTTGAGCCCTGATAGGGGGAACAGACCTGTGGCGGCTGGATAAACTGCTTAGACTAGTCATAAAAGTTAGTCATCCAATTTTTTCTTCAAGATTGGTGCTAACTGTTTAGAATCAGTTACATAAAAAGGTAGATTGGTTTAATTATTTGAATCAGGAAAGTCAGACTTGACTAATTTCTAGTCAAATGAGTTCTTAAGACACAGTCGAGATGGTGACGTGTGAGCTCCACTGACAGTCTTCGCTCCTATTGGTTGTCCCTCGCAAAATTCACTGCTTATTTGCATAAAGTTAAAGTTTTCTGAACTGTGTCGCTTGACAGGCTTACATTCTGTCACCAATGGCCACTGTCACTCGTGTAAACGGGGCTTGAGTGTTTGTAAAGATAGCTCACCTTGATGGTCAGATCTTCTTTTCCTAGAGAAACTCTCACTTTGATTGGTGGGAGATGTAGGCTGTTCTCATGGGTTTCAATAGTTGCTCTCATTGCATTCTGTTATGGAGAAACAACTTTAATATCTTCAAATGCATGATGGCCATGTCATTCCAAACCCGATGGACTGTCTTTGTTCCATGGAACACAAAAGGAGATGTTTAGCTGAATGTTCATGCTGCTCTTTTCCATATAGTGATGTTCAGTGTTGGGTGTAATGCATTACTAAGTAATTAAATGCTGTAATTTACTGACTTTTCCCTAGAAAAAGTAAAGGATTACTCTAAATTTGTTTGTAATTTAATTACAGTTACTTCTGATGTAACTGCATTAATTACAGTATAGACAATAGCCCAGCAAACAAATTTAGGTTCTGGGAAGGTTCTGGGAACGTTAGTTTTTGGTTCCCAGAACGTTCCTAGAACTTTCCCTTAAGGTTAGGGGAACGTTCCCGGAACGTTCTCCTTACATTATAAAAAGTTAACCTAAAAATAACCTACATGGAACGTTCCTATAACGTTCTTGTTTGGTTCCCCAAAAAAAACCCTCACGGGACCATTCGGGAACGTTAGGGGAACGTTCTGTGTTTGCTGGGAGAGAACAATTCTATATAAAACATAGTGGATTTAACATCTAATGATAAAAATGTATGTTTTAGAATGTAACCTTCTACCTTTAAATACTTGATCAGTTCAAGATTAATTTATGCAATTTTACATTATTTATTTGAAAGAATTAAAAAGAGCAGTTTCATGCCTATCCGTGTATTGTTTAATGGGTCGAGGTTGATACGTGATGAGTAATGCAATACCTTTTTAGAGAGCGAGTAATAAGTACAGTAATCTGATTACACTGTTGAAGATGTAATTAGTAGCTTGTAATTAATTACTTCTTTAGAGTAACTTACCCAACACTGGTGATGTTATATAGTAGGGGTGTAACGATACACGTATTCGTATTGAACCGTTTGGTACGAGGCTTTTGGTTCGGTTTTCGGTACCTACGCATTTCTAAACCGAACGGTTCGTTGGACCATTTTTCCTGCCGACCAAAATTTCGTTATTTCAGGCGCATCGCGCGTGGCAAGCGCGCTCATAATGTAAGAAACGCTGACGTGACCACAACATTGCCCAACATCAAATGGCAAATGTAATATAAGCGGAACGAAACTGCGCTACTCGTTATTGTGTGGTTGACGGACCGTTTATCAGTTTGGACCAATGCAGCGCGAGCTGATCTTGATCAAGCAGCACTGTCACTACACAGCGAGATCCAGCAAAGAAAAAATTGAATTCGCCACTGAAGTAATAACATCGCTGCGAGATCTAGTGAGAAACATTCACATTTCTCCGTTATTAACGGATCAAACAGCGCTGACGTGGAAACCAGGAAGAAACATTGTGCCATGAATGAACTATCCAGTGTCCACAGATCAGCAACATTCGTCATGGATTTACTGTAGTAACACTACTAACTGTAACCATGGGAGTTTGGCAGGAATAGTAGGCAATAATGCTTTCAAGTAACATTACATCGGTTTTATTTTGACATTATGAATAAAATTGCTGCCTTCAAATGTTAACCTGAACTAAAATAAAGCTTTGTTTATAACTACTACAATATTACATTTCATTTTGTCCAAGGAGCTGTTTTGTTTTATATGCTCCTAAGAAAAGTCAAGTATCGCTCCACCATTGCTCAAAGTGAAAAAAAAATTCATACTTTATGATGTTAGTTTTAATAAAAATATAATAAAAAAAATGAAATCAAGGAAATTTCTCTGGCATTTCTTTCTTTTTGCTGTATCGAAAACGTACCAAACCGTACCGAACCGTGACACAAGTGTATCGTATCGAACCGAACCGTGAATTTTGTGAACCGTTACACCCCTATTATATAGGCATCATTTATATAAGCCCCAAAAAAAGCACCATAAAAATAGTCCATACAACTTGTGTGCCATATTCCAAGTCTTTTGAACCCATATGATACATTTGGATGGGGAACAAAATTGAAGTCATTATTCACTGAAAATCTACATCATTTTGTAAAACCTTTCATTTTGTGTTCTGCAGAAGAAAGAAAGTCATACAGATTTGGAACGACATGAGGGTGAGTAAATGATGACAGAATTTTCTGCTCTTGTGTTTATATAAGACTATAATTGTGTGTGGGCTATAGCTACAATAAAGTGATTCAAGTACCTTGAAGAGCTCAAAGAGCATGTGGTACAGATGAGAAGGCACATAAACTATATGTATTGGGTCATTGGGTCCTTTAACTGCAATAACAACAGATATATTGATTCAGTAACAGTTGTGTAAACCAGAAAGCGAGGCCATAGCATGCTATCCCACATGAACTTATAATTTTAAGAATGCTTTGAAGAAATCAACATTGGCATGCTGCCCAAAATAGTCAGCTATGAAGCACATGATAGAGGTTATGCTGGCTAATTTGTTACTATGTGTTGATAAAACAGGTGACCAGCTGCAACGGTGGTCACTCAACCTTGTAGGTTCTCTTTGCTTGACAAAATAATACACTGCTATTTATTCGACTAAAAGATTAACCGTGAGATCATGCCAACTTTTTGCCAATGTGTAACTAAGCATGCAGCGCAAATCATATCATCCAATATATTTCTCCATAGACACACAGTGATAAGATTATAAAGCGCTATTTCTGTCTACGCGGATAGGCGATTCAAGAACTTACTCAATGTGTTGCATATTAGCTTCATTTTCTTATCAAATTCAAATACACTACACTATTATTGATATATACACTATATTGAATTTAAGCAAATTCAAATACTCTACACTATTATTTCTTACTATCTTAAATTTTGCTGTACATATAAATGTACATTACAACTCTTCAAAAGGGCTCGGTAAGATTTTTTGCCCATTTTATGCTCATCAAGCCTGCATTTAATTGATCAAAAATGCATTAAAAACAGCATTATCATGATATAAAATAACTGTTGTCTATTTTAGTAAGCATGGAAGAAAGAAACATTTCTTATTATTATTATCAGTGTTAAAAACAGTTGTGCTGCTTAATATTTTTGTAGGAACAGCTACATTTTTTCAGGACACTTTGATGAATAGAAAGTTCAAAAGAACAGCATTTATTTGAAATTGAATCTTTTGTAAGATTATAAACGTCTTTACTGTCACTTTACTGATTAATGCGTCCTTGCAAAAAAAAAAAAAAAAAAATTTTTTACTGATCTCAAACTTTTAAAAGGTAGTGTCTTTTTAAGGGCAAAGTTGAATTCAAGGTCATGCTTGATTGATTAGCATAATTGCACACTAAAGAGTTCAGGCATGTTTTATAGCATGCAGGACAAGAATGTGGCATTTTACAGCATACCCATAATCCCCAGCCAACACCATCCCACAATGTCAAACAAATCTATAGATTAGCATGGAATCAGCGGTGGTGTAAATAACACTGTAGAGACCTTCATTGCAGAGTTCACCTCAGGACTCATCAGGCTCAGAGCACACAAAGACTGGAAAGTTTGAGAAAGCTCTCACTCACAGTTCACTTGTTTGATTTCCACTTCGGGAGACGTCAGGTAGTACTGATCACACAGCAACTTGGCACTTTCATAGGCATCTGGAGAGGGAGCGAGCGAGACACAACTTGAGTCGGCCAAAGTAGGACCTACAATGTCAATTTCACTTGCAGTTTAGTAGTAAAACAAATGTTACACAGGCAAGAAACATGGTTAATTACCTTTTACAACCTCCACAGCATCACAATTTGGGTCGATACTGCCTATGTGTTTGGGGTGGGCTGGATTGGTGCTTCCATCAAAGATTAACGCTAAAATTAACACACATTTTAAGTACATTTTCTTTGCAGGGATGCATGATACTACATCGGTTATTTGCTAATATTAATGATTCTTAACTAACTGTATTGTGGAGCTAAACTGGATCTAAACTACTGTGCAAAAGTTTGGGGTCAGAAAGTTTTTTTTTAAAGAAATTAATACTTTTATTCAGCAAGGATGCATTAAATTGATCAAAAGTGACAGTAAAGACATTTACATTGTTAGAAAAATATGTATATTTCAAATAAATGCTGTTTCTTTGAACTTTCCGTTCATCAAAGAATTTTTTTTTAATCATGGTTTCCAAGAACTTTCTGTTTTCAACATTGATAAGTAGAAGAAATGTTTCTTTAGCAGCAAATCATTATATTGGAATGATTTCTGAAGGATCATGTGACACTGGAAACTAGAGTAATGGTGCTAAAAATTCAGCTTTGATCACAGGAATAAATGGCATTTTAAAATATATTCAAATGTAAAAGGTATTTTAAATTGTAATAACATATTTAATAATATTCCTGTTTTTGGTATACAAGTATTTTTTAGCAAATAAATGCAGCCATGGTAAGCATAAGAGACTTCTTTATAAAAAAAAAAAAAAAAAAAAAAAAATCTTACTGACCCCATTTAGTTCTAAAAAAAAAGTTAACCTATAAAAACACTAATGATTTAATAACATTGTTAAAGGAATCTTTAGCAAAACTCAAAATGAATATCCATTTTTCATTCTGGACATTATAATATTGCAATGCCTGAAGTATTTAAAATGAATTTGAATTTATTTTAAATATATTGTCTATTTATCAGTTGTGCAGCTATCAGCAGATTTCTAAGCTATTGTTTCAGCTAAGACAGAAATATCCGTCGTACTGGCCAGGGCTTTAGGAAACATCCTGAACTCTTACTGTGCTGATTCATCAGCATGCGTGTGGAGATTCGGCTCATGTAGAAGCGGTCCAAAAAATACTGGACGTTCTGATTGGTCACAGGATCCACGCCAAAGGCCTCCTTGTACTCCAGCACTCCCTGTGCCATGGTGGGCACCACATTGTTATGCCTGTTCCTGACATTGATCAGCGTTTCTGTGAATCTAAGAGACATGCCATCCAGTTAAACGCACTATTAGAGGTCATTAAAGCAGGCTGCAGCCAAGTTAAACATGAGATAAACTGGTGTAAGATTCATGAAGAACTATTATGCCCCGTTACAAAACAAAAAGTTGTTTTTGGGGTCTACTAAAATAAGTTTTCGTGCTTGAATGTTAAAAAAAACCCACATTTTTCACATATTTGACCATGTACACTGTTTTGTTCCTGTCTTTACGAAGCCCCTCCTTCCAAAAAGCGCAATGTGCTCTGATTGGTCAGCTGGATCAGTGTCTTGTGATTGGTCAACAACTTTAAGCATGTCACTCAGTCAGGCCTCGCCACCTTTATTTTGCGTATGCATTGGCCAGGAATTATTTAAATGACGAATATTGTGATGTGTTTGTTCCTGGAAGAAAACTCAAGACTAATCAAGGCGTTTCAGGGAGTTCAGAAACAGTGACACTGATATAGAGAATAACTGCCTTTAGAGTGACTTTGTGCTTTGAAACTTTGCAGAACTTTTACATGCTCAAACAGCAGCATTGCACACTAGGGGTTGAACCGACTAGTCGATTAGTCGACTAGTCGACCTTAATGCAATGCCGCGACGCTTTAAGCTTGACGTCGACTAGTCGCGTTGATCATGTGACACTATGATTGCGCTAATTTTGATACTAACATGTTGCAGACGACAACAGATGAAGAGCCCAGAGGGTCATTGCAGCAAGAAAGCAGCATTGGTACATCAAGTGTGTGTAAATACTTTACTAACCTAACACTAGAAATAGTTGAAAACGAAAGTAAAAGCATGACGCACGCTCACTTTTACCGGAAAATGAGAGTTCAGTATCTTTATTAAAACATTATTTTTTATCATTTATTTATTTAAACATATTAATGATGTAGCCTACCTCTAATTCACCCGCAATTAATTTGAATATTATTTTGTATTACTTGGATCTGCGCATCACTAAGGCGCTGATGTGAATTTATAGCTTTTTTTCCTTTTCTTTTTTCATCCTAAATGATGATGTAAACAGTGGGCTGTTTACACCTGGCCACTTCATGTGTTTCTGTGATCTGATAGCTATCCGATCGTGAAAAGACCAGGTGTAAATGCCCTCTGAAACGCGTTCGGAGACGGATTTAAATCCAATCGCTCAAACCGCTTCAGGAGGAGGTCTGGGGCGCTTAACAGACGAAACTGGACAAGTGTAAATGCATCTGGTAGTTGAAACCACATATGTAAATTGGACTTCTCCCAACAATGCTAACAATAAACGTGTGAGAGCGTATTATAGTGATGAAGCTATGGCAGCACGCATCGCCGCAGATGAGCAGCTCGAGCATCTATTCATCAAGCCAACGTGCAAACTATCGCAAATCAAAGTGAAAGTAAGTCGCGGACGCTTAACACACAATCATCTTCGTTAAAAGTAAAGAAACAAAATGATCTTACCAGTGCTGTCTCTCTTATTGTGGTCTTTGATTTTGAAATTAGCTGATGATCAATAAAATGCAGCTCATTGTTGTTGCTTTCGGTGACGTGAACTCCGCTAAATCTGCATAGCGCGTTGTTTGAAGATCGGATTTATATCCGTTTTGCGTAAACATATTTATATGACCAGGTGTAAATGGAATCGTTTTGATAAATCAGATCAGTAAAAACGCATGAAGTGACCAGGTGTAAACGGCCCCATTATGAGCTGTCTGTCAGCATCTGTATAATTTTCTGTTAATTAATTGCAAATTGTGGAATGTTGCAAAGCAGTCCCATCTCTTGTGGTTTTATGAATGACTTCATCGACTAGTCGACGTCGACTCGACTTTGATGTCATAACAGTCGACTTAAAAAAATCTGAAGTCGTTCAACCCCTGTTGCACACTAAATAAAGTTGGAAATGTAAAAAAAACCATAATAGGTCCTCTTTAATATTGGACTTACTTAGTCAGGATTTTTTTATCCTCAGGGTCTTTCTCCAAAAAGTCAACAAGCTCCATCAGACTCTGCGCATACCTGTCGTCAAGAGTAAACAAACAGTCAGGGTTTATCTTTAGACTGGCATATATGAGCTCAATTCATTGGGTTATAATAAGAGGCATAAAGTAAGAACTATAATACAATTTTTCCAAATAAATCGACATTGAATCAAATCAAATTGAGATCAGAATCACACTGAATCTTGTGAATCGGAATCGAATTGAATTGTGAGATCTGTACCAATACCCAGCCATATTTGAAACACAACCATAATGCACTGCACACATTAAGTAGTTCTGTGTATACAAAGCCAATATATTCATTTGTCTGACTGGCTGAAGCTGTATAGCACTGATGGGTATTTACTCTAACCACTGATCGCTTCTTTACAAAACCATCTTTCTTTACTAGCTACCATCCACCTGAAAGACAGTGTTCTGTGTCAGTGTGCTGCACCGTCAAAGAGGACTTGTTCACGTTTCAGACCTTTAGGAAGGTTACAGTGCACACTTGTTTGTGTTCAGTGTCTCATGATATTCGACACTGCATAACATTTCGATGAACACATTTGAAAGTTACATTTAGCTCAAGTTTTGATCTCAGCATGAGTCACAGATTCTACAGTCTTGAGGACAAGGACTCTGGAGCACATAAGACTTTAAAATTCAAGTTATAAAAATATTATATAATCTAAATTATTCTTATTTGTTTTGAGTATTTTAATTTCTTTATTCTAAACTGTTTTAATTATGGTTATTTCTTTTTATTTTTTATTTTTATTTTTATTTCTTCTATGTAAAGCACTTTGAATTACCATTGTGTATGAAATGTGCTATATAAATAAACTTGCCTTGCCTTGCCTAAATGCATTAAATAATTTGTACGAAAATAAAAAAAAGTAAGAAAAGAATCAATTCAAAAATTATTTAAAAAATGTTTTAATATAATAACAATAATTATTATTTATATATAAAAATTCATTTAAATTTATATTAATACATGTATATATAATAAAAAATAATAATATAAAAATATATACTTTTTGTTGAAAATTCTTTTTTTTTCAGACAGAGAGAAAACTATAAAAGTATAATGCAGAGTAAATGTAATAATTTTAACTTGTTTGTATTTTGCCTGTCCTCTGTGTCATCTGTAGTTTTTTCGTATTTTTAAAAAAAAAACTTTTTTATACGAGCAAAATCCACTGGGTTCTAATAAGCGGCATAAAGTAAAAAATGTAAATAATAATGAAAAATTTAAAAAGTACTAAAATTAAAAAACTTTTTAAAAAAAATAATTTATATAAATAATAATAATAATAAACAAAACATTTTTTTTTATCATTTTGTGTCATAAGTGTAAGTGCTTGTTTGTGATTCGCCTGTCCCCAGTGTCACGTATAGTTTTCATTAAAAAAAAAATGTAGCCACTAAAAAAAATTCAGCAAAGTCGGCGGAAAACATAGTTTACATAATGCCCATAATTACATAATTTTCAAAGCATTCCAGTTGACATGTTGAACACAAAGCCTCTGCCAAACCTTCTAAGACAAAGGGCTCAATTTGAGTTTATAAATCGATCTGTCCTTCAAAATCCTGTCCATTCAGAACTTGTTAAACAAGTTCTATTCGTAAACCAAAAAACATTCCATGCCGAACAACATATTTAAATAAAAGTCCTTGTTGTTTTCCTTATTTTCAGTATTGTCAACAAATGAAATACATCTTTTACCCATGATTTTCTATTTTGGATTTAAAATGTACTTATGGCCAATTGCTTTTAATAGAGAACACTTGAGTGACAGGAAAGACCCACATCCTCATGAGATCAACGACTCTTACTGCCAGTACCTGCTGCGTTGCACGTATACAGTATTTTTGTCAACTTCAAAATGACATACACCTTCAAAAACTCATTTCTAATATTCTAATAGATTTATGTTAAGCTAACTTAGAAATATTGTTACTCGCCTGCCTGTGTCAACTGACTTCTTTATGGTGTAAAATGATTATGATTAGCACTAATGTTGTCAGGATGTAAAAAACACTCATAACTTTGACCTCAGGTTCAAATTTCTGAAGCATTATATATCTGTGTGCATGTTAGATAAACAGAAATATTGTCTGGAAACAAATTACTATCCAACCTGGACTATCCAACCTTGCTAGAATATTAGCAAAATACTAAAAAAAATGCTGACGAAGGTTGGTGACATCCTGCGATTTTGCTAAGAGGTATAAACAATGTGCTGAATCGACACTTCATACCGACACAAGTACATGTCCAGCAGAAACATACTTCATAGAAACATACCATCACTCCCTAATGGAGTGCAACAGCCCCCGCATACTTTTTTCAGCAGCGCTGGATACGGAAGTATTTTTCCCATTCATTTCTCTCATAAGAATTTTAAAAACGTCTTTGTTAAAGCATTCGTGAATAACAAACAATAAACAATATTTTGACGTTTATTGCTAAGTAAAATAGCAAAGTAAAATAGGCATATATACAAATATTTAAGTATTTTGAAAGTTTAGGGAGACCGACTTGACTATATGTCATTTGCAGTACTTCATGGGAGTGGGCGGAGCTAACGAGATGTTTTCTTGCATTTTGCTCGTCTAGACTCTCTGATTGGTCCAATTTTCTGTAAAGCATCATGGGTAATGTAGTTTCCACGAATTCCGCTATTAAGCACGATTATTTAAAAAAATAAGTCGAAATAATGCGGGCTGACGGCTTCAACAGAAGCCAATACCATCGATTAACAACCTTGTAGCTCAAAGTAAGGCTGTCTTTAAAGGTCAAAATCAATTTATTCAGTCTGGAACTGACCTATTTTTATGAACAATGAACACTAAAAACAAACAAAAAAGTCAAGTCCTTTTAGCCTATTGATTTGTATAAGTAAACAAAATTAACTTTGGTACTTTTTAAACTCAATATGGTGTTACGATATTCCATTTAAAAGTCTAGCGCTGTGTCCAAAATCGCGTACTGAGTAGGTACTACATTTGAATTTGAATTTACTTTGCGACCGTTAAAAATGTACGCTCTATATAGCATTAATAAGGGTAGTATGGATGAATTTCGGACATACTACATCCGCCATGTTGTTACTGTCATGTGATCTACCAGTGTCAGTTGCGTCGCTTCACTGTCATTCATAAATCCCCTCCCGCGGCCTCATGGGATAGTAAAGTGTCCATCGAATGCGCACTTCAGAATCTCGGCGGAAGTAGTAGGTGATCCAGGGACTTTTCGTCTACTGTGTTTCTGAATACATTGATTCTTTTGCCGTTCTGTTTTCCGCATACTATGTATAGTAGGGAAGTATTCGAATTCGGACACAGCGTACTTGACTTCATTAAAAAAATTCATTGAGTTTGAGTAAGATGAGAAATCTGTCATCATCATTCCTCAAACTACAATTTAATGTCTCCATTAAATGCGCAATTTTATGTGCTCTGCAACTTTAAAGATCCTTTTCTAAAAGAATTCACTGTCCCTTCTCTTTTTAAGTCACGTGCAGCAGTGCATTATAGGTCATATATGTCATATGAGTCGTAAACAGTTAACAGAAAGCCTACAGTAGGCTGGGATTCATCACACTCGTCTCATTTGGAGCACATGTCCCTGGCCTGCACGATGTACAGTTATGGACCTCACCAGCTTTGAAGAAGCTTCAGTGAAGGAGTGCTGAGCAGTTTGTCCGGGAGGAAGTCTATCTCCTTCATGATGTTGGCTAACCGGACGGGAAGCTCTTGCCTCAAAAACATAAAGGAGGTCTTCTCACAGGCATTGGCAGATCCTGCGAGCAAGACAGGACTATGTTAGTAAGAATTTCACTCTTGAATGATTATATCTATATGTACTCTGTATACCTGATATTCACTATACAGTTAAGTCCAATAATTTGGCTTGATGCCTAACTAGACATTAGTTTGAACATAAACAATGTTCGGTTGTTAAGAATAAAATCTTATTAAAACAATATATATACATATATATATATATATATATATATATATATATATCTCCCAACAACAAACAAGATTGTTTACGTGCTGTCACCTACCAAATAACAATAGAGAAAGGTTACATCTCAAAACCTAGTGAGCTGCATACATAGACAGCCGTATTCAGGTGAATTCTGCATTTATGATGCACACAATGCTGTAAACGCAAGTAGGCTGTTTTTACAAAAAAAGTACTATGGTTATACCGTGGTACAGTTGTGGTAATACTGTGGTATTTTGATGTTATATAACATGCAAACCTCCAAAAATGGCCAAAATACCATGCTGACATATCATGGACTTTTTTGTTAGTATTTTACCATGGGGATACCATGGGGCAGTTATACTGTACTTTTATAGACCATGCATAGTGGTACTGAATGATTTCCCATATTTATTTACTACGGTATTTACATTGTGTCCATATAGTAGGCTACTACAAAAATGTCATGGTACTTTTTGTAAGTGCGCTCACTAGGTTTTCGGACACCACCACAATAAGCTGGACCCATTAGATCCCTTTCAAACAGGTAAACAACTTACCAAAGTCAATGAACTGCTTCATTGACAGCGGGGACGGAGAGAACTTGGAGAATCTGTCCACCTGTTTAGGTATGTTCAGCTTGGAGCTGTTCTTCAGCATGATCTGGGCGAACTTCATGTTGATCTTCAAGTGAAACCCGCAGATATTGAAATGTTCTTACCGAGTTATTGTTGTCCTGGTCTCTCATCAGACGCAGTTCGCAAAGTTTGACATTCTAGCACAGCCTTACTTCATCGTGAAAATGGAGATCTCCGCAGAAATCCGGTGTGTTTGGATAGAAGAGTCCTCCTGAATGGCTCTAATTCGGTTTAATTTGTCATTGAGTCAAAATAACTGGCAAGCACAAGGTACAAAACAGGGTACAAACATAAGAGAGGGAGGGGAGAGGGGAGACTGTTACTCCACTCTGCATAGAAATAATAGAATAGAATTTACCCCACACATAAGCTATTTCGTTCCATTCTTATCTGGAGCTAGAAAGTAATCATGTGATTACTCTTTATACAGATTATATAAAGAGACGTACTGTATGATTTTATCATATGCTGTTCCTATCGCAGGCAGTAGAAGTAGACACCGCCATCTACAAGCTGCACATCTATATCGACCTGCTTGTTGACGCATGCGCACAGCGGATGTAGAGTAAAGGTCTTGTGGGAGTGGGGGCTGAGACCGGCTGAGACATTTCAGTGGTGCTGTACAGTGTGTTCCGCATCCTCTATAACTGAGAGGACAAATCACTTAACCTTAAACTGTTTCCTTAATTACACAATTTAATACAATATAATAAGGACATTTTTCGTGATAAAGGGTTAGTTCACATAAAAAAAAATTTTTTTTTTAATCTGACAGATTAAAATCTGTCATTAATTAATTACTCACCTTCATGTCGTTCCAAACCGTCCTGTAGACTTCTTCGGAACACACATGAAGATATTTTTGATGAAATCTGAGAGATTTCTGTCCCTCCATTGACGTCGCACACTACTACTTTGACGCTTCTAAAAATTCATAAAGATATCGTAATTAACTGTTTCAATGTCAGTAGGATTATGTTAATGGTATAAATGTTAATTGCTGTTACTTGCAAAATGTTAATATATATATATTTTTTAATAAAATAAAAAAGATCGTAAAACTAATTCAAACGAATTGAGTCCAACTTTTCTGAAGAGATTCGATAGCTTTTTATGATGAACAGATTTAATTTAGGCTTTTATTCACGTTTAAACATTGATCAGCGAACATAACAGAAGCTCAACCGATCTGTCAAATCAAAAAGAAAGAATATAGGCCTAGGCCTACTACATTTTTATTATTCCTGTAGTGACCTATTTTTAAAATGTGTGAAATTGCTTTTTGGAATGACCATTTACATTTTAGACACGTTTAGGCTGTCAGACCCTTTGAAGCTCAGCCTAAACAAGCAAACCATCTTTAGGCTGATTTAAGATATTTTTTTGCAGGGTGCTGAATGACAGAAGCTAAACTACCCTGCTCATTTGGACTATATGGCTCCATCTAGTGGCGTTTAACGATTGAAACTAACACTGTATTTTCATGTTCAGGGGCCGTATTCACAAAGAATTTTAAGGCTAAAAGTAGCTCCTAACCATAGATATCTATATAAAGGCTAGATATCTCGTCCGCGCTGCTGGCCAATGGAGGTCGACGTCAGCACCTGGCGGCCATCTTGTCACAGGCAGCTCACTCACTCGTAACATTGTGTTTTATGGTGCATGTACTTTTTAAATAACCATAACTTTCTCAATTTTCTACCGATTTTCAAACGCTTTGGTTCGTTATAAACGTCAGAGATGTAGTTATGACACTACACACTTATGAATAATTATGTATTAATTCTGTAAACATCCAGTATTATAGCCACATTAATAACGTTAGTAAGAAATCAAACCGTTTGTAAATATGTAAAGATTTCAGCGAGATTAGAGTATTTGTGTTCTCACTTTACATCAGGTACCACAGAGCCCGCCAGAAAGCTAGCCTGTGACAAGATGGCCGCCGGTGATGACGATATAGACTCCACCGTAAGACATCTAGCCTTTATTATGGATATCTATGCTCCTAACTGGCGAATTTAGGAGCAACTCCTAAAAATAATGGGCGTGTCACTCCTAACTTTAGGACTGCTAATTTTTTTGACTTAGAGTAATTCACAAGGCATTTTAGCCCTAAAAGTCAAGAGGTCCTCTGCAGCGAGGGGTCTCTCCTAAAAGTAGCCTGGGAGAGCTTAAAAGAAGTCGAGAGGACTCCTAACTCACGAAGACCTATTCACAAACCACTTTTTGTGGCATTTCACGTTGCGATGTTTTGAAATGCGAATGCGGCGGCTAGGAGCTTCCAATCGCGAGGGAACAATTTTGCATTGTAGGCATAACTAGGGATGCAATAACGCCACCAACAACAACCAAAACTAGGCTACTCACTGCATGTAAACTAATTGTAACGTTTCATTGTGAATCAAATTAAAATGTTCTTCTCTTTGCAAACGTAGGCAGAGGAATATAGTGACAGATTAATTCAATAATATTGCAAAGATATTGCATCAATCCATATGTTTCAATAGAGTGCCGAAGTTACAACGTCACTCTGTAGGCCAAAACGCGGAAGTGAGTTAGCATTTTAGCACTCCCGGTTCCCTCGCTCTAAAGTCTATGGGATTTTTGAATGGGTTTTTGCTAAATCGCCTGAAATAAGGTCTGTGGTGAACAAAGCCTCTAAATATTTTCACGTTTTGATCTATGACATAGAACACACAGTTAGAACTTGCTTGTGGTTTTTTAAACTTTATTGTGTCTGCTTGTGTTTTTTAAAAACTTTAAATAGGCTTCAAAATGTATAAATTTTGGATTAACTTGTAAAGATTATCTTGATAGACAAAACGTGTAAGGGTCACAATTCTTTGTTAAACACAGATCTTATTTTTTGCGATTTTCCAAAAGTCTATGGGGAAAATGCATAGCTTTTCGATCGAGGGAACCAGGCCCGGATTGGCTAATCGGGAGCACCGGGAGAATTCCCGGTGGGCCGGTCTGATTTATTGGCCAGGAGGGCCGGTGTTGTCATGGCACTGGGTTGAATACTTTACATAGGCTCCAGTCACAGCTTTATTTTTAGGATATTTTTCAGAGTGTATAATGAACGTTGTGAAATAATTGCCTAATATTAACTCTAATTTGGTGCTGCAATGATTTCCATATCGCGAGGATAACCGACCTCATAATCTGTGCTGCTTCAGTATTAAAACACCGCTCGTCGGCAATGGCAAAATGTTTGAGATGACCGATCAAAGCAAGCGGGATTTATGTTCACAGAAGCGCGAGCCGCGGCCGCGCGCGAATCCCAACGCGACGCTTCATAGATGCAAGTGGCTAAACTACGTAAACAGCTGTTTTAATTACGACAGAAGTTTTAACCCCTTCAGACCTGAATTATGTTTTAAGTTTCTGAAAAATATAAAAGTACATTTTCCCAGCTCATGAGGCTTCTATAAATGAGACCAAAAAAAAAAATAAAAAATGTTTGGGTTTAATATAATTTTTTTTTGTCCATTTCAATGGACATCAGGTCAAAACAGGTGTACTTCACAAAAATGTACCAACATAAAATTAAATAATAAACATAAAAATTGTTAGTATATACTTAAAGCTTTTTCTCAAGGTCAAAAACTTTTCAACAGTTTACCATTTCAACTTTAATTTTGAGGTTTTTGTTTTACAGATTGCACATTGTTTGTAACAAACTAAATATCTTAGAATCAATCAATATGGTCATGTTAGGGTCATTTTCTTTGCACATCTTTCTTTTTTTAGATCAAAAACATTACAATATTGAACATTACAATATTTCAACTTTTATTGTAAGGTTTTTGCTTTATAGATCAGACATTTGTTTATTCATAACAAAATAAACCTAGGAATCAATCAATGCATTCATGTTAGAGTAATTTCCTGTGTGCGTCTTTGAAACAATTTCTCTGTTAACGATTTTCTTGTATTGTTACAGTACATTACTGGCAGCACGGTTGCCAGCAAGTTACTGTATTTTGATTTCCAGTAACTGTACTGTAATTCACTTTACAGTACACAAGATCAGTACTGTAAACTACCAAATAGTAGCCTACTTTACTGTATTTTTACTGTATTTCGTCATTTGTTCCGCTTTTGCTGTAATTAATTATACAGTATTGTACTGTAGTATCTATATTGATACATTACTGCTAAATATTATTATAATTTTCTAAATAATTACTAATAATGATAATATTATATCATAATAATATAATATGTAGTTATAAGGAATATATAGGCTATAGTAGGAAAAAATATTATAGAAGTCAATGGCTACTGTCAACTGTCTAGTTATCGACATTCTTTAAAATATCTTCATTTGTCTTCAGCAGAATAAAGAAACTTATACAGATTAAGAACAACATGAGGATGAGTAAGTAATGACAAATATAATTTTTGGGTGTACTATACCGATAAAGGGATAGTTCACCCAAAAATTAAAATTAGCCCATGATTTACTTCAAGCCACCCTAGGTGTGTATGACATCGTTCTTCTTTCATACGAACACAATCGGAGTTATATTAAAAAAAGTCCTGGCTTCCAAGCTTTATAATGGCAGTGAATGGTTGTTTCTGTTTTGAAACCACATAAAAGTGCATCCATCCATGATAAAAGTGCTCTATGCGGCTCTGGGGGGTAAATAAAGGCCTTCTGAAGTGAAGCGATGCGTTTGTGTAAGAAAAATATGAATATTCAAGTTTACGCTTTAGATTTAGGTCAAATCCGTATGTTCATTTGGCCAGAAGCTAGTCATTTTACTTTATACAGTTTTAAATATTGATATTTTTCTTACATCTCCATCTTCCTCATCACCTCACATAAAGTCAACATCTGAGATATTTCCATCAGCTATATGCTCAAGCACTTCAAGAATTATATATTCTGCATATGAAAAAGTTTCAAAAATGTATCGGTACTGTGATGTAGATTTTTTATATAAGAAATTTCAATCAGCATTACTGGACTTCAGTTACTGGAATGTGATTTCAGTAACAGGCTTTTGAACCCACTGTCCATTCTAATGGACAGACACATTTGAAAAAATCCTGATTTAAAATGTGCAGTTCTACAATAGATTTTTAACGTTAATTTAATCTTTCTTTTATACATACAAACTATGAAATACTGGCAAACATATCAAAAATTTAAATAAAACCATAGGAAATGTTGCTTGCTTCTGTGTTTGGAGATTAGTGCTGACATGCTTCTCTTCAATGTAGTGTTTTTTTTTATAATTACTACATGCAGAGCTTTACTGCCATTTGATTGGATGACAAGCGTCCAATCGAATGGACTGCAGGCTTTAAACTAGGTGAAATGCTCCAGAAGTAAAAAAAAAAAAAAGGGGGTTGACATGTGATGTCCATTGTAATGGATGCAGGGTCTGAATGGGTTAAACGACCGAAAGAAATAATCAGTTTGTAAAGACTGTATCAATCAAAACTCAGCTTCGGGAAGGGGAGATTTACAGGTAACCTAAAGATAAAGAGACTGAGAAAAGAAGAATGAGAGAAGATGGAGATGAGAAATGAGAGCAGAGGAATAGCCTATTGCATACTGTGCCCAGATTGAGAATAACTTTATTACAATAGATTCCTATTTAACACAGACATACATATGTTCTTTGCCAATGATGATCATCAGTGTAAAAATAAGCTCAATTTAACAACGCAAGCACCTATATAATATATTGCCATTGTTATTGTATACATAGGCCTATATATATGTGTATACCTCGAATGTGTTTATATTTCCCCAGTATCAGCACTAGGACTTTTCACTGTTTGTATTACTTCACTTGTCTGGGTGGGCATATGCCCCCGAACCCCCAAGATCACTTTTTGGACCTCTGTATTTATAAAACCCATTATACGGCTATTGCACTGAATAGAAATTTATATATTTTTAAAATACAATGAATAACAAGGCTGTACAGAACACTGCACTATTGCAGACTTATATGCTGAGGTTTCAATTACATTATTTTTATATAGTCAGACGGGAACTAAAGTGGGCCGGTGTAAGGCATGAAACTCCAGGGCTGAAAATGAGTCCCACTCCGGCCCTGGAGGGAACCCATGCGCCGCTAGCTTCCGAGTTGTCCTTCAAAGTGACGTCATCACTTCGGCACTCTATAGGCTACTAGGCTATTTGTTTTTCCTTACTCTTTATTCATTTAGGCTATTAAATCAGTTATTCATAATCTTCCGTCCTTCGCACCACTTGTGTAGCGCACGCATTCTCAGACCTGTCACTCATCATCATAGGGGAGGTGTTTGGAATCATTCAGCCAATCAAGGTGGTCACTTCAGTCAAGCTCGTGCATGAGTAATGAAGTCATCCATAGCAGTTTAGGAGTTGTAATAAGTCTGAAAGGCGTTGTGAATAACTTTTAAGAGAACACTCCTAGCTAAAATCTTTTAGTGCGATTTAGGAGTACTCCTAGTGGTAAGATAAAATGCTTTGTGAATACGGCCCCAGATTTCATATGGTTGTTAGATGAGTGATTTAGCCAAACTGATCGATAGAAAATTGTCCAAAAACACCTCTTCGTTAAATGAAGTTTACACATTTTTTTTCTGCTTAAAATAAAATTAAAGCACTTTAAAACTAGCCATGCTCATCAGATGGTCTCTATTCTGGTTTTAAAGGGGTTTGGGGCACTAAGATGAGCGCCATGGTGAGAGAGACCAAAACCTGCTACTAATACAAGATAAGACCAGTTAACCATTTTAGGCTGGTTCAAGCTGGGTGTTTTTTTTTTCTCACCTAGGGGTAATGGAGTTAGATTGTGATTATTTTTTTTGGTTAACGTGGTCCGACAGTGGAAAAGCGGCTAATATTTACATTTGTCCGTCAGTGCAGTATAGTATCCGCTAGGTGGCGCTGTTGTCGTGTATTCGGTGTTTTCTATATTGACAGCATTTGGAAGGGTAAAGCAAGGTGGGATCTGTTAGTTATCTCGAGGTAGCAAGGCGGTGTTTGAGCATCTGCCTCCTCTGAAAAATGTAGGCCATTAGCCTTCAATTTTGCCAACAGCATCGCTGCATATCTTAATGATCGTACCATATAATCTCAGACATGTTTTAAATCAAGAGTCGTATTAAAGCTGGTGGCAGATTGTGTACATCAGCAGTGATACAGCATATTTACAGTGGACGGCAGCATCCACACTGGAGCAGGTAAGTTAGGACGTGTCACACACACCGGGTGCATGTTTCTCACGCTCACATATCTGTGAGGTTTCATACGTGTGTTTTGTTGAAATGGCGCGCTGTGTTTCATGCTTTATGCTGGAAGACTTCATAATCGCATATGGATTATGACGTCATTGTGCTTTTGGTACCCAATGTTAGCAATAGCCACACTGACATCATTTGCACATTCAAATGTATCATTGTGACATTTGTGAAGTATAACTGGATTTATCAATAATAGCTTATTCTGTAATCGCATATGCGTCTATTAAGACAGCAAAATTAGCATTGTAATAAATGATATTCAACCTAATGTGGCATCCATTTACAACTGTCTCTGGACCTTCTGAATACCACCTGTCTCCCCATCATAAATGTGACGTTTGCATGCAAATTTGCTTTAAAATATATGTTTTTATGTATTTAAAAAAAATTATTTCATGTATATATCCTCCAAATGTATTTTCTTTTTTGTTGTTTTATGCCATTTATGTGGTTGTAATTATGCTTTAATAAAGTTTTTTTTCTTCCACATTTGATATTGTTTTGTTTTTAATACCACTCCAGTCCATTTCATCATATTTATGCATTTATCATTTGTTAAAGCTTAGGCTTTAATCAATAATATATATTAAGAATTATTATTCATTGCTCCTATAGATAGTCATCTGCCACACCCTATAAACAATAGTATTTATTTTATTTTTATGTTATTTGTGCTGTTACAGGATCAAATGAATGCCTCATGAATACTTCAAATTAGTTATCTCATGAATTTATTATATTACAAGGATAATCCTGTTGAAAACACAAATGGGCCTTCAAATTGTAACTGATTTTCACTGCAGCAGTGAATGCTTAACAATTGCCTTTACTGAACAAAGAGTCCAAAAATAGTTCTTCTTACTGTAGTCTTCATACGGCCCTGCTTACACCGGGACAGATGTGCAAAACTGTGGGTCTGTGGTGTGTAATTATTTTGTAGCAGGACAAAATGGCTGATAAGAGTGACCTAAAAGCCGAACTCGAGCGCAAGAAACAGCGCCTTGCTCAAATCAGAGAGGAAAAAAAGAGAAAGGAGGAAGAAAAAAAGAAGAAAGAGGTGAGATGACATTTTAATGAGACTCATTCAGAATGTGAGAACGTAACATGAATATCTGCGTACTGTATGTGTGCATTTGCAAACGTGAGCAGTCAGAGACTCAACAGAAAGCGGAGGCTGTTCCTGAGGACTCAGACTTGGACCGCAAGCGCAGGGAGACGGAGGCCCTCCTCCAGAGCATTGGAATCTCACCCGAACCTCCATTAGGTACAGTACACAGACCACTGGACCGCACTGAAATATACATCTCACTCAACAATGCCTGGCATCAGAACGTTGCCTTTTTACCTTTGCCAAGATCCGGCTGTGTTATATTGTGGGTTCGCTTCATGGCTTTGAATGGGACTACATCCAAATCCCTTATTCTGTGGGCTTGCCCCAGTCTTTTTGCCTCTTGGATTTAGCCCTTTTTACCACACTGTAGTCTACTGTACTCTAGACTTTAACAAAGACACTTCCTAATGCAAACATGAGGAAACTAAGACCCAAATTAAGCTCACCCCTGTGTTTATTTTGTGAGTGGTTGTAATCCCTTTCTCTGCTACTATCGCCATCTAGTGCAGAGCCTTGTACATTACAAACATGGGCTCCACATTGTCTTTTTAAATAAAATCTAATTGTGCATTGACTTTAGTTCAGTAGCCTATACATTTTACAACTTTGTTTAAAAGTAGTTGGTTAATTTTTATAAAGGAATATTTAATAACATTTTTGTCTCCACATAGTGCCGAACCCAATGTCTCCATCAAAGTCTATGAGCACCCCCAGCGAGACGGGCAGCCAGGACTCTGTGGATGGAGCGGCAGCTGGCAGGTATTTCACCATCATAAATATATAGAGACCATTTATCTAGACATACTTTTTTTTTTTTACAGTATTTGAGAAACAAACTAAATTTCTCCTGTAACAATTTCTTTAGTGACAATTTGTTTAAATTTATTTTTAATATTAATTTTATTTTTTAATTATTAATATACACTACTGTTCAAAAGTTTGGGTTTGGTAAATTTTGTTATTGTTTTTTAAAGAAGTCACCAAGTGACCAAATGCTCACCTAGGCTGCTTTTATTTAATAAAAAATACAGTAAAATACTATTATTGTGAAATAGTATTACAATTGTTTTAATATATTTTCAAATATAATTTATTCCTGTGATCGTTCAATCATTCTATTATGCTGATTTGATGCTCAAGAAACATTTCTTATTACTATCAGTTGATTCATATTTTTTTCAGGATTCTTTGATGGAAATAAAGTTCAAAGGAACAGCTTTTATTAGAAATTTTACATTTATGTCTTTTTTTACATTTAATAACTTTACTGTCATTCAAAAAAATCTATTTAATGTGTCCTTGCTGAATAAAAGTATTAATTTCTTAAAAAACCTTACTGACCCCAAAATTTTGAGCGAGTGTAAATTTAAAAACTATATAGAGAGAGTAAAATCTGTATTCTATATATTTATTTATAAATGTAATAATAATTGTATTGGATTAGAAGACTAGAAGCGTTTTAATAGCTTGTTTTTACGCAGTTATGATGTAACACAAGTGTGACTGATAGTCATGTTTCTCTGTCTTTTTATATGGGATCAACAGATATAGGTAAGAATCACTGTCTGTGGTTCCTGTAGTGTTTCTTAGTGCTCATTTCTGATTTTCCACTTCACCTGTCAGCCTGTCTCAAGGACAAGGTATAAAACCTAATTTCACTGGTACTGAATGAAGACTTCATGAGACTGCCTGATCAATTTAATAGGCATCTAGAAATGATAATCAACCAGAGAACTGCCTGTAAGAGAAATATTTGTAAGAGAAGATGATCGATTTTGACCATAAAACATCAAAAATAACAGCCAAGAGTGTATCAGTGTCGGTAGCAGTGAGGGTTGTTAACTGGCTCATTTTCTTTCTCTGAAATGTAGACAGATAGCTGCAGTCATGTGGAAAGGGAAAGATTGATTCTGGCCTGTAATTAAGCCTGTAATGCAGACGTGCAGCACGTTTGACACATGATGTGTGCGTTTGTCCCTGTCATCGCTCCCTGCAGGGGGCTCGGCTAACAGTCACTGGACTGAAGTGAAATTTACAAGACTTCATTTTCAGATATAGGCCTACAGGACCATTGCCTCGTGATAGCATGATAGTCACATAGGTTTTTGTGAGTTGTTTTTGCTCCGAGGTCAGGGCTGTGTGTTGTAATGGTGTCCCGCTCTAGGTCGGGTCACTCAAAGAATGATAAGTATTACGTATATTAGCTTCCACTCCAGCGGACTATATTTTTGTTCTGTTTATTCAAATCACGCGCTCTTTATTCCTCTGACACTTTTAATACTCGAGCAGAATGGATTCTGATTGGCTCCGCTAGAGCTGCAAGATTAACCCTAAAAAGACCGCTATCTCATTCAAACACCCACGCGATCTTATTCCTAAATAACAACGGTTCGTCTATGTCTAATAATAACCTTTGACAAGTACGATCCCAGCAAGCGTTGAAATCTGCTTGGCGCGGCAGTACTGTTGAGCCATAGAGCCGATGTCATAACGTTAGACGAAAGCTTCACAAACAGTCTTTTAAACCACACAGTATCAGTAGGCTATCACAGTACTGGGCTAAAAGTTTATAGTTCGGATATAAACACTACGGTAGTGTTTAAAATAGAGGAAATCACATTTTGAAAGTAACTTGACGCTTCAAATAAAGATTGTATCAATTGCATCGTTACACCAGTAGGTGGCGACAAGTGACTTATATCTGTATAGAGAGCCTAAGTCCCTCCCCTCCGCTTCCGGCTCATGGGACCTTATTTCAGAAAAAATCTGTATGTTAGTCAATGGCGAGAGACAACTTATCTTTTTATTCCGTCTGAACTGTGCCCTGAATTACACATATGATGTTTGTCAATTTAAAAGATCATTCTGAAAGTCAAGAAAGTCGCAGTTTGTCATAAAGCAGAAGAGTAACATTTAGTTTTATGTGAAAATCGCTCAATGAACTACATCTCCCGGGAAGCGAAACAACGAGCGAGATCCGCTGCTCGTGTGTGTGCAGTCTGGTACAAAACACTCAGGCATGGCGGCGTAACGTTACGATTATAACGCAAGACTAGACAAAATGACAGACGTAATGGCTTCAGTAAAGTTAGCTTCATTCATTGAGAGAAAACATGCGCCTTTGGGGTTTGTAGTCTTTGTAATTACGTATTTTCATAGTCTTATACCTCAACAGTTTTACATCAAACTGCGACTTTCTTGACTTTAAAATGTATCTTTTAAATTGACAAACATCATATGTGTAATTCAGGGCACAATTCAAACGAGATCAAAATAATTGTTGTCTCTCGCCATTGACTACCATACAATATTTTTCCGAAATAAGGTCCCATGGTGGTCGACCGGAAGGGGAGGGACTTAGGCTCTCTATATTGTATATTGCTGAATTCTGAACCGCATACTAGTATACTACTCTCTTTTTACATTTACCACAATTTTCTATGACAGAAGAAGGCAAGGGCCGTTTAAAGGACCAGAGGCCGTTAAAAAAAAAAAAAGGATGTCAACGGAGGAGAGGCTTCACTATGCTGAATAAACTTAAGCTTTTGTAGGAAAATGGTTTATCATTTAATGAATCGACAGCCCTTCGGTTAATCTTTAACATGTTTACTCTTAAACATTCATTTTTGGATTTATCTCATTTTAGAGTTTACACCATAAAAAAATGCTGTTTTGTAAGAGACGTCACGGACAATTGCTCAACAGGTATGATTCAGTTTACGGCACTTCTCATTCATTTCTTTGGTATCCACAAATTCAATTTCAACCAGTAAAATTCCTCCTGTAATGAAAGAAGCGAAGTCTTTATGAGTGAGTCATTGAATCGTTCAAACATGTCATGTATGGCATGTCATGAACTTCCGTTCATCTTCGGAACACAAAAGATCTTTTTGATGAAATCTGAGAACTTTCTTTCCCTACATTGAAAGCTACGCAACTACCACTTTAAGACTAAATAAAATCCGTTCATCATATAAAGCAATTAAGTCTATTCAGAAAACGTGGACTTTTTTTGGGTGAACCATCCCTTTAAGTGTCTCCATCTACAACTCTTATCCTCCACCAGTGGCATTATAAGAACAAAAAGGTACACACACAATGAAAGGTATGCATCCAAACAAAACCATAACCCAGAATCTCATGAACAACTTTGAAGGGGTTGTGTCCGCTCACCTATTAAAGTCAGCGCACACTGTATTTCATCGGCAGTTGAAAAAAGCAGAGCAGTTTAGGTCGTTCCCCCCGGAGTGACTGCCTGATGCCTGCTGTCACTTTGAGCGTCGACTTCAACAATTCCTCTTGCATGGTTAAATTGGAGCCATTTGCAATGATGTGAATGACAATATGGTTTTTTAAATGTCATCACTGGTAAAACAGAGTGTCAATTTGACACGCTACCTCTCTGACTGTGTAAGTTTAGTGGGAAAAAAAATTAATAGGCATGTTTGTGACTTGTACTGAAGGTTGAGGATAAAAGTTTACAAGGTCAACACCCTTTCATTAATTGTTCCTATAGGATAAAATATTCAAGCTTTGCCTACAGGTTTTGTGGGTGCTGTTTTTATAGAATATATAGGCCTACAAATACAGAATATATTCTGGCCACCAACCAAAACATGTTATGTATGAAATGTTTAGTTTATGTACGTCTGTCTTAATGTACAGTATATCTCACTCTGTGAAACATTATACTGTTTTCTTGTTTGTTTATCCTTCTAGTCAGCTGAATGTTGAGCTTATGAACATAGCCTTTACAAAAAAGTACTGTCTGTGGCATTACTATGGCATAGTAATAACATCAGATGATACTTTGAATTAGGCACTAAGCAATAGATTCTATTCACTCTAAGTAAAGAAAGCTATAGATTCTATTTACACCGTAAAAATAGCTGTGTTTTCTTTGCAATAAGTGTAAATAGTAGATGCATTAATATATCGTAGCCTAAGAAAGACTTAGTGACTGTTATCATATACTCCAATAATTTAACATCAGTTTAATCTTCTACCGTATCATACATGCCAGTTCTACCATCTATCCTTTGGAAAGTGCATAAACATGAGTATACGAACATGACGCTTAAACCTCCTTAGCATTGCTTTGAACTGCATCCCTGTGTTGATTTGATTGGTCCTTTCACACTGCTCTCCTGGCTTGCATGCGGCGTGTTGTTTGATGGCGTGTGCTATGATATTTATGTTTGTGTGTATGATGGTGTTGTTTCTGCTGAGGTTAATCTTGCATGTTTTCTCCCTCCTGTCCCCTGCGTGACACCCCCTGCCGCCCCCTCCAGGACCTTGCAGTGGGACACTGACCCCTCTGTTCTTCAACTGCAGGCTGACTCTGAGCTCGGGTATCTCCTCCTCTCTGTCTCTTTCTTTCTCTTTTTTTTTACGCAAATCTGCTGACATTTTTCAAGTACAAACATTTTTCAACACGCAGATGTGTACATGCATTTCTTTGGACGCCTACAGTATTGGCTTTTTCACATTTAGTGCAGGAAAATGTGATTGAATTCTTGAATTGGAATTGGGCTAACAGTGCAAAGTTGCAATTCAAATTTGAAAAAGAACGTGGAATTAAAATGCAAAGAATATAACTTAGAATTCAAATTTAAATGCAAAGAAATATGAATACTTTATATACATACTTTTTACAGCAAACGTCAAGACAAAATTGGCTTGGCAAAGTCTTGTTTGAAATTTTAGATGGATGGATGCATAGATACATAGATAGATATTGTTAAATATTATTACAATATTGATTATTAGTTTAAAATGAATAGCAAGTTCAAAAGAACAGCATTTGTTTTGAAATAGAAGTCTTTTGTAAATTATAAATGTCTTTACTGACACTTTTTGATCAATTTAATGCAATGCAATGTTTTTAATAAGTTTTATTCCCCCCGAACCTTTGAACAGTAGTGTATATATTTCATCATATTCAGTAAATTTAAGTTTTGCAAGTGTTAAGACATTCAGTGAGTCAGCTCTATAGAATATATGATTCTGATTGGTCAATCAGTTGCTTTGAGTATAGGAAAATATTTTTGTTTAATGACTTATAAAATGTCATGCAAATCAACGCATGTTAGAATAGCTAATAGGCATCATCTTATTATAGATATAGACTGAAATAAAAATGACCTGAGAGGAAAGAATTCGTTTTTTTTATACGGTGTATTGTGAGCGTAAAACTTTTGAAACATGCTTAAAGGCTTCAGAAGTTACCAGTTAAAAAGCAAGGAAATTATAAAGATAGATATAGATATAAAGATCTGCATGTTGATTAATAATATATGAATTAATATTATAATATTACAGAGTTAAGGCCCATCCACACCAAGAAGGATAACTCTAAAGATAACTACATTAGAGTCCACACCAGCGGACAATATCGTTCTGTTTATTTTAAGCGTGCGTTACCGCTTTAAATGCTTGAGCTCTTTAAAGCAGGATGGATTCTGATTGGCTGTCAGTGTTTCCAACGATATCGTTGTAGTTGCGGTGTGGACTCTGCTATTCTTTTATATATAGAAAGATTTTTAGAATGATATCTTTATCGTAATAGTTATCGTTCTTGGTGTGAACGGGCCTTTTTTAGACTGATTGTGTTCTAGTACCCTTCTAATTTCTATTTCTCATTTCTTTGTACATTTACATATCTGTGTGTGTGTGGTATTTCACTGCCTTTGTACTGTAGCGTACCATTGTGTATGCAACTTTTTCTTTGTTCCTCTTGTTCTCCGTCATTCTCTTCATTTCTCCTTCTGGCTCGCTCCCTCTATCTCATTCCGCTTTTCTTTTATGTTTGTCAGGTTCAAGTGTTTTCAGCTGGTCACTCTCCAGCTGTGTGCCCAGGGCTGTATGTGACAGTGATTGATGCACCATGCCATGTACTGAGAATGCTTTAAACATTAGTTCTAGCAGTCAACCGAGGGTCATCCAAACTTACAATCTGTTCATAGACCTGAATAATTAGCCCTACTGCATATTGGGTGTACCATTGTATTTTGTCTTTGTGATGACTGTATGTATTTTAAACATGCATGCTAGTGTGTGCACACGTGTGTCAGTTTGCAGGACATTCATAGGCCGTTTTCTTTCTCCCCAGACGCCGAACCCACAGATTGGGACCTTCTAAGATAACTCAGGTGGATTTCCTGCCCAGAGAGTTGGTTTCCTACTGTAAAGAGACTCAGACACCGCTAGCAGCTCATCAATCTGAAGGTAGATAGTTACAGTAATTGTTCTATACGTCGTTCTGCACTCTACAGTGTTGAGGATGCTTCTTTAAAACTCTACTGTAGCTTGTGAAGCTGCTAGTCATAATCTAAAGTGGTTAAACTACATTCAAATGGAAGTAGTGTATCTACCAACAAAAATGGCTAATTACATTTAAACTATTTAAGAGGGCAATGTCTCATTAATATATGGATGTGAGATAATATAAGATGAGTATAGTGAAGGTCTCATTTAGGGTAACAGCATTGACTACTACATTAGTGGTCAAAAGTGATGTCTGGAGAGGATTTTTGTTTTTAATGACCCTGCAAGTGACCCTACAAGTAAAATATTTTTTATTTTTAAAATATTTTAAATATGAGAGAAGAACAAAACGCTAAACTTGGTTAAGGTCTGGTTGAGGTTAATTAATCTGACAAAATTATTTGGCAAAAAAGGCAAACTACAGCTGCAGGTTTTATTTTATTTAGCAAAAAAAATAATAATGCAAAGAAAAACAAAAAGCTCACAGGAAAAAGCATACTGTGACTACAACATATAATCAGTTATTAATATTTTGTTGGTTCTCATTTGTTTATGCACGTGTTCATAATTTCTTTGTATGGCAGCCTGGCGAAAGAAATAAGTCCGCACGATTTGGCATGTTTTCATTGCGTTATCACAAATAAAACAACTGACTCCAAGAACATCTACACAATATACTTAAAAAAGAGTGAAGATTTTCCTAGAACGGACATCACTTTTGCCCACTACTTGTAGTGGAAGTGTTGATTAATTCCAGTAACACAAATCTTTTGATTTATTAAACTAAAACAATAATAATTTACAATAATTTATAAGTGATTTGTATAACCGAGTCGAACACTTGATGATGAACGACAGCATTTCACTAAAGATTTCACTACTAAAATAGTCTGTTCTATGCATTAACTCAAATGAATATGTGAAGTTCATTTAAATGAGAGTTCATTTACATGCACCTTCTGACGAACTGATTCACTGAAATGAATCTTTTTAGGAGTGCCCGTGTGATTCAGATTCATTCAGCTGTGAAGCTGCGTGTATGATACAATGTGACACGCTTTAAAAACAGCACTTTATCACACTGCACCGCTACTTATTTTAAAGCTATATTACTTTGAAAGGAGCTGAGCTATTGTCACACTAATGAAAAATGCAGTTTGCAGCAGCGTTGCTTTTAGTTAATTATTCCCCAACTCTGAGCTCTAACCACATGAATTGTGGGAGAAAAAAAATAATGCTATTAATCAGCAATCAATCAAAAATAAAAATAAAAATCCTGTTGTTTTATGAGCACCATTTTAGAGGTGGGACTATAATTGCTCGTTGTGTGAAGTGATATTTATGTAGCGCAAAATCAGACATTTAATTACAAATGTACACGTACTCACCTTGTCAGTCACAGTTAAGATCTACAATAACTTACTTATGTAGTTTTATCTGTACTCAATCAAAATAGGCAATTTGGGATTTCATGGTAAAACAGCTTAGGACAAGCTCGGAAATTGAAACGGGCTGCTCAGTGAAGAGCTTTGATTTTCATGGCTGTCAGGTGGGCTGTCATCCTGACCGTCTGGTTCCGTTGAAGAGCTCCAAACCTGCGCAGATTAAGATTCATTTGACCAGCCGCGGCCTCCGTTTCCTGAGAGGGGAGCTGGGGGGGCGGCTTTTTTGAAAAGAGATGCTTGCCCATCAGTGGCTCTGCTTGAAATGGCAGAACAGTAATGGCATTGAGTCAGGCTTTAAGTGGATGCAGACGGGTAATTCAAGATGGCTTCTATCATCAGAACATCACTTGGAGTTGTGCCTGCGCCTCTGCCGAGGGCTACCAGTTTACTTTCGGCTTTCTGTTGAGATTGTTGGGTCCGCTATCTGTTCATGTGCATGACATTTCAAACGATTGGATGTTATAGATGAATCCTTTGTAGAATCTATCTATATTTAAATAGTAATACACTTCCTTAAAAAAAAAAAACCCATCATCATACAGTATATCATTGCATATTCACCCTCATGTTGTTCATAACATGTATGATTGGAACATAAATTAGATATTTTGAACAATGTAACGGTAACCAAACAGTTTTGGTGATCATTGACTTCCATTTGTATGGGGAAAGAGAGAGAGAAAACACTGAAACATTTCTTAAAATATCCTCTTTTGACAGAATTTTAATTTTCAAAGGAACTATTCCTTTAAAGTCAGGACCTAATAATAAGACATATTTATTTTTGTGTGCTGGCTTGGGCTGGACAGTAGCTCATATTATTTCCTTGCCCTGCCAACATTTCTACCACATAAATAATGATTTTATTTTTTTGCATATATGTTTTTGCACGTATATATTGTTATTGTTTTGTATAATTTTATTTTACGGGGGGGTTTTTTAAAGAAAAGAAAAAGAAAATTTACAACAAATAATTTTTTAGATTTGCAGTAGTAACTAAAAAATATTGAAATTTTGAAAGTATTTAAATTATATATAAAATTATATATATAATTTTATCATTGATATTTTATTTGTTTTTGTTTTTTTTGCAAAAAAAATAACATTTAGGTGAAAAAACAAGTTATTCGATTTTTCATATGCAGCAGTAACTTGAAATTAACTGAAATATGTTATTTAGAACCATGGATATATTATTTAGACCAACGATATTCAAATTAACACTAAAAATGATGTTTAAGCTTGCATGGCACAGAAACATAATAACAATAAGTAGTAACTTTTAAATGGTTAAATAATAACCTCATGTAGCACGAGACCGTATTAATAAAACTCCTCGAGTTGATTGATTTATGAAATGTGAAAGTGCTCAATCAAAGCCACTTTTGCTTGTTTGTAAAAGAATAATGTCAGGATATTTCTCCTTATTAGTTTAAGTGTGGTTCCTACCACAAAGACTTCTTGGCTTCTACAGTCGCTAACTCGACACAGCACTCAGCGCTGAGCCGCCCTCTTCCACAAGTGTACTCTAATGTACTCCATTGGCTTCAATCATATATCTGAAACCAATCATATTTAAAGCATCATATTTCAATTACATTTTCTGAATTTATAGCCTTGTTAAAATGAAGCTCACATAGAGCTCGGCTAATTTGATTGCATCCCCCAGACTCGGGAGCCAGGCCTGGTATAAAATGCAGATGGTTTGAAAAGCACCCTAAACATCTCCATATGGACGGAACCCCTTAACAAGCGGCTTTTGGTGTATTTGCATAACATCGCTGAAGCACATCTTTTGCTATTTGGTTTCCTCTTTTTGTGCAAGCGGTGCACAAAAAAACGAGTATTTTGTGACACACAGGCTTTACCTCTCATTCCCCTCAAACTCATCTTCTTTTTTCCCATCTGCATTTCGCACCAGAATCCCTCCATCCTCTCACGGCTCCTTGATCCCTACGTTGGCAACAGCTGCTTGCCATGTGATTGGAGACTTCCTGTCATTATAACTGATGTGTTTTTATTCTTTCCACTTCCTTGAAGCCTGATCAGAATTAAAATTGCTGGTGGAATTTCCTGTCAAGGCAGGTCATTTATTCAGCAAGTGCAACCGCTGACAAGCCTTTGATTGGCCGTTGCCCTTAGCGCTCGCACTCTGTACAGTTTATTTGTTTTTTCCTCTCGGCCTACAGATGCAGGCTGGGCTCACAGCTGTCTGTAGGTACAGGTTGTGTGTGCAGGGGAGACCCTGGCCCTGTGAGACCTCTCACATGAGAAAGAGAGAGGAAGGTTTAATAGGTCTTTCCACCACCTGCTACAGCTTGCATTCTGTGTTTGTTCAGGCCGGTGTTGAGGTTTCGTCCATTGATTGGTGAAACTAAGCAGATGCCTTTTTTCCTTTTCTTCCTTTTTTTCCTCTCTGACCCTCTCTCTTAGTTGGGGGGATCCAAGAACTTCAGGTGTTAACCCCGCACCCACGAGACTGCACTATAACACTGTCAGGAAGGCCAGCAGTGCCTGCGGAGACCCTTGTACCGGCAGCAGCCAGCATGTAGTTTAAGCTCAAATTAACCAGAGCAGTGTAATAATGCCCTCTACTCACTATAGTAAAAGATGCGCATGGTTAAATGTCTCCTAAAGGCATTATTGCACTGTTTCTGTCGTATAAAACAGTTGTCGGTTTCATTTGTGTGTGACACTTTAAAACTTCAAATTGAGAAAGTATTGCTTTGCAAAGACTTTCACTGCCTTCATTTGTTAGACTAACTAAACTTTAATACCTGTATTGAGCATTCATTTCCATTCTTACACTATCGTTTAAAAGTTTGGTGGCTGGTACGATTTTTTAACGTTTTTGAAAGAAGTCACTCGTGCTAACCAAATCTGCATTATTTTGATCAAAAATTCTCTATTTTAATATATTTTAACATGTAATTTATTCTTGTATTGGGAAAGCTGAATTTCCAGCATCATTACTATGATCAGAAATCATAATATTCTAAACATTTCTTATTGTTATCAATGTTGAAATCAGTGTGCCGCTTAATCATTTTGTGATGAATGTGATACTTTTTTTTAGATTTTTGATGTATAGAAAGTTCACAAAAACTGCATTTATTTAAAGGTACACTATAGCCGCGTTTTCACCGAAATTACCTGGAACAATTTGTCCCAGGAACTTTTTTCCCAGGAACTTTTTTTGCCCCAGACCGGTTGCTTTCTGCGTTTACACCGCGGTCTAAAGTACCGGGATTATGCGAATTAGTCTGGTGGTGACGTAGAACTGCGCACGTAAAGCTCGTAATGCTAGATATAAAATTAGACAACGTATGTTATCAGCTATTGCGGACATTGACCGTGAGACGGCTGGGATGAACGCGCGCCATCGGGCAGAAAGAACAAGATTGGTAAGAAATGAATCCATCACAATAAACCAGAGTTGTGAATAATGTTATTATCGATTACATCAACTTATTTTTTGCCACTTTTGTGTGTTTTAGATATGCGAGTACTATCGAATGCGTCCTGTTTCGCGATCGGTTTGGATACACAATAGAACAACGGGATGGTGGGACAGCGTGGTTCCAACAAAAATGGCGGTTAAAATAAAATGCTGCGTGGAGTCAGCCAATCAAAATGCGGCATGAGCTCATCCAGTCAGCATGTGCAGCGTACAAGTCCCGCCCCCGAAAGTACTTTTGAAAAACTTTGAAAAAGTACTACCTCGCCAGCAGGGACTTTCGGAGGAGGAAATATTTACCCAGAACTTAATTTAGACCCTGGTTCCTTCATTTAGACCCTGGTTCCTACACCGAGTACCACGCCAAAGTTCCTAGTTCCTGGGGAAAGTTCCTGCGGTGGAAACGCGGCTTATGTAACTTTTGACCCTCTAGCTGTTAAAAAGAAAACTGCATGCATTTTGCAGAAGAACATTGTTTTGGTTGTGCTTTGGCTCGTTATGACTGTGCGGATGAATATGGTTATTCTTCTGCTCATAAAACATTCACTACCAGACTTAAGGCCGTGTGTCCACCAAAGCAATTTTAGCCAGCTGAAAACGCTAGACGCTCTGCTGAAAATGCCTAGCTGTGGGCGCTTGAGAGCATTTTGGCAGTGCAGCGTTTTTTCAGTTGAGACGCTTCGTTGCTATGATACGTAATATGTGCAGCACGGTTTACTTGTAACTGATTTCGCAGATAATTTGTTTCATACTAAAAATTTATTTTCTTCCATTTTGTTCGCTTAGCTCTGCTGGTTGATGTCGTTGTACAGAAAGAATGTTGTGACAGTTGGTCGGTGACGGTATTAGTCCCGCCCCTCCTCCACTGTGATTGGACGGCTGGGTAAAAAGTGTCAGTGATGAGCGCTGCGTTTTACCCAAAGTTGAACATTCTTCAACTCTCGGCGACCTGCGCTCAGCACTTCAGCGTGAAAAAAAAAACGCTCAGCGCCTCGTTACGCTCATGGCGTTTTAAAAACGTGGCGCTCCCATTGAAAACAATTGAAAAAATACGCCAGCCGCGTGAAAAAATGCTTTGGTGGACACACGGCCTAAGAGATATAACAAGTTTTGATGGAAAGGATCTAAAGCTGACTAGCTGAAGACGCTAGTGTAGCTTTACCCCATAATATCCAGCACACACAGCGCTACAATAACTATATGAAATGACCCTTTACAATAGATGATGCTTTACAGAAGCTCCACTGTTTGCCTTTTAAAAAAAACAAAAAACTGGTTATTCCCTGGAGTTTCGAGACTTAGCTGCTCCATGTCAACCTTTCTCACTCGTTGTGGCAACTAAGCTCTGCCACTGCCACACCAGACACGCGTCAAAGTAGCCGGAGCAACTTTTCTCTATTTACGGATATGACACGGACGAGTGACATAAGTACGCAATTTCGCGTGAAAAGCATCCCGCGGCGCTCGGTCTAAAATATAAACACTTATAACGGGCTTACCATAGTAAAACAGGGCAAGACAAAAACACGTTTTGGAAGAAGGATTGTTAGTGTATTGTAAGTTTAATTTTGAATAAAAAAGTTACATGGTGCACCTTTTAAAATAATCGTCTTTAACATTATAAATGTCTTTACTCTCACTTTTGATCAATTTAATGTATCCTTGCTGAATAAAAGTATTAATTTATTTAGAAAATAAAACTGACCCCAATTTTTTTAACAGTATGTTCTTTCAATGTTGTTTTGAGTGCCATTGACTTCCATTGTATGGACAAAAACCTGGCCCTTTAAAAATGTAACAGTGCAGCCATCATCCTTTTATTCAAACCAAAACAGCAAGTTTTAGGGTTTTTAAAACATCAAAAACAAGACATGTCAAATTAATGAGAAATATTTAGAATTCTACACTGTCTAGGTCACTAATCAGTCAAATTTGTGACACTAATCATGCAAATTCCTTTGTGCAAAAGGTCAGAAAATCTTGCTTTCTTTGAAGTTTTTTTTTTTTTTGGCCAAATATTTGATGTTTTTGTGTCAACACACTCAGTCGAGTCAGAGCTCCTTGATGGATCCAAAAATTGCTTGGCATGTGTTTTGTGTTCATCAGCTGGTTGTGATGTTTTGTTGACCCCAGTTTAGCCCACGATGCAGGTTTAGTCTCGCTCAGGTTCAGCTCATGTGTTTCCAGCAGTATCTGATCCCTTGATAGATACAGCTTCAGAAAGATTTTCGCTGATGGAAATGAATGTCAAACCTGTTAGCCAATGGTTCATTCGTGGTATAAAATCCCTCCAGATCTCACCATCAGAGGCAAAAGACCTTAAAATGACATGATTGTGAAGCAACAGCACTGGATGTGTGTAGTCATGACTCAGCAGAACTGGTCACTCAGGGGTTGTGACCCATCTGAACTTTTGACTCCTCTGAGAAGCCTATTCTCTCAAGCTTTAGTTTGTCTCACATCAATCTAAATGTGTGTGTTACTCTGTTTAGGGAAATTTAATTTAATGAACTGTCCGTTTCCGTCTCAGCTTTGCTCTAATGAATATGGCTAGTGTGATATGTGTCCAGGTTCTTGTCTATTGGTTGGTCAGAGATCTGTCTCTGCTAAGTGTACATTGTTCTTCACTCAATCGAATTACTTGCCAATCACTGAACGCCATATTCAAGGCTCCAGTGGGCTCTCTGCGACATAATTTGTATGAAAGAACAGGCTTGTAGTTCTTAAAGGCTGATGGGAGAGGATAGCATTGCAAAGGCATGGCTCATCCACTGGACTGTGCATTAGGGGGTTCTGGGAAAGAAGGCTATCCAGTTATATATACTTTCCTCTGGTTCTTTGTCGTTGTTGGTGGAACGTTTCACACTGCATATTTGGAGAAAATGACCCCTAAAAATGTGGCGTCCATGAGTGGAGCAAAGGTAGTGATTCAATGTTAATCTGTTAAAACAGTTTATAAAAAAACGCATTAGATCTTTTGAGTCACTCTGTTCTGAGTGGAAACAGTTTTTCATCCAAAGGGATAGTTCACTTAGATAGATCATTTACTTATTCTCGTGACATTTTAAATCTTTATGGCTTTCTTTCTCTGCGAAAAATAAAATAAAAACATACTACAGTAAATTCTCGAAACAACAAACACTAAGTGAGCTGTGATTATTTATAGGTTCTTTTTAACAAGTCAAGAAGTCAAAATGATTCATGGAACCTAGCCGTTTGAATCAGTGAATCAGTGAGCCATTGAATCGTTTAAAGGGATAGCTCACCCAAAAAAAAAGATATTTTGTCATAATTTTCTCGCTTTCAAGTGGTTCCAAACCTGTGTGAGTTTCTTTCTTCTGTTGAACACAAAACATTCACATAATTTTATTTTAATATATAATAGTATTATAATAGTAATGATGGTATTTAAAAACATTCACATATCTTTAAAAAAAATTTGGGTTTCTAAACTTTTTTTTTGTATGATGCCAATTTTGGGTCACATATTCTTTTAATCAAGGGTCTTCTGATATATCACACATAGTCTTCAACCCCTTTTCTTGGTGCAAGTGGTCCGATCAATAAAATGCGGTCCAAATCAGCAGAGCTCGGATCTCCAAGTAAGCCCTAAGACTTAAAAAGCCTTTGCATGGGCTCTACCGCTAATTACCATCGACCGATAAGAATTGTTACTGTTATAAAAAGTCCAAGTATTTCAGCTGTGCAAAGGCCCTTATGCCAGATAACAAAGCCTAAGGTTGGTTCAAACCCATAGAACTTTGTTGCAACAACCATTATGATACTGAATTTTGTCATTTCTTTACTGCATTCGGTCCTGGAAACAATCTCAAGGAAGTTGAACAGTTCAGAAGGTCATGGAAATGATGTGGTTCTTTGCTTCTCACAATCTCCCTCTTTCTCTATTTAACGTGCACACGTACATTTGTGTGTGTGTGTGCATTAGGCTTCTTTTGCTGGAATTTTTCAGGGCCATTAGCTCTGGGGGTCTCCAGTGGGAAGTGGTGATTCACTTTTTTACAGTCACTTTTTTGGTAAACTTGTGGTGGTCCTGTAATGGTTCCTAATTGCAGGCAAACTGAGTTCTAACTAACTGCTAATCTGAAAGACATTACAGAGACTTTGCAGAGACCACCGTAACCAAGCTGTTGAAAACAACCGAGCGAATGTCAATTGATCCCAGCCGAGCATATTGACTCAATGAATTAATTGTGTTATCGGGTCAATGTTTGACCACTGAATATCTCAAGAGTTGAAATAATCATAGTGTTTGATGACAACGTTTATTAACAGTCAGGCTAATTGAGATTATAATTATTTTTTCAGGTCATTCTCAAGAGCAGCTCAAGTCATATTCACCTTGAAAGATGCTTGAAAGAGGGGCTAATTTAACCACTTACGAATATTTTGTGTTCTGGCACATGTATTTAATATCACTTTTTTGGCTGGTTGAGAGTGTGTTCCAGTCGGCGTCTTAGTATATGGCAGTTTTCAGAGGGCCTCGTGATAGTTGTAGTCAAGGCTTTTGCCCATAGCCTTGCCATTCAGCACCAGCTTGCCCTCAATCGCTGATGTCTGGGTTGAGCCGGGCGAATGGGTCACATATGGAAGCGCTTCATGCCGGCGTGTTGTTTTAGCTCTTTTATACAAGAGAAAAGCTGAGGGTGTCAGTGTTCACAAAACTAAAGGTTAGCCAAAAATTCGCTTTCATACAACAGTGGTTGCAATTTTCCCTCCATCTCCGTCATGTCGCATTTAGATACTGTTACATTTACTCTCTTTTGATCTGCAATGTCAAAATTAATTGGTGGCATTAGAGGGGATGTCTGTCTTTTCTCCCTTTGCTGAAATGCTTAGACTTTGAATTCATCACCATCATCCGACTCTGGTTTCAAGCCCAAAAAGGCCTGAATCCCAAATGGTTTGGATCGAGGTGGGATGCCAGTCAAAAAAAACCCTGATAACAGACAATACAATGTCTTTCACAGTAGGTGGACCATGCCAATCTGGACCCAGATGATTGCAATTTTCCTCTTTTACCGCCACATAAGATACATGAAACCACCTCAGCCAAAAATACGGCCCGTGTCCACGGAGCAACTATAATAATATTTGCCGTCTGATGTGTGTTGAACATCAGAAGGGATACTGTTTCATTCCTTTGAACGGTTAAACTTTCCCATGTAGCACACAAAAATTTGAAAGTCCCATATTCCCTAGGAACTTCTAGGATCATTGTAAAGTCAGGTGAGGTCTGGGTGGTCCTAGGATTGCTGCTCCAGAGGGTTTCTATTATTCAAGCATTTCAGTTCTACACACACACACACACACACACACAAAAGTTTGGGTTCAGTAAGATTTTTTTATGTTTCAGTAAGACTTTTCTGCTCATCAAGGCTGCATTTATTGGATCCAAAATACAGGAAAATCACCAATATTGTGAAATATTATTACAATTGAAAATAATTTGAATATATTTTAAAATGTAATTTATTCCTGTGATGACAAAGCTAAATTTTTAGCATCATTACTCCAGTCTTTAGTGTCACATGATCCTTCAGAAATCATTGTAATATTCTGATTTGCTTCTCACACACACACTACCATTCAAGTAAATTCTACATCATATATATATATATATATATATATATATATATATATGTAATATATATATATTACATTTCAAAAGTCATGTTTACCTACAAAAACCTTGTTTATCTTTGTTTGAGGTGTCTCAGATTGAGCAGGGAAATTTAGCTATAGTAAATTTAAATGTTCAAAGATTACATTTATAAGAAAGTTACATTATGTAATCATTTATTTGCTGCAATTTTAAGGAACAAAATTCTTGTGGCTGATTGAATGAGTTGTTTTGGTTATGTCCTACAGGGGACATTAGGGGGCACTCTTAGCACATCGACGCAATAGAAACTGCAGAAGCCTTCAGACTTTTGCTGCTATGAAAAACCATGAATTGTGTACAGTAAAAACATTACATGATATACTTTATTAAATCATTTAAATGCCATTCCGGGCTGTTTCTCGTGTTTTCCAAATAAGTGTATTTCACTGCTGAACGATATAAATTGGTTTGTTTTATCGCCGAGCTTGTGATCAATTTCTTGTTCTTAATACTGAATGAAAACATGACTTATTTGAGACAAATTTATCCAAGCGCTTAAATCTTGAAATCGTAAGAATTTTAGCCAATATGCCATCTCTGTTTTGTGACTTGTTGAAAAGTGAGTTTAGCTCATTGCCTGGGTTGAGTTGCTCATTTTGACAGGCTAGGGTTTGGAAAGTTTGAAGTCATGAGGTTTAATCATGCTCTGTGGCCAGTCTGTGCATGGCGTGGCATGATGACTCCCTTAAAGATGTGGTTCTGGGAGCTGGCCAGCTTCACTGGCACCACATTTGCGGGCCAGAGACCCGTTGCATAATGTAGGTTCATTACCAGACCAGAGTCTTGGTAGGTCAGGAATATGGGATCTGGAACAGTAGACGCTCAGTAAAAGGAGGAACTAATCATTTTCATTAGCGTTTGTGATTAATGTCAGTGTGATGCTGCAAGGGATTCATTTCACATCACATATTGAATTGAATTGGCAGGGATATTTAGGCAAACTAAAATACCTGGAGGTTTTGGGAGGTAATAGAGCTAAATAAAAATTACAGCATTGTTTCAGTGGACAATTATTGTGACTTATAGGTTGAATAAAAGAAATATAATCTGTGTGTGTGTGTGTGTGTGTGTGTGTGTGTGTGTGTGTGTGTGTGTGTGTGTGTGTGTGTGTGTGCGTACGTGTGTGTGTGTGTGTTAAAAAATACCAAAGTAGGCATCAACAACAGTCAAACTAGTTAGTTTAGTTTGGTCGGATGGTTAATGGAAGCCTAAAACAGTATCTAGTTTCTTATTGTTGGAACTAGTAATGGCATTTAACAATGAGCTAAGTATCATGTTCTGTTCTGATTAGCTATCAGAGTGTATTTCCTAGTTAATATCTTCTCATCTTGATTCATAATGCTATGTGGTAATAACTGTTTGAAAATGACAATAGTTGAATCTAAAATATGTACTGTAGTAGCCCAAAAATGTATTTTAATATTGTTTTACTATCAAAGGACTGCCAAAAAAAATCAAGTAAAATATAAATCATTTAGACTTTAAAAATAATAATGATTTTGTCTAATTAATTATATCAAAGTTCAACAAATAGAGGTGCTGGCACACATAACATAAAAAGATTTCTTACAAAAAAAAAACGTTTTACATTTACATCAACGGCAACACTGATGACAATATAAATCAAAAACTTTTCGTCTTTGCATTTGGCCTCTAAATAAAAAAACTTTATTTAGAGGCCAAACGATTTGCCTGACAGACCTTCAAACTATTAAACTAACTAACTAACTAACTCACTCTCTCTCTCTAAACATCAAGCTTTCACAAGCCAATATCAAAGTTGGTTTACTCCTGAAAAGATTTTGTCTAATTAACTGTAGAAACGGATTAAGAGTTTATGACGTATATAACGAAAGTTGCATCTGAAATATGTACAGTATAATGTTTGCTATCAAAGAACTGCTAATAAATTAAAATGAACTATATAAATGTTTACACATTATCAAATGGAAGTTCCATTTAAATAGTGGGAATTACTATAAAATAGTCAAATACAATGAGAACTGTAAGAAGGTGGTAACTTCCACACACACACACACACACACACACACACACTTACTTACACATTATTTAAAATATTCAGTCCAAATCTCAAATCTAAAAGATTTCCTGTGCACGTTAGCAGCGCTTCAGAGCAGATATCTGTTCAAAGTGTTGGCTTTCTTTATCTCTCCCGACTCTGAACATTTCCAGACCCCGGAGTGCGTCTCGGTCTCTGAGGGGAAGGCAGGTCGGATCCGCGCGGCCTTGGGCTTCGAGATAGCGGTACTCTCAAAAGCACTTCATGATCAATCTCAGCCGTTTGTCATAATGATGTCATAATGATGACAAACGACAATGATGAGGAAGGCCAACAAAAGGCCGTGCCCAAATGTGAAGTTGCTTTTCCAGTAAAGAGTCAAAGCAATATTCGCCACAACAGCAAACTTTGAAGATCCTCAGAAGAGGAGAAGAAAGATAAGGGTTGCTATGATTTATGTGTATGGTTTGATGATGATTTTCAGCATGTTCTCTACCATTTATCATTGTGCTATCGATTCATTCATCTACCTCCCGCTGAAGTTGGAGTCATTATTACTATTTTAGATTCAACTTTATTGTCTTTCATCTGGCAGAGCCAATGGTATGCCACTAATTAGCAGTGCAAGTAGAAATTTAGCACATAAGTATATTATGGTAAACTGTAAATTGGGTACAAATGATAGTATAGTGTAAAAAATTTTGTATAATAGAGAATGTGGTTCAGAAAAGTAAAATATGCAGTCCAATGTTTATAGTACAAGTCAAAAACAATATAATAGCTTATATAAAAGTTTGCGGTCGGTAATAATTGTCGCTCACCAAGACAGAAAAAAATAAACATTAATATTATTACAATTTTCTATTGTAATATATTTTTAAAATGTCAGTTTTTCCTGTGATGCAAAGCTGAATTTTTAGCATCATTACTCCAGACCTTCCAGACTTCAGTGTCACATGATTATTCAGAAATCATTCTAATATGCTGATTGGCTGCTTAAGAAACATGTATTATTATTATCAATGTTGAAAACACGATTCTTAGTTCAAAAGAAGAGCACTTATTTCAGATAGAAATCTTTTGTAACGTTTTAAGTGTCTTTACTGTCACTTTTGATCCACTTAATGTGTCCTTACTGAATAAAAGTATTCATTTATTTTAATGTGCGTCTGTGTGAAATATTTTTAGATTATTATAACGGGTCTATGCTTGGGGTGAGAGATGTTATGATTTTACTTTTGCAAATTTATTTGGACTCTAAATAATTAGATTTTTTTCTTTCTTAATTGTAGCTGCAGGGGCGGAAACGGCATGGCTGGTTTGTCAGGCATCCGTGTGGTTTGTAGTTATGAAATGCAAATGCAGTCTCCACTGCCATGGGCTTTCACACACACACACACACACAGCTGCAGGAGGCCGAGAAGAGTGTCGGCTCAAGGACCTGACTCCACTCTGGCCTGTGCTCTGTGTGTTTGATGAGCAAGTAGCCATGAGTACAAGTACTCTCTCCACAGCTTTTTCCATCTGATTTCAGAAGACAGTCTGACACTCTGTGTGTGTGTGTGTGTGTGTGTGTGTGTGTGTGTGTCTGAGTGAGAGAGACGGGAAAAGGAAAGAGAAGAGCTTTTGTTGGCTGGATAGGTCACAGTTTGCAGACTGCAGCGTGTGCGGAATCTATCATCGTGGCTCAGTCCAGTTTGATGCGACTTATTTTCCTGTTACTATTTTAATATTTGCATTGTAGGTTGAATTTGTGTATGCATGTGGCATTTTTAACAGTTTTGTACGTCACCAAGGAATTGAACCTTTTTGCATTGCTAGCACCAGGCATAGTTACTAAATACTAGTGTGTAATTTTGAAAAGATTAAAATATTTTCTACTAGCTCTTAAACTGGTATACGGTATTATCGGTATTTATTATAAATGATTTATCTGTTCACGTCATTATTTTTATTAATTCATGTGTCCTCATAATCTTTAATCAAAGTAACTTTCCCTTCCTTTTGCAGCGAGATCTCTTCTCTGATGATGTGTTTTCTGTCCTGAGGGCGGGGCAACCTGTCACTCACATCAGATCGACCAATAGCAAACCACAACCATCCAATCAATTCCCCATGAACAAAATCAGGTTCCGCCCTACATTTTTTCTTGTTCGAAAAGCCATTTCACTTGGAAATCCGTCACAATAGGGAAAAAAGACTATCACAACTTCGGTAAATGTCGACTTTATACCAGCTAAGACAAGCAAACTGGCTTAAAACTAATTTGTGTCCAAGTCAAGATGGCATCTGCCCTGTCTGAGGGCGATTAGTGTGTGAGAATGTGATTTTGAGGATGTTTTTGTGCCATACAGGGGTGCGATAGATAGATAGTGTTTGTCTCATGTGCAGTTTGTCGTGCCAGTTCCACATTACAGTCCTCTTTCATGTTCCTGTTGCCGCCTCCTCAGTGCTTTGCCTCAGTTGTGGTCTGCAGGCTGCTCGACACCCAACTTCTGAAGCCTTAGTTCAGCATGTCTGTATGTGGTGCTTCTTAAAAGAGGACGACACTTGCATGAATGTAGGCCTGAAAGTGTGTCTGATATATTTAGCGTGTCTGTCAGTCAGTATGGTGGGCAGTAGGGGTGTCCTCCCTTCCTTGTCTCATGCCCCATATGGAAATACCCTTGGCCCTTCAGTTCACTTTCTCTCTGTGTTTCAGAGGCCTTGAGGAAAACAAACACCCTCTGCCTTCTCACAGACAGAAAAAAAATCCCCACTTGTCAGATGAGGGGATTTTTTGATTGTCTAATCATCTCCATATCCCAATCCAGAGGCCTGGAGCTGTGCAGCTTGGTCCAATAAAATGCTGGATGAAAGACTGAGGCGCATCCTTCTTCTGTTTAATCGATGGCATCTTTTACTGCTTTTACCACTATACTCCTTTATACCATGCCACGTGCCTTTTATAGAGGTGCTCAAAGCTCTTCTGTGTGACAATGAGGGTCGACTAGTCGATAATGGGCTATTTTATTATTATATTTTAAAGACTGTTAACACTAATTCATATTAGACAGTAACTTTATTCACATAAAATATATATTAGTATATTTAATCCGATTTGACATTACTTTAATTCTGCTTTCTTAAAAAAAAACATAAATCATAAGATTAATCATGATTGTTTTATTTATTATTTTACTTATTTCAGAAATGTATTAAAAGTCCTACAGAAATATATTAAATTGAACTGTAAATGTTTCTCTTCAAGTCTAGGACAGTGGCTCTCAGCAAACCTTTAAAGTGGCCGCATGGTAACTTATAATTATATATATTTTTATCAATATAATTAATATTGTTATATAATAACACAACATATAATTAGTCAATATACTTAATGTAATTATTCATATTAATATTATTATTGATATATTAATCTAATATTAATTAATATTTCATGTGAATAATCATTTTAATTATTTATCTTAATTAAAATTATTAAAAAAAATCTAGGTAATAAAATTCAATTTGAACATGCATTTTTTTAAACTTGTGGAATCACAAAATTAATTGTGGCTAATTAATTTAACTATATCGACAGTTTTTTAGTTTGCTGGTAACTCTTTAGGGTCCAATTCTCACTATAAACTAGTTGCATATTAGCATGCATATTTCTAGGATATTGGGTGTTTATTAGTACTTATAAAGCACATATTAAAGCACTTATTCTGCATGACCATATTCTACATCCCTTAATCTGAGTGTGACCATATAGGTTGTCAACCACTGGCCTAGGAGAATCCCTGATCTCAAATTAACCCAGTTTAAGATGCTTTACCATCATGAAAACTGAATGGAAGTGTGCACCGTAACTCTCCTCTAACACTGATGTTTCCAAGACCACGTCCATCTGTGAACCATTTGCATCTGGTATATCGCGTGCAGTGTCTTAACAGCGGGAAGCGCTAAGATCCTCTTTTACCACATTCAGAGGCATTCGCTCTCGCACCCTCTACAACGAATCAAACCTATTCGCGTTTCCACTGCGACTCTAATATGTGATAAGCAGAACTAATCTTTCACACACCCTGCACCCAACTGTTGCACAAATAGCGAAATCTGGTGCCTAATTAAGCAGTTAATTAGCTGGGATGTCTTGAGTCCTACACCCTGAGATAAGCTTGTCGCTTTAAGGATGGAAGTCCTGTTTTGATAGACGCGGCTGCTGTGTTGGTCATTACAACTAGCAGCTTGACAAGCGATGGATTTCAATTGCTCTGAGCAGCTTGAGGGAACTGAGAGGAGATTGAAGGCTGGTAAGATAGAGGGGGATGTTATTACCTTGCACGGCACGTCCATAGTTTCATCAACCTGGTGAACAGGGGAGATGGTTCCTAATGTTCCTTCCCACTGAGTAACCCCGTATTAAGCACCAGGGTAGAGTGTGTTAAAGCTGCCTCGTTTGTCCTTCTCTTCATCGCTTTCAAGCCTTCCAACCGATCCCTTGATGCCATGTGGGTTGCCGTCACCTCATGGGAAGCGCAAATAAACATTTTGACGTGGATGGGAAGGTCTGATGCATTAAAAATGGATTTAAATGCATAATTTAATTTACAAATGGGTTTGAAAGTTCCCTGGGATTTGGGCCACAGTGTTGATGTTTTGCAGAGCGATATGGGGTGTCACGAAATCATGCTTTTAGGCAGGAAGCCACAGGGATCTGCTGATATATTGCGAGCCTCTTGAACGTTGTTTGCAAACCTTTGGACCACAACCATGAATCAGAACTGTTGTTGCTTTGTCCTCCGTCTGTGTGGTCAACACTTCTGGTGGCTTCGTGTGAATGACTTTCCTCTAGTCCTGGTTATATCAGGTCACGTCCCGCTCCACACTTGGACATCCTGATCCAAAACCCTCTGACATAGTCTGTCTAGCATGTGGGTCTTCTGGTATGCAAGAGGTGTCCCGTTCTCTGCCTGTGCTATTTTCTGTCAGGCCCCAGAGGGAAGGAACAACCTGAAAATGAATGGCAGGGCTCTTTCTTCCTCACAGGGCAAAAACAGATGAGAGAGAGAGAAAGAGAAAGAAGGCCAGAGTAGGCCATGTTGTTGTGGTCGGCCTGGGCTGGCTGGCTGCCTGTCTGGGTCTCAGGACTCCTCTCTTCCCCGCTGGTCTCTGGCTCAGAAGCTCAGTAGTATTCAGCAGCTAAACCACACTTGCTCCTGGCCAGACTCGGCTCACATCAGTGATCCACATTCAACCTCTGGGGAATCAATTGTCTCAGTGCTTATACTCATATGCTATGGATTTAAATCACAATACATACATTAACACAAAGCATTCAATTATTATGAATTCAACATACATTTTATATTCTATGCACATTGTATTCAAAGCAAAACCTTATGTATTAAGAGGGAATGAACGTTTATTGTGCACCTAGTCAAGGTAGATGCAATATTTAATTTGACGCAAATGAAGAACAGATGTAAACTTTTGTTTGTTCTTGAAGTGACTTCTCTTTAAAGGGATAGTCCATCCAAAAATTCTGCCATAATTTACTCACACTTATGTCGTTCAAAACCTGTATGCAGAATATAGAAGGAGATATTTTGGTTACCAAACAGTTTTGGTTCCTATTGACCGAAAAACAAAAATTAGTGTAGGATTTACTTTAGAAAATATATAGCTGCAAACAGCAATTAACGGGGTTCAAGGCCTTCAAGCACATGCGTAAAAAGGCTCTTTACTTTTAACATTTTGACGTCCCGCCGCAGACGTGAATAAAAATTTTAGACAATTAGACTCTACAGAATCTTTCTGCAATGGTTTGGTTCCGATAGGGCAAAAAAACCTAGGACTAGTTCGCAAAAGTAGGTTTTTCGAAAAATCCAAAATACCAGAACATTTCGTGTGACGGTCGAACCACTCCTCAAAGTTTTAAGTCTCTACGACTCCTTGGGAATTGGAACCACTAATTTCAAAGAAACAGCAATTGAAACATTGAATTAAACATGAAAGTTTGAAATAGAAAGACTGATATTGTATTTTCTTGTAAAACACTCCACTCCAAAAATAAAAAGTTTTATTTACAACTTTGAAAAATATTTTTTTTACAGCGTACGGACAAAAAAATACAATGGAAGTCGACGGGAAAGAAAACATTTTTCAATATATCTTCTTTCATGTTCCATATATAAAAAAGTCATAAAGGTTTGAAACGTTACTGACCAATTAGCAACTCTTGTCGTTTGCCATTGCAAGCTGATGCTTTTTCTTATGTAAGCCTATAGACAATCTTTGTGTTTGGATCGTTTTAAACACAATTTTACAGAAATTGTCCAATAATACTGCAATAATGTTGCAGAGTCACGTACAGTATAAGGTATTTTCATTAGAAACTTTAGTGGAGGATCAATTAAATAAATATGTTGTCTAAGTTTTTTTTAATCATATTTCTTATTAAAAAGCACTGTATTTCATGTCTAGTTAATATTAGCTAATTTTATAAAAATGTAATTAAAGTCTATTTAGAAATACAGGAAGAATAGTAATATTTTAAACTATTGTTGCAATTTAAAGTAGCTGTTTTCTATTTGAATATATTTTCAAATATATTTTAATCCTGTGATCAAAGCTGAATTTTCAGCATCATTACTCCAGTCTTCAGTGTCACATGATCCTTCAGAAATCACTCTAATATGCTGATCTGCTGCTCAAGAAACATTTCTTAATATTATCAGTGTTAAAAACAGTTGTGCTGCTTTTTTAACAATTTACCTTTAAATGGTAGTGTGCATTATTGCTAGCTTTCACTACATTTTTTTTTTTTCCAGAACCCATTGGGTAAAAAATAATATACGAAAAAAACATTATTGTTTGAGATTAAACACCAATAAGGCGGCAAATCTGTCATACTACAGCATAATTCACAACAATGTTAGCAACTGGATTCTTGCAATGCTTAAATCATTGTTGAGCGCGCCTCCGGGCCCTTGCCTCCTCCCTAACTGGTGTGAACACAAATACACTGGTGTTGAGAGTCAGCAGCAACACGTCTGGCATGATGGGATCACTTCCTTCTGCGGACTGGGCACCCACTGTCAGCCCGACCTCGGATAATTAACCTCTGGCACTGGGGTTCAACAAGAAAACAATCCCACAGAGCTCTGTGTGTATGCTAGCGTGACTGTGTGTGTGCCCCATCTACAGGTGCCTCTCAGGGTGTTAAGCGTCATCCTTCTCGCCATCTGTAGGCATGGGGCAAGGTTAGGAACACATGGCCAGCACTTCAGGGCCGAGGAGGGGTACGGACGGCGTAGCAGGTGGCTGAGAGCGGGTAGCACTAGGCCGGGGTCTTTGACTGGGGTGACTAGGTTAATTAAGGGGTGAGACTTCGGGGCCTGGGGGGCCCCGGGGCAGGCGTTCGGGGGGTTTTGGGGGGTTGATCGAGTGCAGAAAGAGGCCACGCCACTCACCAGCTCCCCTTCCTGTGGGGTATCTGTGCCTTTCCATGAGAGGACCTCTGGATTCATAAACTAAACGCACACGTGTAGCACACATGTTCTTAGGGACCTGAGGGAAGTGTCTTTTTAACTGACTGTGTTGTTTCTCTGGAGCTCACGGTTGTGAAAAAGCAGCTGTGCAAATCCCCACCGAACCGTAAAAACAACAGGCCGTGTTGATCCGAAACAAGCCGTTGAGTTGAGCGCATCTGATTAGTAAAGTGTCTGATTGTGAGTAAAATGAGTGGAAGTCTATCGAGTCAGTATATCAGAAGATCTGTAAGCTATTATTATGGGTCTCAGGGTGGGTCACACAGGGAGGCAGTGGAGTTCTGGCAGGTGTCATGGAACAGAAACTGAACGTGACCTTTTGTGTGTGTCTTTTCATCTTTTCAGAAGATGAAGAGGAAGATGAAGATGTCACAGAACCGAAAGCTGGCCCAGACACTGACCTGCAGGAAGAGGAAGAAAGCAAGGAAACAAAAGAAGGTAAGAGTGGGTCTGAGTGCATTTGCTTGGTTAGCTAACGGTGCTTTCACACTCCAGGTTCGAATGCCTGGTCCAAACTCGAGTTTGATTGATCCCTCTTACTCTGCCCCAGCTGGACTGAGTTCACATTATATTATTTGGGTCCAAACCCAAGTGCGTTTTCATTTCATTTTCATTTCTGCTGAAGGTGAGCAGATTCTCTCTGCTTGTAGTGCGTCAGTCACGCTTGTTAGGAAAGTGAGTGAGAACACAAACACAGTTTTATCGAATCATGCGTCATCAATAGCGATTCGCTTCCCCTATTTAGTATGATTGCATTCATATAACATGATATGATTACATGAACCATATTTGATTTTTTTTTTTTTTTTTTTAAAGTTTGTAATAGTTTTCTTTTAGACCTAGGGTTAAAATTAGTAATTATAATTACCTTTAAACTAAACGTTTTATTCATATTATTAAAGCTATTACAAATATTGGTAACACTTTACGATAAGGTCTCATTTGTTAACATTAGTTAATGTATTAACTAACATGAACTAACAATGAGCAGTACATTTGTTGCAGTCTTTGTTAATCTTTGTTAATGTTAGTTAATAAAAATGTTCATGTTCATGTTAGTTCACAGTGCATTAACTAATGTTAACAAATACAACTTTTGATTTTAGTAATGAATGAGTAAATGAAATTAACATGAAGTAACATTAATAAATGCTGTAGAAGTATTGTTTATTCTTAGTTCGTTAACTAATGTTAACTAATGAAACCTTATTAAAGTGTTACCCAAATTATATTATATTATATTATATTATATTATATTATATTATATTATAATAAAAACAATGCTAAATTAAATCCAGAACATATTCTTTAAGTGTTAAGGTTAGCCTGTTGTATTTACAAAAAAATTTATGTAAAACAAAACAAAAAAATAGAAGTGGTGTGCCCTTATTTAGATAGTAAAGGTGTGTGGGAAGTTGCTCTGATATAAAAACGTGTTCCCTACACCAACAGCCTCCACCTGGCACAAATTTAGCACGTTTGACTTCTGTATGTCGGATGTTACACGGAAACAACATCTGCTCAGTTCAGACTCCACGAGAGAGACGTCTCTTTACAGTAAATGCTGGCGTTGAGACGCATGTTCTGCACACATGTTCCATAAGTGCCAATAGAAACCATAACAGATTTGTAGATAAATTACCCAGACTGACTAAAATGACATTCAGTGTGGCTGTTCCACAAGGGCAATTCCTTCTGTGTTGGCATAGCTGGAATTTTATTGTGGCCTTCGTTTGATGTTTCAAAGGGAAATGCATCCTGTTAGCGGTTAATGAGCCATGGGTGGAGTGACATGACATTGAGGGGTTTATTAACATGACGTAGCACCTCTAATAATTTGCCATGTGATTTACAGCTTGCACTGTAATGCAAGCCATTCTATGTAAAACCTTCCGCCAGTGAAGTAATGTGTATCTTACAATTACAGTACCGGTATGTATGATTGAACTTATTTACAGTGACAAAAGATTCACAAAAAGGTCATTTAAAGAAGACATATCATGCTTTTTTACATTTTCAACTTCTTTAGTGTGTAATGTTGCAGTTTGAGCATGAAAAAGTTCTGCAAAGTTGCAAAGCACAAAGTCCTTTAAAAAGAGAGTTATTCTCTATATCAGTGTCACTGTTTCTGAACTCCCTGTTTTCTGAACTGGTGCGTTTCCCGTACAACGACGTAACTCGCTGCTTAACTACCATAGTACGATGCATCGTTGAAGAAATCACCTAGCCAGTCACGACTGTTTCCCGAAACCATATTGTCGCAAATTGGTCGTTTAACCACGTTGGTTAATGCTGTCACGCAGGTGGTGGAGTAATACGTTTCTTTAATGAATCTGTTTGAGATCGAATTAATGCTAGATGTTTTGCTATAAATTACGAATATGTACTATTTCTCATTTTTCTCAGTTATTTTGCTTTATTTCCAGATTCAATCATAGGCTCGTTCTTACGTCGTAGAGCACGTTCGCACATGCGCACTATTCCAAAACGGTGGTTTAAATATCCTGACTAACTAAAAGACGTAATTGACATTTGTATGTATTTTAAATAAAAGACATAGATTTTACTGAATGTCAGCTTGCTTATTTTGCTCAAGATAAGGATTTATTAAGTCCACATGTCATGCAATCTAGAAACTCTGCTTCTCACCACAGCTCGAGATCTGTCGTTCCAAACACACAACTTTGCAATGCTGTTTGCGAATGTTCGTTGGAACGATAGTTTCGGGAAACACCGACTCGTTGAACTATGCTGATAACAACGGAACTTGCGACCATTGTTGGCTAACGATGCTTTCGGGAAACGCACCCAATGTGTTACTGACAGACTGGGAAGAGAGGAGCTGCTAAAATGTCAAATATGTGAAAAATAATGTGTTCTTTTGAACATTCAAGCATTAAAACTAGGTATGCACGATATATCGGCCGCCATATCGGCATCGGCCGATATATGTACATTTTTGATGTTATTGTTATCGGCCCAATAAGAAAATTTGGCCGATATATTAAAGCCGATAAATAATGGTGTATTTCCAGTTCAGATGCGCACTGTTCGCCATTATGCTTTTGAATTGCTTGAAATATGACTGAAATCACTTCATAAAGGAAAATACAGTTAAGTGCAACATGTGCAGCACAAGTCTGTCATATATGTTACATAAAATTATAATGAGAACATTAAAATTGTGTGCTTGGGACATGTCTTTTAATGGGGAGACTTTTGTTTTTGTAATCAGGCTCTCAAAAATGATATAAAAATATGGATTTAGTTTTATCGGCCAATATATCGGTTATCGGTATCGGCCAAAATGTTAATATCGGTGCATCCCTAATTAAAACTATTTTTTTTAACAGGTCCTCTTTAAAACTATGATTGAAACAGTTCCACCACTGTACAAATCACTTTTGTTCCTACCTGTGCTGATTTTACTAGTCGTTGTTTGGGCCTCCCGCACGTCAAATTCCCAAAGTCACCAAACAGGATCAGCAGAGCGTTGAGTGGCCACTCGCGTGTGACCCCGCAGCCGTATCAGATGGCATTCTCACTGTCTGGGGGCTGGGCTTATCGGGCCGCGGCATTCTGGGTCAGGCCTGATCGAACTTTAATGTCACTAGACCCCAGCAAGTGGACTTCAAAGCGAGTGGAGAGTGCATTCTTTGTGCAAGTGTACAGGGTAAATAACTAGAGGGAGGCTGGACAGAGGCAGACTGTGAAAGCACACGAGGGCTTTGACTCCACGCTGACTTTGATCACGCTTTTGTCTTCCTTATGAGTCATCAAAAAAGGCACGCAAATCAAGTGGGCTTGGATCAAAGGAACGGGCCCCTAATAGTCTGGGAGAAAATGGAGAAACGCAATAACATCAAAAAAGGAGGAGAAAAACTGGGCGTGTTGTCATTATGGAAAGATGTACTAAGAGCCGTGTGTGTTCGCTAATGTATTTGCTCATTCATTTAGTTGTTTGTTTGTTGTTTTTACGCCCATATCTCCCTCCTAATTGGCTTAACTACCTTGAAAGCCTGTTGGGAGTCAGGAAGAAGAATGCGGGCGAGTTTGTTTAGGTTCAGTTTGTACAGTTACTGCTCTTCGTTATGCTGTACGGCCATGATTTTGTCTGTGGTTAGATCCGTTTGTTAGTGTTATTGTATGTAAGTAGTAGGTATAAACACGTAGGCCATCGCTGCGGTCGTGACATGTGCTTTTGTGTGTTTGTGTATTAAAACATATGGCCTGTTCTGTGTTTATTTACTCTGCAGCTGTGTTTACGTCTTAGTTTTGTTGTGTTTTGTCTGGCGTGTGTATCAGGCCACCCGCGGGAGCTGACGGAGGAAGAGAAACAGCAGGTTCTGCACTCGGAGGAGTTCCTCATCTTCTTTGACCGCAGTATTCGTGTGATGGAGAGAGCTTTAGCTGAGGACTCCAACGTCTTCTTCGACTACAGCGGACGAGACCTGGAGGATAAAGAGGGGTGAGAATGTGCTGAGTGACGCAAAAACATGATTTCTGGGTATTTTATCTATTATTGATGTTTATTTTTTATAAAAATTACTTTTATATTATATTATATGAATTGTATTTATTTATTTATTTTATTGATATATTAAACATTTGATTTAACAACAATCAAAAATTATAAATTATTTATGGTTATATTAAAACAAACTTGATTGTCGTGAAATGTAATTTATGTGCGAAGGTTGACAACAATGACATCCAAATGAATCTTCACGAAATGGAATCAAAACCATTCCAAAACCATAAACTGCTTAAATCATCTGGATGCAGTCAGATATATATTTTGCTAATTTAATATTTACTTAATAAATATTTGTTATGCAATGGATGTGTAGGTTGCTCCAGTGTTTTATGTTTTTTGCTGAACTAAGTGAGATAAAAACAACTAAATTTGGTAGGGTTTGTGCTAGTCAGTAGTATTTATAATTAGGCTAATATGAAAACAGAAGACTCTAGTATGTCCTCGATGAGCTAAAGTGTGAGTGTGTGTGTGTGTGTGTGTGTGTGTGCGTACATTGTTCTTCAAAGAAATTCTTGCGTAAGTATGTCATCTATTAACAAGCTTTCATTTTGCTCTTCTGTATGGGTAATACAAACACTGTTATTTTTATGATTTTTTTTCTTATTTTACATTTATGTACTTTTTTATATAAATTGATAATACAATAATATATTTGTATATATTTTTTAAAGTATTTTGATACACCATAATATACACACACATATATACATTTATATATGGTGAAGTGTATATATTAGTAGTTAAAGCAAATAAAATATATATATAATTGTAATAATATTTCAAAATATAACTGTTTTTACTTTATTTTTGTTCAAATAAATGCAGCCTTAGTGAGCATAAGAGACTTCTTTCAAAAACATAAAAAATCTTACCGACCCGACACTTTTAGACGGTAATGTATGTCGTTTTTGCTTTAAATAATATTTATATATATGTATATATGTTATGACATGGTTTAATTACTATCGTATATGGATAAGTGTGTATTAAAAGACCAGAGCTCATGTTATCAGTTTCTCCCCCTCTCAGAGATCTGCAGGGCGGCTCCAGTCTCTCTCTCAATCGTCTGTTCTATGATGAGCACTGGTCAAAGCATCGGGTCATCACCTGTCTGGACTGGTCCCCTCAGGTAGACTGACCTCCCTCTCTGACCTCTCCCTCGATGTCAACACCTGTTCATTTAAAAGGGGGAATCTTCCCTCGCTCTGTCTCTCAGTCAGCTTTATCATTCTCATCCTCTTCTCTGTCCTCTCTCTCTCTCTCACACATCTTTCTCCTGCCCTCACTATCTTCTCTTCATCTTTCCATATTTCCAGTACCCTGAGCTCTTGGTGGCCTCCTACAACAACAATGAAGACGCTCCTCATGAGCCAGACGGTGTGGCTTTGGTGTGGAATATGAAATTCAAGAAGACCACACCAGAGTACATCTACCACTGCCAGGTGAAAACCCTTAACACAGCACGACTTTACACTCTTAAAATCACGTCACACAGAATATTAAAGGAGTGCCGGAGAGTGTTAAAAGGATAGTTCACCCAAAAATGAAAATTCTGTGATCATTTACTCGCCGTCAAGTCGTTCCAAATCGGTATGACTTTCTTGCTTCTCTCAAAAGAAGATATTCGGAAGAATGTTGATAGCCAAACAGTTTTGGTGAGCATTGACTTTGGCTCATTTCTAAAAATATCTTGTTTATATTCCTCAGACAAAAATCATAAAGGTTTGGAAACATGAGGGTGAGTAAATGACAGAATTTACAGACCACACAAAACACAACACCCGCACTATTTATACTTAAAGATGTCACAGAATAGTACGCAAATTGGGACACACAACTAGACCCCTTGGAATGACCTCTTGCATTTTCAGAATGTGCAATGTATGCACTTTGACTTGATTCACGTAGTATATCAAGTGAAAAGAGATATTAATAACACCTTTTAGTTTAGTTTTTTTACTTGTGTTGCACAAAGTTAAGACATTTTACACAAATTTAGATTAAAATTTAAAATAATTATTTATTTTATATTTAATTATTCACTGAGTTAAAAATATATGAATCGTTATGTTTATCATTACATAGTGTGTGCTATATATTGCATACTATTTCAAAAATATTGTAGGCAGCAGGAAGTGCATACTGTGCTGTAAGCAGCTCACTAGTAAATACACATTGTATTCTAAGCACTTCACAATAAATGTATACCAAAACGACCTAATTGGAAAGCCATGATAAAGGAAGTGGTAGCTTCAATAAAAGGGAGGTCTAATGGAGCGTACCACTTCAGATGACGACATGGATTTAAATGAGGGTAAGGTGATATTTAATTAAAGGTGCACGCTGGCCTTGGAGTACCGCAGCGGAACAGAGCACCTTATTACGGTGTGTGTCCGCTTGGGTCAGGCCAAAAAAATTCTGAGGTTTGTGTGTAAAACATATCTGGTGTCGGTTTTGACGCTAATTATAAAAGACTCTGGGTTGGGAGGCTTTTCAGGGAGACGACCAAGTAAGCAAGTCTGGGAGGTGACAGCCTGGTGCGAGGGAGAGATATTAGAGAGAGACATTTCTGTAATAAAAAGATGTGGCTTACCACTTCCTAATCCTAACAGCCGCATATGTTTGCCCACCCACATGGACTGCTTTTCCAATGCCCAGCACCTCTCACACACACACACACACACACACACACATGCTCGTTTACTCACACTTACAACCCAAGCATACTCAGACATGCCATATTAACACATGTTCATAAACAGCAGACTTTTCATATTTATATATAAAATAAAATAAAATAGTCATTTTTTCTCATTGACTTTATAATTTAATAGAATTGAAAGTTACTCTAAAAAAGTAATTTATTACTAGCTACTAGTTACATCTTCAACAGTGTAAATAGATTACTGTACTAATTACTCTCTTTAAAAAGTATTGCATTACTTATGACTAATTACTTTCTAAATCCCATATCAACCTCGACCATTTGAACAATACAAGGACAGACACAAAACTGCACTTTTGATTCTTTTAAATAAAATTGCATACATTATTCTTGAACTGACCAAAGTGTGTAAAGGGAGAAGGTTACATTAAAAACATTTTAATCCATTATTGTTTTTATATAGAATTCTTCTATAGAGAGATGTTTCTGTAATAAATGTCTGGACAGTATTTAATGCAATTACATCAGAAATAACTGTAATCAAATTACAGACAGTTTAAGAGTTATCCCTTACTTTTTCGAGGTTACAGTAATTAGATTAATTAGTAATCAACTATACCCAACACTGACAATGCTGAGGGCATCAGAGTCTTACAGACTGCAAGGTTTTTGGCCACTAGTTTAGAAATGCTTTGTAAAATTCCTGTTGCCATTCTGAGAGATTTAAGGGGAATCATCAGAGAAATTTTCTAGATATAATTTTTAATTTGGCACCTTTAAAAAACAAATCACCCCTGAAACTTTAATATATATATATATATATATATATATATATATATATATATATATATATATATATATATATATATATATATATATATATATATATATATATATATTCCCTTTTTTAGCAAACAAAAAAAGTATACGGGACACTAAAATGTATGGTATTTGTAAAAAGTGCTCTTGTGTACACTCACCTAAAGGATTATTAGGAGCACCATACTAATATTGTGTTTGACCCCCTTTCGCCTTCAGAACTGCCTTAATTCTGCATGGCATTGATTTAACAAGGTGCTGAAAGCATTCTTTAGAAATGTTGGCCCATATTGATAGGATAGCATCTGGCAGTTGATGGGGATTTGTGGGATGCACATCCAGGGCACGAAGCTCCCGTTCCACCACATCCCAAAGATGCTCTATTGGGTTGAGATCTGGTGACTGTGGGGGCCATTTTAGTACAGTGAACTCATTGTCATGTTCAAGAAACCAATTTGAAATTGAAATCTTAATGATTCGAGCCTTGTGACATGGTGCATTATCCTGCTCGAAGTAGCCATCAGAGGATGGGTACATGGTGGCCATAAAGGGATGGACATGGTCAGAAACAATGCTCAGGTAGGCCGTGGCATTTAAACAATGCCCAATTGGCAACAAGGGGCCTAAAGTGTGCCAAGAAAACGTCACCCACACCATTACACCACCACCACCAGCCTGCACAGTGGTAACAAGGCATGATGGATCCATGTTCTCATTCTGTTTATGCCAAATTCTGACTCTACCATCTGAATGTCTCAACAGAAATCGAGACTCATCAGACCAGGCAACATTTTTCCAGTCTTCAACTGTCCAATTTTGGTGAGCTCTTGCAAATTGTAGCCTCTTTTTCCTATTTGTATTGGAGATGAGTGGTAACCGGTGGGGTCTTCTGCTGTTGTAGCCCATCCGCATCAAGGTTGTGCGTGTTGTGGCTTCACAAATGCTTTGCTGCATACCTCGGTTGTAACGAGTGGTTATTTCAGTCAAAGTTGCTCTTCTATCAGCTTGAATAAGTCGGCCCATTCTCCTCTGACCTCTAGCATCAACAAGGCATTTTCGCCCACAGGACTGCCGCATACTGGATGTTTTTCCCTTTTCACACCATTCTTTGTAAACCCTAGAAATAATTGTGTCAAGACTCACTTTGACCTTCCTCACTCTGTCCTTCTGTAGTCTACAGCTCAGTGGCTACAGGAAAGATGGGACGTACAGAAAGTATATATAAATAGTAGATGAATAACACACAATGGCGTTTCACAGCTTTCCTTCAGTGTGTCCTGAGGTTCAAGCATCCCTTTTTCATCATGAGGAGAGAAATGGAGAGAGAAGCACAGGATATCCAAACATTTTGCCGTTGGCTGAGGATGAATGATGTTGGGCCAATTTGCCGAGATATTGTTTTTCGCTCTGGGCTCTGTTCTAAACGGTGGTGCTCCCCTCTCACTAGACCGGGAATCTGATGGCTCTTAATGTGCGAGCATGTTCTGATGCTTAACCTTTCCAAACCACACTGATCTTATTCCCTCTGAGGTACACACATGCAAGAGCCATATACTCATCCCCCACACGCTCCTCTCCTCTCTTCTTCTCCCCTCCTATTCTCCCTTTGCGGCTTCCCTCGCTCTTGGCAGGCCGTACGGCGGAGTTCAGCAGTTTTGCAGTCGTTTTTCCAGATTTACCCACAGCCGCAACTTTCATGTGCTGGATACTTCAGAAACCCCCCCTCCAGCACCGCCGGCTCCCACTTTTCCCTTAGTTTCTCTTTTTGCTGTTCCAACTTTACCTCTTTTTGCCACATCTCTCTCTCCATCTCTCTCTCTCTCCTTATACTTCTTCCCACACTCTTTCTCTGTTCAAAAACCCAGTGAGCTGCCTCGTTGCCTACTTAAGCAGCATCCTAATCATCACAGATTCTCATAAGTGAACATACTACATTGGCGGTACCTCCACACATCACATACATAGGAAGCACTTTATTTCGATGTTCTATTTTACTAACTATAAGTAACATTGCAACTACAGTACATGTCAACTAAATCTCAGAGTATTAGTTGACTGTTAGGCTAGGGATAGGTGTTAGGGTTCGGGTTACTTGCAAAGTTACTTAGGTGTCTGTTAGGGAGAAAAAAATAAAGTGTTAGCAGATATTAAGCTGACAGTCTACTAATACTCTAATAAGAGTTAGTTGACATGTAATTAAAAAGTTGTTTATAGTTAGTAGAATGTCTCAAGTGGACCATACAAATAAAGTGTTACCTTGATTTCAATGAAGTTTGGCTTTAGTTAATGAGCATAAAAAGACAGTACATGCAGATATTTGTTAAAATACTGTACATTTTTATTTTTAGAATACCATCTCTCCTGCTTTTTCTACCATTTTGGATTTATTTTTCACTGCGCTCATCAGTGCATTCTGGGATTGCCATCTCCACAATACACATACAATGCAGTCTTTGAATATGGATTTAATGGGGTATATTATTAGGTTGCATACTTGAGTTGCATAAACATTACCGTTCAAAAGTTTAAAAAGTACGATTTTTCAATGTTTTTGAAAGAAGTTTCTCACCAAAACTCCATTTATTTGATCAATATTTTTGGAAATATTATTACAAAT